>JAWWEV010000083.1:147756121-147776331 GCA_035583235.1 Hafferia zeledoni
CAGAATCACAGACTATTCTGACTTGGAAGGGACCCACAAGGATCATCGAGTCCAACTCTTAAGTCAATGGCCCACACAAGGGATTGAACTCATGACCTTGGCATTATTAGAACCAAGTTTTAACCAACTGAGCTTGCTGAGCAGCTGCACCAACCCATGGCACAACTGACAGTCACACTCTGACCTTCCTCCTGTACTTCCTCAAGATAAGGAGACTCAGGCATGGAAAAAGCTGCTTTTCCTTAGACATTTCCTCAATGAAGCAAGGGACAATACTTAATTCACAGAGTGAGTCCAATTTAAATAGAAAAGACAACCCAAGCTCTAATGCCTAGTTATGGATCTGAAACTCCTGGCAGAGGAAACACTATTGCAGGAAGCAACAGTGGTGCCTGGAAAAAGGATAAAGCAACCTCTCAACTGGCAAGGTAACAAACCTTGGTTATTGGATGGATGGATGGATGGATGGATGGATGGATGGATGGATGGATGGTTTAGAGATCATTTCCAATTAAATGACTCAACATACCCTAACCCAAATAACTTCTCATAACATCTATACTAAGCTACATTAAATATCAGAAGAGGAAAACCCAACCCTCTCCCTTTATGCCATGTAACTTTGGGCAACCACCACTGAACCTCCACAACCTCAGCAACCCCCACCCTTTACAACCTGTCAGGAAAAACTGGCATCACTAATTGTCAGCATGGATTCACCAGGAGACAGTGCAGGGATATTACTCCTTCTGGAAGTCAGTGAAGTCTCAATGAATGCTGCAGGGTTTTTATAATTGCTATAATCAAATACACTTATGACGTCCTGTACTTAACTTGTTTGAATGTACCATTTACAAAGACATTTCCTTCTGTCTGGTTTTCCTTTGCTGTGCCACGTTATGGAATTCAGCAGCTCAGAGGGGTTTGCCTACTGCAATGTTACAGCATATATTAATTTATAATGTCTACAGTTTTTAATAGATTACCATGAACAAATCCATATGAGGTCATGAATTTAAGGATATTAGTGAGGGTGTTTTTTTCAGATATTAATGAAAAGTACATACTCTTTGCTGGCACATGAAAATTTTTACAAGACATGAATGTGCAACTATTCTATATTAGCAACACTTGAGCGAGCAAAGGATGGAGACAAGCTGAGGTATTTCTTAAAATGTGACGTTAACAAACCCATAAAAGCTGATTTCATTACCACAATCCTTCCAATAAAAGCTGTGCATGAAGATCAGTTGCCTGAAGAACTGCATTTGCTAAAAACACAAATGCAGGCAAGAGATGATGCTCAGTAGCCAAGGATGCTAATTTGAAATCCTGCAACTGTGGCCAGGCTAACTGGGCAAGGGAAATGATGCACGTGCCTGTAAATGTATTTACAGAAAGTAAATATAGACGCAGTGGGACTTGTGATAAAACATTTCAAATATAAACTGACTAAAAAAGCTATTAGGGCCACAAACTCCTGCTTAACTTTTCAGCTAATGCCTTATTTCCATCAGTGCAACACTGACTTAAGTGCTGACTCCCATAGTTTGCTCCTCAGCCTTTTGCTAACGCATCTTTAAAAGGATATTTAAGCATTTTGTTTACCTCACTTAAGTTTTAGGCTTTCCCAGGCAACTCAGAATTTAATTCCAGGCCGGTTCCCTGGCTCATTACCAGGTGCTACAATAGATAAGATCGCACATCTCCATTACTCAGGGAACACCAAATGCTCCCCCAGCCCTCAGAACAATCGCTTTCCTTTCTTGGGAAATTATCTCGAGCTCCATCTTCCATTCCAGTAGTCCTGGAGTAAGGAACAGACCAGCCTGATGGGAATACACCAGTCCTGCTGTGGCTGCCACAGTTCCTGAGTGCTTTAAGGGCACTGAAGGGAAGGCTCCCTGCTGCTTTTCCAGACTATTTTCCACTTTCAAATATGCACAGGCGTTTCAGGAATATCATACTCTGAGCAACCTGCTCTGTGGAAGGTGTCTCTGCCCACGAGATGATCTTTGGGGTTCCTTCCAATACAAACCAGTCTATGATTCTATGAACTGCTTCTAAATTGCCTTTCAAAATTGGTGGTTTGATGAGATTAACATTATTTTTCTTTCTACAAAGACTTAAAAAAAAAACACCCAGGCACACAGGAATTAAGAGACGCTTTTTATGGTTTGCAAATCTCACAGTTTAAGAAGCTGCAAAGTTTAAATAAAGTTTAACAAAAGTTTAGGCAAGTTTATGATTCGGAAGGAAAGAGCTGATGTAACCAAGGTAGTAAATCAACAACAGACTGACAAATGACAGACTAGACTTTTACAGGTTGTGATGCCCTCACACACCAAGGAAAAAGCACTTCATGGCATTCCCAACTACAATGGGTGCTTCCCTCCAGCCACCTCAGCTGAAACCCACTGTGAAGATGCAGCAGAACACTCATGCCAAAATAATGGCTTTTTTCCTTTCCTAATACACTGGAGCAATCATATTTCTATGTTATACATACATTGTCTGCATCAGAGAAATAGAAATCTTGGGTTAGATTATTTATCTGCCCACCTTCATGGCACCAGTAACTTCCTTTATTCTGTGTTTTCTACCACCGTATCCCTCCCTGTGGTGACTTATCACCTCAAATCTAAGGGTCTGTTGGACTGAAAATTATCACTCTACTGTTAGCAAAACATTAAAGACTTACGGAGATGAAGGAGAAACAGCATTGACTCTTCTCTTCTGTGTCCAACTATCTCGCTTATCCTGAACAGATCCCCAGCACACCCCATGTGAACACACCCCCTGAATCAGCAGGACTCACAAGAAAATAAAGCAACATTTAACTTGGAACTGCTTATCTCTTTATAAAAAATTGCAACATTAACAGATTGCGATAGACGGGGCAAAATTCTTTCCCAGTAGATTAAATACATTTCATAACACGGCTAGGGTGGATTTTTTAGTATTTATTTTAATCAAGACAAGGTTTTTGACTGAAATGGGCTTGATTATCTTAAGCCAGTACAGACCTTTCCATGTTAGTCAGAAGGGCTGAGTTCAAGGGCTGTGATCTCCCTGCACCAACAACTCGATGACACACATTTAACAACATCACGTCCAGTAATTGTTCATAAATGACTAAAGAGAACTCTTTACATGGAAGATATTTAACAAATCTCCTCCTCCTCGGGGTGCACAATTCACAGACCCACAGAGCTGCCCAACTACCCCCAGCTGTCACAGAGTTATTCTGTAAGGTTAACACGGCAGGGGAAAAGCTCACCAGAAAAAGTACAATATATTATACCATTAATAGTCTTGGCAAAGTTCAGAGATGCCGGTGAGAAGTGTTTAACAAGCCATGACTACTTTCTAGAATCATGGAATTGATTGGGTTGGAAAAGACCTCTGAGATAACCAAGTTCACCCCTTGGTCCAACTCCAGTCCCTTTACCCGATCATGGCACAAAGTCCCAGCACTTCCTTGGCAGAGCAGCGAGCGGAGCCTTCCCAGGGATCAGGACATCCCAGGCTGTAACCGAGCTTGAGGATGTTTATTCCACAAGACCAAAGATTTTAAGTTTCAAATTACTTAATAGGAGAGAGGAAGCAGCCAAAAATGCCTTACTCCTATTACTACTAAAGTAAAGATTTACTGAGAAGAAATATGCCAGTAACAAAAACTTTCTTTGCATTCACCCACCAAGATACCCTCAAATCTGGAGGGTGCAGAGCCAGATGAAATCACTGAATTCAGTAACACTACTTAGAGTGGAATTCAGCACGAAGAAGAGGCAAAAACCTGACAACACAGACTACAAAAGCACTTTACAAATCAAGCAAAGATCTCACTCTTTGATGCAGTCCCACAGACAGAGCCACAGAATTGGCTGCAATTAGGTCATCCCGAGCTATCGCTAAGAAGATTTGACGATTTTAGATTTAAGAATGCTAAAAAAAAAAGTAGAAGCTCTGTATGAACACAGACTCACTGAAATATTTCAAAGCATTTTCAGAGAACAAACGTTTCCTGAGATCACACCTGATACACAGAAAGCTTAATCTGTCCCATTCAAAAGAGAAAGACCACTTAGAAGTGCTGGATAACAGAACATACACATCAGGATCACATTTTAAGACGTTATAAAATACTTTTAAAAGTTTTATCAGTTTTTGCTGCAGGTAACCCGAAGCCTTAACAGAAAAAAATAAAGAGCCATCATAAAGATATCCAACTAAATGTTTCTCTCATTAATATATTACCTTTCTTTGACTGCAGATATCTCACAGCCCTTATCAAAGTAGGCCAGATCCGTCTCATTTCCCTAAGGTTAAGCCGGTGAACAGTACACAGAGTAATCATCGACTAAGGCATGGCCACCATTCAATGACAAATATAGCTCAAGCTATTTCTCATCTGTCCTATTTTTTGGGAGCCTGAGATGAAGCTTTTTCTAGAAATCATCACAATTGGCAGCTGGAGATGCCGGTGGTGCCTTTGTCCTCTTATGCAACTCCAGTGTCCCCCCAACAGGAATAAGGAGAGATGACAAGGCTGCTCTCCCATCTGGGGGAGAGGAGGCTGGATGAGCCACCTGACCTGAGGTTGAAAGTTACTCTCTGAGAGGTACCTTCATCCTGACCCTCCCAACAGTCCGGGGGGAACACATCTAAATTTCATCTAATGCTTTTGTTACCCAATTTATGACACGCGGAATCTGCCATTGTTATTACCCCTCCATGGTAAACAAGTTTAACCAAAAGCAAAGCACAAAGCACGCTCTGTTTTAGCTTTGTTTCCAGCTACTGTTTCTCACTGTTTATTAACTATTATTCCCCAGAGAGCTGACAGGTTCTGCACTTCGGGAGAGGTTACCAGGGTGTGGTGTTCCAAGTCCTCTAAGTTTTTTCTGCTCTCTGCTACTACAATATGTCCACATGTGGCAAATTTTAGTTTAGCCTGAACAGCTCAGCAAGGTGCAGAACGCAGGCAAGACAGTGTTAAACGCTCCAAATAAAGAGACAATAAAACCTGTAAACAACTTCAGTGCTATTTTTTCCAAGACAACTAACCATCAGCTGTGCTACCAAATCCTCAGTTCAGATACCCTTCCCCTGAACTTCTGAAGGAAGAGATGTGTGTGCTCCAAGATCATAGTGACGCAACACTGCCCTGCCAGCTCCTCTTCCAAAAAGGAAAGTACACTGAAAGGAAAGCGAGCACGGGGCAAGTTACACTTCTGACCAGCAACACTCAACCTTTTAGTTGTTTTCCATCTAAGGAAGCCTTGATTCTTTGGCTACTGTCAGAATTTTAAAACTTAATCCCTGTAGACTCACACCCACATGTCCAATACACAAACACCGGCTAGGTTATAACACGGTAAATATCAATGTCTCGGGGTGCAAATTAACATTATCACGTGAGTGAGTTTCCCATGTCCATCTAACTATTGTTAAACCTCAATTTCAAGTCCAGCCCTCTCATTGTAATAAATGCCTGCTCTGTGGCTACTCATTGTCTCTGGGCTGGGGGTGGATAACGGGCTGGCGACTTCCGAGACCTCGAGCAAAAAGATGTTAAATCTTCCACTGCAAACGCCTCCTTCGTCAGGCACTTGAAAAACTACTTCTCCCAAAAGGTGAGTGAGAAGCAGAATCACCCTCGCAGTAGCTTCAAACATGCAAACATCACAAAGAAAGCCATCAGTTCATCACATCAATGCAAGTACAAACCGAACTGCTCCAGCGCTTTCATTTCCAATCATTCTCCAAGGCAGAGGGGGGTAAAAAGAAACCAGGCACCCCGAAGCATCCCGGCTGGCAGGTGAGGCAGCTCCTGCGGAGGGGGCAGCTCCGCACTGCGAGCGCATGACCGGAATATCTGATTTCCCAGCCCTGCTTTCTGCTCTGATAGGAAAAACCTACAGAACCACAGGTGGCAAACGGTCACCTTAAGAGGGAGAAACACACACATATATAGATATACGAAGGAGACACAGGCTTGTATCTAAATAGAAGGCGTACCTTTGGCCCAGCACACGGGGAAGGGGCTGCAGCCGCTCCTCTCCATGCAGCCCGCACCTGCCCGGCGCCGCCCGGCCACCTCCAGCAGCCACATACACGCCCCGCGCCGCTCCCGGCCAGCCCGGCACGGGGCCGATCCCGCTCCCGCTCCCGGGGAGGGCAGGCTGGAGCCCCAGGAGCGCAGGGAGCCGTGCCCGGAGCGGCTCAGCCGGCGGCGGGGGCAGCGCGGCCCCCCGGCCCGCTCGGGGCAGCGGCTGCGGGGATGCTGCCCCGCCGCCTCATCTGCCCCCGCCCCGCAGCATCCTCTCCTCCTCTTCCTCCTCCTCCCCGGGTGCGGTGCCGAGGCGGAGTGAGCCCTGCGGAGGAGGGCGGGCAGGGGCGGGAGGCGATTACCCAGCTGCATTAATATGCTAATCCCCGTCTGCTGCCCGCGCCCGGCAACCCCCGCTCCAAGTGCCGCCCGCCCGCCGGGGCTGCTGCTGCCGGTGCTGCTCCCGCTCCTCCCGCCGCCCCCGAGCAGCCCCTGCCCCCCCGGTACCCGCGTTCTGCCACCGCGGTTACACGTTTTACATCTGCACTCGCTGCCACAAGCGCCAGACACCTTGAAAGTACAGCAGAACTTCCCCGAACTTGGGCAGGAATGGGGGTCCCTCCCTCCAGCAGCACCTGCCTGGCTCCAGCATCACTGATGGGGGAACCCCGGCAATGATGCTGTGCCTCAAAGAGCGGTATCACAGCCCACGCCGCTGGTTCCCCAGTGCCACATCCAGCCCTGCTCCAAACCCAGGGTTTCTTTATGTCATCAGAAGGCAAAGGTCACCTCAAACACACACCCCAGATGGTGCAGGGCCTTTGTTTCTGCTTCACTTTGCAGCACCTCGCAGCAGAACTGCTTAGGACCATTCTTCTTTTAAAATTATCAGTATAAACACTGCAAAAGCCTATGTTTATAAACACACAGCCAGGCAGAATGTGTATATGGAAATTTTAAAAAAAAATCCGTTTTACACCCAGCAAAATATTTCACAAAAATGATAAATAATTCAGCTAAAATATATGTAAAAAAAGAAATCAACAGGAGCAATACTCACACTGATCATTAAAGCTCTTTATATATTCCACAGTAATCTCTTCTCACTCCCAGCCCTCAGCAGTAAGGAGTAAGGCTTATCCAAGCCTAGCACCAAAGGGGAATTAATCTAAAGCCAGCAGCCTTCAACTTAACCTATCTGCCTACTTGTAGCAGCACGCACTCGTCTACAGCATATGTTTAATTACCATTCCTTACTGCCATCTCATTTCTCAATACACTGGCTAGGCAGAATTAGTGGTGTACGTCAATATTCTTGATAAAAAAAAAAAAAGAACAAAACAGCAACTGCATTTAAGTATTGTTTTCTTCTCTATTTAAAGGAGAAAAAAAATATTCACTGGAAAAAAAAAAGAGAGAGAGAGAGATTAGGCCATGAGCAGGCCCATCAGATGTTCTGCATCACTGCTCAGGCACAAAGCTCTCTCTGGGGCTGGAGAAAGCCAAAGGAACTGAGGACATGCCTGGGTGCCTTGCTCCCCCACCACAAAGTTTGCTCAGGGCTGCAGACACACAAACACTTTCAGGGACAAGGTCGGTTGTATTTACCTTCACTAACAAAGCAAAACATGCCACAGTAACATTTAAAATATCAATTATTGTGTTTGTGTGGGCACAGAAGAGGCACAGACGGGCTCGGTGCCCTCCTGGTGCTGCAGCTCACAGGGCAGGGAAGCTGCTTTCCCACATCCAGCCCCGCCATGGGTTTTCCTTGGTGACCTTGGGCGAGGCAGACTTGTCTCCTTGCAAAAAGAAAAGCTGCAGCTACTTCAGTTTTCCTTAAGTTGGTTTGATCTGTGCTCTAGGGGGTAAAATAAAAAAAAAAAAAAGTGTTTCTTCCATAAACCCAAAGTGTTTTGCAGAAAAACTGCTACAAAAATCCAGAAGTAAAAAGGGGAAGGTCTAAATTAAATTTTATTCATGAAAACAAAACCTTTTCAAAATCAACTGGTAAGTGCATTACCAAGGAGAGTTTTAATAAACAGAATGTGTAGACTCACATTTTTCTTTACACTTTTAACAGATGAGGCTAATACAGATTATCAATCCAAGTGTCAAGAGAAACTGCCTGCTCATATAATACCAGTATTACCATCATTCTCCTCAAGGACATACTTTCTTGTTGTATTAGGCTACAAAAGCAAGGTGAAAACAAGGTATTTCATAGCATGAGAGATTTTTATATTCAATTTCAGAAGCTATACAGCATTTTGCACTCTCAAGTATTTAGTTTTGCACATAAACCAGGTGCTTCCTTGATGCTAAGATTTAAAAAAAAAGATTTAATTTCTTAATTAAGAACTGCAACTGTACGAAGTACCCAGTAGACATATGCTCATTCTCTTCTTTCAAATAACATGAGAGATTTTTTCTGCTTTAAAAAGGCCAAAAGCATGAAATTTATGTTCTGAAGATATTCAGAAACCCCAAACTTCCAAGTTGTAGGAAGGAAGGGGGGGCAAGAATGGAGGAGACAAGGCATGAAGCAAAAAACAAACTTGAAAAGTTAAATATGTATCGAGTATACTTAATATCAAGTATTTACAACATTTTATAAATACTGCTCATCAAGTAGCATTTATGTAAAATAATCTGTTTTAAGTAATGCCAATCAGATTACACCATCTCCTGAGGTAAGAAACATCTGTCAGAAATGAGGGCTGTGAAACAGGAATGTCGGTTTTTGTTGTGCAGGACACACATGCTGAGTTACACCGATATCTGCAGAGCAGTCACTGTGCAAGCAATGGTGTAAACACCATCAAAGACAACTCTAAAATTATATTTATTGAGAAAAAAGAATGCATCAGTTTTACTAAGAGCATGTAGAAGCACTGGCTGTTCTCCTCAAACACACACTGTAACCAGAAAAAAGCTCAGACTACCCCAGTTACAACAGACAGGCCAAGGTCCTCGTGAAGAAATGGCATTTTGCCTCAAGGAAATTCAAGTTAAGACTTTTCTGCTGTGACCATGATTTTGGTTGCTCAATTTCAGGCTGATTTTAAAGATTACTGGGTATCAGCATCAGCTTTAGCAAAGTGAGAGGGGGGTGAAAAATGCCAGAAGCTTTTTTTTTTAATTGTATCAAGGCATTTAGTTTTGTTTTAATTCTCTGCAGGGCTGATCCTGTCTCTCAGTGAGGTCACCTGCAAACCCCACAAAGCTTTGGGGAACAAAGCGTTGAGCAAGTTTTGTACAACTGGGAGGCACATAAAAGGTTGTCTGATTTTTTGCACACAAGCTTATCCAAACAGAAATATCAGATCTAAACCTCCTGGCAGACGGACTGGCACAGCCTGGCTCTCTCCAGGGCCGTGCCCAGGGTGAGCTCCCAGGGGTGTCCCAGAGATCCCACAGCACAGAGCCAGCCACGGCTTCTCCCCCAGTGAGCAGCATGAGTAGGATCTCTGCTATTCAGCCGATTATTTGCACATCAGTTCATATCTCTATTCATCACATTTTGATCCAGCTGGCAGGCGAGAGGGAGCACTGCTGGGAAGGGACCAGGACAGAGGCAGAGAGCACTTGTCTGAGTTCCACTGCCCTGAGACACCGAACTGAACTCAGGGTTTGGGAACTGTGAAGAAGAAAAGCAGGCAGAGCTGCAGCAGGGCAGAGACTGGTTTGCAGCTCCTCTTCTGCAACACCAGGTGAACACACCAGCAAGAGAGATCTCCAACAGCAAGAGGGACACAACCCTTGTGCCCCCAGAGTCCCAAACCCAGAGCACAGAATCACAGCACCAGGAGGGCTCTGTGGGAGCATCTCTGCTGTGAGCAGAGGCTGAGAGAGCTCGGGTTGTTCTGCCTGGAGGAGAGGAGACTCCAGGGAGACTTCAGACCTTCCAGTACCTGAAGGGGCTACAAGAGAGCGGGAGAGGGACATTCCACAAGGGTGTGCAAGTGATAGGACAAGGGGGAATGGCTCTGGAATGAAACAGAGTAGCTTTAGATTAGCTATGAGGAAGAAATTCCTTACTGTGAGGGTGGGCAGGCCCTGGCACAGGTTGCCCAGAGGAGCTGTGGCTGCCCCATCCCTGGGAGTGTTCAAGGACAGGCTGGATGGGTTTGGAGCAACCTGGGACAGTGGAAGGTGTTCCACTCCCATGAGTGGAACTGGATGATCTTTAAGGTCCCTTCCAACCCAAACAAGTCTATGATTATTATCACTTTGAACTTGGTAATTCATTTTGGCCACTTCACAGCTACAGTTTATCCATCCAGTAGTGAACAGAAGCTGAAGAATCCATCCAGTAGTGAACAGAAGCTGAAGAACAAATGCATTGTTCTGAAGGAGATCTGCATAGTCATGTAGGAGATGGAAAAAGAGTTCATTATACTCATCTTGCTAATGAAGAAAGCTTCCAAACCAAATATGCCCTCAGGACAAGTAGAGGATTTTTTTTTATAAAGCCACAAATGCTTTTTACTGAGACAACTGCAGAACAGTCTGTAAAGGTGAGAGTGCCTGATGAGTGTTTTAAAAATTAAAACATGTTTATTGATCATGTGACAATCTTCTGTATCCTAATTACTTGCTTTTCCATGTTAGTATCCAGAACTGCACACATGCTCTCCAGCCACTGAAACTGCACTGTAATCTTTGCTCATCTTCATTCTCTCAAGTTTGTTTCTTCTTATGTGTTTTTTCCTTAATTACTGTAATTATTTTGTGAGTATGTGCATAATATTTAAAAGTGGAAAGGATGATCTGCCTTAAATTTCCCTTTAGCAAGAGGCAAACAAACACCATCTTTGTTCACAGGAACTGTTGAAAAGTGGTGCATTGCCATTGCATCAAATCTCAAATTAGGGTTCCTCAAGTTTGCCTCACTTTAGGCTCAGGTTTGCCAAGGCTGTCTTGAAAATCTGCCTTGGATTACCTGGTCTCTAAACCTCCCATCCCTGCCCACTGCCAAGCTCTTCTCCAGCACAGCTTTGTCCCCAACACCCTTTGCCAAAGGGCACAGCTGACAGGGGTGAGGGGCTTCATGTCCTCCGAGGGTCTCTGGAGGCCAAGCAGCTCAGTCATCATTCTGCTGCCACCACAGATGGTCCTTCATATTTAACTGTGAGCATTTCAACAGACAAAACTGAAGGAAAAATTACATTTTGAGTGTCAGAATCCAAGCCCAGTCCTTCAGCAGAAATAATTCAGCACAGCTGGGAAGGACCATCACCTCCCTGAGTTCATCTGACTCTTGCCACGTGGACAAACCCCACGTCCATGCTCTACACTAGATTAGGCCATTTTTGTCTTGAAGTTTGAAAAAGGTAAAGAGGACTTATATAAGCTCATTCTAGAATATAAACTGCTGAGGAGCTCTGCATAAGACATTCATCTGTCAGAAATTCAGTCCAATACTGAAATTTATTGTTACCTTCCTCCAACTGGTGAGCT
This sequence comes from Hafferia zeledoni, assembly GCA_035583235.1. Taxonomy (NCBI): domain Eukaryota; kingdom Metazoa; phylum Chordata; class Aves; order Passeriformes; family Thamnophilidae; genus Hafferia; species Hafferia zeledoni. The sequence goes on from JAWWEV010000083.1 coordinate 147,767,640, forward strand.
TTACAGCAAGGACACACCTTGGGTATTGCTGAAAAGTACAGAGTTTTAAAGCAACACTTCACCACCTTCTGGACCACAGTCACCTGTTTAGCCTTAGTAACCTCTGACCTACATTTTACAATAGTAATTGTCAGAATTCAGTGGTTTTGTTTTCAAATCTCAACCTATTGGTAGTGAGGTGTGGAACAGAACACAGCAAGAGGAATGCAGTGGCAATGAAGTTCCCCACACCTGCCCTTGCCACGGGATCCTCTGATGAGCAGCAGAGCAGCCAGTGCAGCCTCCCAGCCCATGCTGGTAAGACAACAGATGTTAGAAGGACCACTAAGTTAACGTTATTTTTATTATTTCATAAATAAAGACTAGCCATTTTTTAAACCCATATGGGTTGTATTAGTTTTCAGGCATGAAAGTTGTAGCAGATTTCCTTGTGGGTGGACTAACCTGCTCCTGTTCTCCCACTTCCTCCCATTTATTTTTTGTAGAGAAGGATAAAGTCAACACCATCAAAGCTTAGAATGGTTTAAAGTTTCTCCTTCCTTAGGGCACTGATTTCAATCTTCTGTCTCTTCATGTTCCAGGCTATTTACCAAAAATCCAACCAACAAAACCACTGCTATCCTCAGGACATCTTTGAGAAGTTCCTTCACAATTCCAGAGCTCAAAGCTAAAATCTGCTTCATGGAGACATGGAAAGGAGAGGTGAGGTGAAAAAAGGAGCACAAGTGAACCCTACACGTGCTATTCCTTACATTCCTACACAGTAAAGTCTGATCCTCTTGCTCTGTGACAGGTTCACTGTGCATTCCAGTTTGCACTGCTCCCCTCAGCCTTGTCCGATGTGGAGGATCAGGGGTGATGGAGGAGGAGTGAGACAAAACAATCCAAATGGTCACCAGCACCTTTCCTGACCTTATAAAACTTTTCATTTATGGGGAAAACCTTTCAGTTATGAGGTAAACACAGCAGAAGGCACCTGAAGGGGGAGGACCCCAACCCTCTGATGCTGTTTAAAGGAAATGCATTCGAGAGGATTAGTTTTGTTCGGTGGAAGGGATTCAGGAGTGGATCTGTTGACCTTAGAGATGTTTCTTAAAATCTATCTTTGTTAATTCCAGGGTAACCTAGAAATAATTAGCCACATCTGCTAAGAGGGATGTAGGAAAAGGAAGTTGTTTATGTGTCAGCAAGTCTCTTTGGGGCCTGTTCATATCTGAGCTGCTTTCCTGCTTATCTAATGCCAGTGACACAAAAGGAAGGAAACTGCAACCACAGAGGGTGCAGTTAATTCATTAGAAAAGGTGTAGTCTGGCCACATCTCCCTTGTCCTGCTTCTCCTCCATATGCTAAATACAAAGTTAAAACAACAGCTTACCAAAAAACTTGTAGTTGCAAACACCTTTTTAGCACCAAGTTCTACCTGATTGCCATGAGAGTTGTACCTGACTCCTGGTGACACATAAACCACAACTGTAACATCAGAAGTTCCTCAGACTTCCAAACCATTCAATGCAATTCCAAACTGGATAAAAAATAATCTATGAGCTCAGAGCAATGCATTATTCAATTTATATAAAAATATAAATATAAATATACATAAACACTGGTGGAACACTTCATATTGTACTTCTTAGTGAAGGATGAGCATAACATGAAACAAACTCTTCCAGGCTCAAGCAAACAACCATTTAAGTTTAAAGTCCCAGTGTTGCAAAACAAAGCAATAAGCAAGTGCTGATGCCCTCCAAGTGTAAGAAAACAGAAAATTAAAAATTAATTATTAATTTTTACAGAACATCTTTTTAAAGTTTTATAGTACCAACATTAAGGCTGCTCTAATAACCAAGCAAATTCAGTGCTTGAGCTATCAAGCAAAGACTAGCAAATTAAAAAAAAAAGAGAATACTGTTCCATTAACAAACCCTCCTTTCCCTCACCAGCTAGCATAATTTGGATCAAAAAATTCCAAAAAGTAGTTTGATGGGAGAACCACCAGTAGGGCCCAGGTACAGCTGAGCCTCCAAACCACAGAAAATCCAATTCTTACTCACTTTAATCAATCCCTCTCCCTGTTTTGCACCAAGAAGGGACATTCCCTTTCCAAGAGCTTTAACTTGTATCACAGCTTCAGGAGAACAGCAATAAACGCTGAAGGAGCAGCTCCTCAGGCAGTCGTTTGGTGCTGCTCCAGGGAATCAAAGGTCATCTCCAGCTAACACAAAGCCTTTTATTCAATGCAAAATCCACCACCTTGAACAGCCTCATTTGCTCCTCCAATTACACACACAGCACAGTTCTGCTGAACGAGTTCTGTTTACCTCTGAAAATCCCTGCAGAGAGGTATCAAAGAGCTCAGGGAACACAAGAACACGTTGCTTAGTTTTAAGAAAGGCTTCCAGGAGCACCAAATACAGCCCAAGTTTGCTCAGGTAAAACCAGTCGGGAAACAAGATGGAACAGCACTTGGTGTGTCCCAGGCACCTCTTATAATGCATAAATTGACAAGCAGACCAATACAACCTCCTCTCTGCAGCTCTGAGTGTACTAAACTTCACCCACTGACTCGAGGCCAACCTTCAGCACAAAAGGCAGTGCTTTGCTGAGGCTGCAAACACGTGTAGGAACACTGCTATGGAAATTAAACCAGGCACCACCGACATGGGCAAGGACTGATACAGCTGGGGCGGAGCTGTTTGGGCACAGCCCTTCTTCAGATCTACAGAAGGGATGTTAAATAAGTATCCTGTGTCTTCAAACAGTAAACAAAACATCAAACCCTCTGTGGGATGGCAGCCTGAATGACCTACATTACCAAAGATCACAGGAGCAAACACTGTCAGCGTGTAACAGCATCTGACAGGGCCAAGGGCTCGTCTCCTGTGCAGGGCTGAGCTGCAGAGCTCAGCTCCAAAATCGTCTGGTGCTGCTCTCCTCAGTCCCATTCAGTGCATTTCAGCCAAGACTCGGTACTAAAGCTTTTAAGTGAACATGAGATGGGGAAAAAAATCAGTGACTGCATAAACAGAGGAAGAATATAAACCTTGTCCTGCCCTGCAGATGTGGAGAATGACAGTAAGTAAACAAACTGGGAGGAGGGAAGTTCAAGTACCCCAAAATACATGCACAGTAATGTTTTCAAAATTGCAGGAGATGCAAAAGTGCCATCTTCATAAGTTAAATATCTTCAAGGAATGACTGGTCAATTCTGCTGTGGGGTAGGAGGGCAGACTTCCTTTACCCCTCGAGTTCAGAAGATGCAGGTCATTAGACAAAGCCTCATCACTGTCCTTAAAATTCTACTGAAAACCCTACTTTAGGAAGTTCTAGATAAAAAAAATTTCAGCAATTCAGTTATTGATGTTTCCAGAACCACAACCATGGTCACCACCTCTGATGTGTCACTGCATCCTTTGGCTCCCTCCTCTACCCTTCTCTATCACTGAGCCTCAAGTTCCAGTAACATCTTTCACTCCCCCTCTTGAAGGATGCCTGGAGGACCAGGGAACAGCCAGCAGGAACTTCAGTGCTCATTTCTAATTTGTTACTGGAACTAAAAGCCTGTGTAGCATTCTAAGCTTTCATTAGAATCACAGAACACGCTGAGCTGGAAGGGACTCACAAGGATCACTTGTGCAAGGGCACAGGAGAACCCCAAGTGTCACACACCAAGTGCTTCAGAGGGTCATTCAAACACGCCTGGAGCTCTGACAGGTTTGGTGCTGTGCCCACTGCCCTGGGGAGCCTGTTCAGTGCCCAGCCACCATCTGGGGCAAGAACCTTTTCCTGAGATCCAACCTGACCCTGCCCTGACACAGCTCACCATTCCCCGTGGTCCTGGGGATGGACACTGGAGAGACGAGCAGCAGAGATCAGAGATGACAGCTCAGATGCAATTCCAATCCAGGCAAGTTTGCTCCACTAGCACACCTGAAGACAATCTGAATCATAACATAAACTCTGCTAATCCTGGAAATACAGTTCCAGCATTTCTCTGTATTAAGCCTTTCACAGAGTTATCACCAGTAACTCTCCAGGATTTTCATGAAAAAAAATACAACTTGAAAAAAAAATTTCAAACCATGTGAAACCATTCCAGTAAGTAATCAGAATGGACAACGACTATAGACTTTAAAGATCTTCTTAAAGGAATCATTACTGAAAAAAGATATAACCTGGAAAACATCTTTGTGCCAGTTTAAACTGTGAAACAGTTTAAACATTCCTTAAGAAGTTCCACATCCACCTCAAGTGTGACTGCAGCCCACTGCTGGAAGCACAGGCATCTCACACACACCCCCCCTCCCCTGCTTCTGTTACCCTGACCCTTTGTCAGAATGAACTCCTGAGGAAAAGTGTGCTTGCTACAAGGACAGACTTTGTTCTTGCTGTTGAGTCTGACCCTTCCGTATGAAAACCTGAAGAACATCAGCTTCTTTACACCTGACAAAATAACTCCTGCATATTCAGGTTCCTGATCCCCAGGCAGACCTGCAGGAGACACCACAGTGACAATACGGTAAGGGGATACTTTATTAAATATGTTCTTGACCTTCTGAAATGGCAAAGGGAAGGTGGGGAGGAAGCCACAGGTACAATTTTAGTTATTACTTCCTTTTTCCAGCCTGTTGCTGAGCAAACAAACCCAGCACAAGGAAGTTGTGAGCTCAGGCCCCAAGCAGAGCAGGGGAGCTGTACATTCAGAGCTGTCGAGGATGTGAAAATAAACTAAAGGAAAAATCTTACGATCCTTTATTTATGGTCATTTTAGGCGTAACTCACAACAAAATAGTTGGTCAAAGTTCAGCTGTGCAGTGTTTTTCTTTGGGTTCACTCTGGTCTGTGATGTTACTCTTCAAACAAGCTCGTGTGTATTTTGGGAGAAGATCCCAAGCCACTCCCAGCCCAGGTCGTGCAGAACAAAACACTCACTAACATTTTGTATAAACCAACTACACAAGATCCACCTTGATTTTCAGAGTCTTGCTTTCAGTAACACTTGTCCCCACCCCTCCCTCACTCCACAGGTGCTGCTGTGAAAACAACGGGCACCAACACACTCTGACACCACAGCAGGGGGCACAGAAATCCACGGAAACTGCGATTTCTGCGGAATAGTTGCGTGGGCACAGAGTGAAAACGAGTCATGGGCATCAGCAGAACAGAACAAAGAACACACTTTAGGTCCCATAATTACTGATTTCTTCAGTTTGGCCAATTCCATCTTTTCCTTAATTACTCGTGCAGCAGAACAAGACCTTTCAGTGGCTGCCCTGAAGGTTCTGTGCTGCAAAGGAGCAACACCATCTCCTTCACAAGGACCTCCATTTCCGAGGCTGGCTCTGCTCTTGGATTTATTTTTTATCCTGCAAAAGAAGACAGATGAATTCTCCAGGCACTCTTAGCAGATACCCATCCCCTAACTTGTCCATACAACAATTTTTATAAATCAAAAAAACCCCAACTGCTACAAAAAGTAAAAATCAACCCTGGAAGTGCCTAACCCCTTACCAAAACCCCTTTAAAAATCCCTCTCAAATAACACAATGTCCCATTTTCGTAGCCTGGGTGGAAACCAGGTAACATTCTAATTTAGGTCTCCAAGTGCATCATTTGAATTACCCTTTTCAACATCTGCCCAGCTGCTCCTGCACCACCACCAGCAGCCAGTTTGCCAGCAGGAACATCCATGTGGGTGCAGGAGTGGAATGAGCTCCCTCCATGGCAAAGCCTCCACTGAATCCCGGCTGGCAGCTCCAGGACACACGGATTTATTGGCACAGAACCAACAACCAACCACTTCTCTGTGTTCCTTTGACACCAAAACAGGCCAACAGCTTCTCGTAGCACAAAAGCATCAGTTCCAAGCAAAACATGACCATGAGTTATTTGTTTGTTGACAGCAAGTAGTGCAGAGTTCTAAGTCCTGCTGCAATTCCCAACATTCTACTGCCAAAAATCTGCCAAATCCCAAAGTTTCTGTCCAAGGCGTTCCCTTCCCCCCAATAAACAAGCCCATTGACTTTTCAGGGTTTTCTTCTTTTATATTTTGTCCAAAAGCTCAGTGAAAAACTTGCCTTTTTTATTTTTCCTAAAGAAGAACACCCACTCTTAGTATATTTAAAATAAAGCACTGGGTACTGCCCTCTCCTTGCACCCCTAAATATGTAACAAATTTCCCATCTCTCAAGTGGAAGAGTAAGAAACTTCTCCCTGGAAAACCTGGATGGGGAGGATGGGGAGTCTCACCAGGAAGCTCAAGTTAATTGTCCATCATTCTCAGTGAGAAAAATATATATAATCTTATTATTTCTAACTCCAAACTTTCCAAACTAAGAATAAAAATCAAGTTCACTATCTAAAGGAATAAAGAGTATGTGCTGCTGATTTAATTCAAAGCTGGACAACAACACTAAAAATAAGGATATTTCAGGTCTTTCAGAGTGGAACAGCCACCCCCCTTTTACTGCCCCTTGCAAGAAGTTGAACAATTTTCCCTAGGAAAAGTATCCTTATCCCTCCAAACAGTGTAATTCCTAAATCTGTAATATTAATTTCTAAGGAAGCAGATAAAAACTTCCAATTTTCCCTAAAATAAAAATTAGAACAATTATGAAAAAGATCTCAAGATACTATGCATTCAAGTGATACAATTTGTATATGATGCACCCTGGACTGCTGGAATTCTTCCTTGTAGAGATGAGAGGAGTGAGCAAGAACAATCCTCACAGCAGTGTGGATGTCCCCAAACCCTTGGGAGCCAGACAGGAAAGGACAGAGTGGAGAACTGGTGGGTTTTGTTTGTTTTGAACTATCAGAACAGTGATCCAGTTTGTGAACATTCACAATGTGGGACTTCCATGTCGTCAGCTCTCCCTCCCTGGATGACTCCAGGCTGGTCACCCCGGCAAGGGGATGGAAAAAACAACCCTTTTATGAACAAACAAGGACAACAAGGTGATCAAGGGAAGTCAGCATGGAAAGGGAAAAACATCCTGAGCAACCTCATGGACTTCCATGATGGAAGTACCACCTTGGTGGACAAGGAGTTGTCATTTCTCTTAATTTCAGCAAGATTTTCAACGCTGTCTCCCTTGACAGTTCCTAACAGACAAACTGATGAAGTTATGGACTAAATAAACAGACAGTAAGATGACCTGGAAACTACCAAGTTCAAATTTCTGAAGGAAAACCACTAAAATTTAGATAACTTACAATTTCTTGAGGTGTTTAATAAACCTCAGCATGACTACCCAGGTCAGCCTCTCTGATAAACATGTTATTCCTCCCAACCCAAGCTGTTGCTATTGTCCTGTGGGCATCAGCTATAAAGTATGGATGGGAACAGGGAAGAGGGTGGTGTCACAAGCACAGCCAAAATAAGCACACAAAGTTTCTCTGGAAAGGCTTGCAAATAGATAAGATTCAATGTCAAGATCTTTGCTGTCACCTCCCCAAGTGTTCAACACAAAAAACTCCAGATATCCAACAGCAGCAGCTTCAAAAAGGATAAATAGATTGATTTTCCAAGGATCAGAGCTAGACAACATGGGGAAAGGCATTTTGTGAGGTAGAGATGATTAACTTACTAAAACTACACTCCAAAACTATAATATTGGAAGGTTTAACACACAGGGGGAACTTCCGCAAAGTGACATTTTTCAATGATAATCTCACCCAGTTCAAAGAGAAGTTTTGTGACATGGAATTTGGAAATTCCAGAAACAGCACTTGCCTTGCTGGTAGTGAAAAGAATTAAAACCATAGAGCACATCTGCATCAAAAAAAGGAAATTCTTCTCAAACCTCCTGAACCATCAGGGGCATGCAGGGAGCTGCTCTAATCTGATAGCACTAATATTCCATAAACTCAGATGTTCTCAGTTTCATACCCTGTCATTTGTAAGAATACCCCTTCATGCAATTCACCTGGCTGAAACTATGACATTACCATTACAAGCCATTGCAAATATCTGAAAATTAAGTATATGGCTGCATAAAAATCAGAATTCTTAACAGCTGCAGAGATTCCTAGAAGAAAAAAATTCCTGATTCTCAAAGGGATTATGAAAATACAGCTTTTAGTGAAAAAGTGCAGGTTTCCTTGTGTAATCCCTTCAGCACCACGCCAGGCACTGTGAGAGGAGAGGAACTGCTCAGCCTCAGTGCAGCTTGGATTTAATTCCTATTTAAAAGTGAAGTGACAAATCCAAAAGCCAGTATTTTGTGCATTTTTGACTTGGTTACCTTTTCCCCCCTTGATGCAGGAATATTAACAACAGCTCGAGCTGCTGAGTTTATTCTCAGCTGCATGAATAATCGCTGCATAATTTATTACCCTCTGTAATACATGTGAACATTTATTTTAAGAATTCTGCATAACCTCCATTCTGTCAATTCTTGCTGCTGCAACTATCTGCCAGTTCCTCAGCTGATTTGTTTCCCAGCTTTTACCATCACAGCAAGTACAGGGGCCAGGGGGGCTTTTGGAATGGGAGTGTCTGTATGTAAATTCACCCCACAGGCAGGTGGCGATGTGGGATAAGGAAGATCCTGTCTAGTATCAAAACTAGCATGGCCAGCAGGCCCAGGGCAGTGACCCTTCCCCTGGACTCTGCTTTGGGGAGGCCACACCTTGAGTGTTGTGTTCAGTTCTGGGCCCCTCAGTTCAGGAAAGATCTTGAGGGGCTGGAGCG
>JAWWEV010000083.1:147778192-147820564 GCA_035583235.1 Hafferia zeledoni
GCCATGATCTGGTAAAGGGACTGGAGTTGGAGCAAGGGTTGGACTTGATGATCTTGGAGGTCTTTTCCAACCCAATCCATTCTATGGTTCTATGATTCTAATTTATCAAATTTCTTTTGAATCTGAATCCCATCATTCCACAGGCTCCTAACTATTTCTGTGTTGGTGTTACTGGCAGAGAGAGGCACATCAAGTGCATCATCGTGGTCATTAATAAAAATACTAATAACACAGGACAAGTCAGATCCCTGAGGGACTCCAGCCTGCCCCTCTGACAGTATTTTAAGCAAGTCTTTAGAACCTCATCCCCCTGGGCAGTGGGTGTTGCCAAACCCCTGGTACAGGCAAGCCGTGGTGTGCAGCTTTTCTATCCTCCACAAAGGCCTCTTGCCATGCCATGGGAAGAGCTCTCAGTTTCAAAATCCTGGCAAACTTTGGCCCTCCATCAGTACTTCCAAGCCACAGCTAAAAAGCACAATTAGGACACTGCCACACGCATACTGGAAAAGGATCCCCTCGCTGTGATTCACACCAGAAAGACTCTTCAGGTCCCAAATAACAACTCAGAGAAAGTTTCATCACACATCCTTGTTCTGGAAGCTGCAGTTTAAACTCACAACAATCCTTATCTTCCCATCAGCCTGACCTAAACACCAGGTATTTATTTTTCCAATATTTTCCGTAAGTACTTGTCTGCCTGACAACCACTCTCAGCACCCAAAATCATTTTAAAGATGCTTTCCTTAAAAGAAAACACATTTAGAGTTGTCTTCATTGCTTCTTGAAAAGATGTTTTTGGTTTTTGCTCTAAAGGTCTTGTGGAAAGACTACAAACATATCAGCCATCAAGCTTTCAGCTGAAATCGCCATTTGATTCCAACCTTCAGGGCAGGGATTGCATTTCAGCAAGAAGAAACAAAAGAATACACAAAGATACATAAGCAAAATCCCCAGGGCAGAGGGCAAGGACAAAAGGCAGCAGGTCTGACAGTGAACATCCAGTGCACTTCAGTCAGGATTCCAGAATTCACACTACAAACAGAGATGGACAAACCCCACCTGCCAGGAACAGGAAACATCCTCACTCTGAGCTCTGCACCACAACTTGGGCCCATGGCACAAATTAACTTAGGAAGTTCAAAACTTGGTTAAAGACCAAATGTAACAAACAATAAACAAAAAATACTCTTTTTAAATAATCAGGTCAGTGGGATTGGGTTTTTTTTGTAAAGGGTCAGTGCTTTTGGTGTAGTTTTTTTCTTAAGTTTTTGTTTGGGTTTTTTGTTTTTAAACACCACTGACAGGAGAAACAGGGGCCAATAGAGCAGAGGCTATTTCCAGATCCAACACAAGTCTCCTGTGACCCCAGCCCTGTCACCTCCCCTGCTCCCTCCTGGGGAGGTTCCTTCCCCCATAATGCCCCATCCTCCCCTCCCTGCACTGTCCCTCTGAATCCCCCTAATTCCATTTGTGCCCACTCCTGATCTGCTCCCCTGGCAGCTCCATCACATTTCAGCATTAACTATTACACGTATTTAACAACCGCCTATAAATACACCTCAGTTACCTCCTCCCCCTGTCAAAACACAGTGTTTAAATAAAAAAGAATCTGTACCTCAACAGGTTTTGTTTTAACCTCAGCTCCCCACATGACTAAGTACCATGGCAGTGCCAGCAAGAACCAATATTCTGGTTACATAAAAGCACGACTGTATCACAAGCAAGCCCTTAAATGCTGCCTGCTGTCACATCAAGGCATAAATGAAAGAAGAGAACTTACCTGCTGGCAAGGGAAGTCTTGAAATATCTGTAACAATAAAGAAATACATTTAGAAGCAGAAGAAAAAATAGCTCCACAATTGCCTTGGCCTAATAATTTTCCTGCAAGGCTGTACTTGTTTAATAAAGCACATTATCTGCAGCAATTTGCTGGCTGCCAGGGCTGCCACGTGCAAATCAAAAGCATTTTCCTTGTCTCACCCTGCTCATTAACAAGATTACTCTTTGCTCACCTAACTGAAGGGCAAAGATTACACTGCAAGGCAATGAGTGTAATTACTGCAGCAGAATACAGGTCACTATGCACAAATTAACTGTTACACATGGAATTCTCCATCATCACCTGCAGAATTACCAAGCACAAAGTGTCAGGGTGGTCTTCTCATAGGAAATGCCAAGGCTCCCTTGAGCTGCAAACACTGACCACTGGCTCAGAGTCTGAAGAGGTCATATTAAAAATTATACACTAAAAAAATATAAATTAAGTTTTCCCAAATAGTTAATTATATCAACTATAACTCATTATATTGTTGCTGCCTGTCTTTCATACCTCTACTTGTCATCTCATTACACATGATCCTAACTGGGACTTGAGCTCAGAACAGAAACCAGAACCCACAAAGAACTCAAAAGCAAGAATTCCTCAAATCTGTAAGGACAAGGACTGGGGACACACATCAAGAGGTTAATGAAAACTGGAATAAATACAAGTAAAAAGGGGGTGAGAAAAGGGAAACCAGTAAAACAAGTGAGAAAAAAACCTGAGCTGAACTGAAGAGAAAGATCTGCAGTTATTTCATGAAAGGGAACAGCATGTTGAGTAATAAACTGTGGTATTAGGTACAAAATCCACATGGGAACTGAACTTTAACCACAGGTGTAGCAACTGAAACAGATGCAGAGATTACCAGGGCAGATGGTCACTGCTTTTCTACCTATGAGAAGAAATAACAAGGATTAATACATTTATTAGCCCTGCTCTCACCAACAGATTGTTACCATCGTGCTTGCTCTCACTGACAGTCCATTCTGTGGCCAGAAAACATGGGGAAACTTGAACACCATCTGAAATTTAAAGGCAGCCCACTAAAAACTTCCAAAACGAACTGTACTACTCTGAGGAGATGGTGAAACAGCAACACAAAGTTGAAATAATGAAACGAAAATGGAGTGGGACACCACAAAAAACCCAGAGAAAACACTGCCTGCCTTAGTCTGGTAGAACACAAAGTTTAAAAAGATATAAGGTGCATTTCAAAGATGTTTCATCATCGTGTGTGCACAGGAACAAAACCATCTTACATGCAAGAAGTGCCCTAAGACAGGAGAAACCCAGACAAGGAGAGACAGAACTGGGGGAAGCAGGACAGTCCAGTGGCCTCAGGCAGCAGCTCCTGCCCAGAATCCACACGGGCACACAGGGAATGCAGAGCAGCTTTCCCCCATGAGAAGGACATGTTGCAGTGACAATTAATTTGGTAAGTTACATGAAGACAAGTGTTGCATCTTTTTGGCTCTTTATGTATGTTTAATGGTTTCCACGTACTTTTTAACTAGTCACAAAAAACTCCTGCTTGTCACTAGGCCACACAACACCAAGAGCTGCAGCCACATGAGTAAAACATCTAAAGGTGTGCATTAGAAAGCACCATATTTGATTTTAATTATCCTACAGTGATGGAAACTAATCTCTAAGTGCCATTAAAATGGATGAACACTGCGAAATTTAAGCTACTACACAATCTTATGAACTGCAATAAAAGCATCTTTTAAATCCTGTTGTCTTGGGCATGTTTTATCACAGCAGTTATTACTCCTAAAGCAGACTATTTGGTTATATGTGCCTACACACACATTTCAATAACAGGAAACGTAACCACCAGAAAAGTATCTTATCCCATATACACAGGTAGGCAGCAAACATTCAGTTACATCTTGGGATTTAAACCCCTCCAGGGAACGCTCTGCAGCCGAGACACTCACATTGTTAACTCCAGAAAGCCCTGACCATACTCAGTGTTTGTTCCAACATCTGAACTGCTGTTTCTGCTGTGACCTCTCCTGGCAGCACCCACAGACCCTGTTACTGCCCCAGGAGCTCCCCAGACGGGGCACCCACACCACCACCACTGGTGCTGCCTTTCAGTCAAGCTCTGCATCCAAAGATTTCTCCCTTCCATGTTCCACTGCCAGCAAGTCCCATCAGTGCATTGACTGCAGAGATGCTGCACCTCTGGGACAACTGAACAGCTTCCTGCACCTTCTCCCATTACAATTTAGTGTAAGAGACTGTTTTCTACAATTAATTGACATGCATTAGATTTAGAAACAAGTCAAACAGAGGACATTGAAGCCTGAAGGTTGCATCAGTCTACTCAGAAGGGCATAAATGCACTTAGTCAGGTACTTGTATCATATTTGTCAATGATTTCCATTAAGCACGAGATCCTCTGTAGCTGATGTCTTAATTCTGGCCAACCCCAGCCACTACAGAAACACCAACTCAGAGCAGCATAAATTAAATAAACACCATCATGGCTCCAAAGATAAAGGTAACAGTTCCATTCCTTTGTGTACCCAGAGACCACAAGAGTTAAAAGTGTGAAAGGCTCATTCCCTCCATGTGTTGCTGCCTCAGGAACTCCCTTACCCTTGGGTTTACCCCTTCTCCCCAGCTCTCTCGTCTTTTCTGGCTTGAAACTTCTTAGCTTTATTCTCCAAATATGGTTTTTCATTTAACATCTAACACTGTGGATTCTGGCAACACTTAAAGAGCTTCCTTCACTGAGAGGTAAACTGAGAATATGGATTTAAGTGGCGACTCGTTTCAGATTGCATTTACAAACTCGCCTTCTTTACTGTGTAAAACTTCCCCCTTCTTGAAGCACATTACAGCATTTCCATCTCTGGGGAGAAGGAAATCACCATTGCCAAGACTCGAAGAGAAAACAGAAGTTAGGGTCCTAATCTGGTTTGCCACTGAAAGCAAAGACTGGAGAGCATTTTGGGGAGCTCTGCTGGAGCTGAAAGGATTCCCACACATGATGGGACTGATTTTCCTCCTCCAGCTCAGTTCCTGCAGGCTTGAAGTGCTGTCACACAAACCACCTTCATAGCAGCTGTAGAACATGGACCAATCCTACATTTCTATCTGCTCCCAAGGCATTCTTCAAAGTGAAATCTAAAATGAACCAAGATTTCATGTCCTCCTGATCCTTTCACGGGATGATCACTCCTGTTCTGCATTTATGTTCCTCTGTATCTCACCGTGCTACTTGGTAGGGAGCAAGCTGACAGTTCCAACAGGCAGAAATTAAAATTACTTTTGCACCATATTCTTTATCACATTCAGACTTTTCCATACTGTGTAAAGGTTAAGCCACTCTCAGAGCAGACTGGTTTTATCCCACACAGGTACTGGGAGGATGGAGCAGACGCCCTCAACAACTCCCTTCCAACCAAGGTTTCGCTAACACCGTAATTACAGACGACTGTAACAGAGCAGGAACAAGCTGAAATTACATTGGAGGTGCTACAAAAAAGTTCCTCAGCCAAAGAAAACTTGCCAAGTAAACCAATTATGTCCATGAATTCGCTGAGGAACAAAACCAGCAGTATTTTAAAGAAACAATGCTACTATTACTTCAGTATACTCTGAGATGGTTTGGGGCAGCACAGTCCTCAAACAGGCTTTGTGGATCCCAGAACCACTGGTTTTTTCCATGATTTATGGACCAGATCTAAGTGTATTTGCTTTTATGACTCTGTGCCTTTCACACTGCAGAGTTTCACCGAATGTTTTCTTAGAAATGGAGCCACAACTTTAAATCTGCCTTCCAAGAGTAACATCTAATCATCAAAAACGGGAATATTTTGTGAGCCTCCTGTTCCTACCTCAAGGTAAGATGAGAATGTGGCTCCATGGACAACTCCAGAGGCTCAGACTCACCCCATCTGTAGCACTGATCTCTTTCCAGAGCTGTGGTAAGCACAGACCACAAGAAATTCAATCCTCTTTGCTGCAGCAGGAGCTGACTCTGACCTAATGGCATTCCCTTGAAACTCATTCAGATATTCAGTTCACAAACTGAGCCCTCTTTCCAGGGAAAAGTAAAGGCTCAGAGCACACCAGGAACCACAACCCACAGCCTGCAGGAAGCTGAGCAGCAAATGTCATGGCCAACAATCCTTCCAGCTGATGAGGAGTGTCAGACACGACAGAAAATGCAATTTTCCTGTGGCACCAAAATAATGTAGGAACACAAATGCACATTCAGCTTTCAGCCTGATGCTAAAGGATGTTGTCTTAGAGGCTGGATCCAACCCCCTGAAAATCTCCCTTCCTACATTCTCTGACAGGCTAAAAGGCAGCTGGATGTTCCTCCAGCCTTTAATGAAGTTCAGATCTCATCATCTGGATAAAAATAATTTTCTAAAGAGCAAACAAGTAAACAGAAAACAGTCTCCTTTCAAAAAAAAAACCAAAACTTTGTAAAATTGCATTTGTTGAGCAAGTCAAGGATTTTTCCATGACCGTCCAATCTACTGAGCAAAGACCTTGGAGACACAAAGAATTCACCCTGACAGCACACCCATTTTGGGAAAGCTATTAAAAAGTTTTACAATAACTGTTTGCATTGTTCCATATATGTAGTTTTTCCCCTCCATCATTAACAGTGCATCTCTTAACCTAAATCTAACCTAGTTCTAATTCAGCAATCTGCAGGGCTGGATCTTAACAACCTTTTATTCAATCATTTCACACATTAAGGCAATTTTAGGGCAATTTTCAGAAGCGACTCAATAAACCCCATTCATACATGAGCTGTGTAGAATGAGAGGCAGAAGTGGTCACTGTAAAGGCCCATTTTCCCTAAACCTTTGCTTATCTTTACAACTCTTTAAATGCTCCAACTATTTTTGCTTTCAGCAGCTGCCCCAATTTGCAAACACCAATACCTGACACACTATTCACACGTCAATCAGAACAGCACTAAAAATACCATTTGCTTACTTAGATGGAGTTTTGGCCCCTATTGACATATTTATTGCATTTGCCTCAGGCACAGCAGCAGCTGAATATCCAGTTTAGCTGCAAATCTTCATCTGTTCCCCTGGGGAGAGATGGAGCAGGACAATTATAGCACAGACACCTCCATCCACTAACCCTGACTGCAATTACTTTGTGGCCAGATCAGAAGAAATTCAGCGTACAAACCCTCACATCTCGTGTTTACAGCCCCCACTTCACAGGAGATCCACGTTGCACAGGAGTCCTTTATTATCTTGGTTTAAATCTTTGCTGCAGCTGTGAGCATCAGCAGTAATGATTTAATGCTTTCATTTCTCTCTGCTGAAAAGGTTAACGAGCAAACGGCCAGGAATGAACCCTCCGACACCCTCCCCAGGAAACGTGCACAGCCTGTGCTGTGCTGCTGAGAAGTTCTGTTTAACCAGTTATTAAGGGCAAGCTGCTGCCTCTGGAACACAACAGCAACACAAAACTAAGGCAAGGAAAGATGAGAGCACCAGCTGAAATACTGCACAAAACACTAAGGGTTTCTTTTCAAATTATATGGTTGGTGGATAAACAGGTATGAGGCACAAATACAGTGTAACCACCACATCTAACATACCTCAAATAGCTTTAAATATGCAAAAGTATTGAGATATTACACCAGTAGCAGCATCAGCATCCTCATCCTGTACCTGGGGAACACCTTCAGTTCAGATTTGCTTCCATAATTTGTCAATTTGTTGTCAGTTTATTGTTGCATTCTTCTCACTACCCCAATCTTCTCTTTGTACCTGCCTTTGTGCTCTTCCCATTTGAAAACAAAATCAGTATTTAGTCTCCTTAGTTTGTAACATCTACAAAAACCCCAAATCATTCAGCAGTTTCAAATCACAATGTCCCCTCTCTCTCCCACTGAAACTCCTCCAAATTCACTCTGCTTATGGTTCCTAAGTACTAGTTTTTGAAATTGAAAAAAATCCAGACTCTGATTCAGACCCTGGGAGTAATCCATGTGTTTCCCTCCATCTCGGCTGAACTCTGCATGCACCTGGAAACTTCCAATTCATTTACACCACATCACTGAGCATGGCCACAGTTATCTCTCCAGCCACCAGGAGCCAAATTTGAGACCAGGCACACCGAACAGTAGGACATGAAGTGAAAAGGTTCTGGTGGAAGCCACATTTAAGGAGGTTAAGAAGAGCAGGAAAAATTACTCAATCATTACTCAGGGCAGGTGGGATCAATCTCATTACACACTGAGCTACAGAACATGCAGTATCCAAGCAACTCAGATAGAGAATTTATTCTCAATACCTACTTTAAGGACCGTATACACCTCTTGCTTACGGGGAAGAGAGGTGTGAATAGGGAAGGGGTTAAATTAGTTCCCCAAGAGTAGGTTTTAATCAGCATCACAAAAGGTAAGTGAAATCTTCAAGTCTGCAGGTGACATTAAGCTCTTATGGGTCAGCAAAAGCCATGTCAGTGGGGAAAAAATCAACAAGGATGTCACGAAATGAAACAAGCTGCTAAAAGTCAGCAGATACACTTCAACACAGAGCTGTGATGTGAGGCAGCCAGGGGAAAAATCTGAGCAGTACCTCCTTAACCAAGGAACACTTGCACTTTCTCCAGTTCCAGCTGCGGGAGGAAGGCTGAGTCACTGTTTTCTCTGAACTCATCAGCTCGCACTGTAGTAGCCGGCCAAAGGCAATAAACATTGTGGCTCATTAGGAAGGGTACTGAAAACATGGTACTTACCCCGATTACTGTGCACAACAATCAAGCATCAACATGTTGTGTCCAGTTCTGGTCTCTGCCCCAGCAGGAATACAAAGCAGAGGGAGAGGTGTCTGGAGTGGGGCAGCTGAAGTGATCAAGGGATGGAACAGCTGCCAAGCAAAGACAGATGAACAAATCTGGGGCCCCTCAGCTGGGAGGACTTGAGGCTCACAATGAATATCACCACAGCTTACAAGCAGGGGGAGAATAGGAAAAAAAAAGCATACAAGGAAGAGCAAATCAATGCAGCCCCACTGCTCAGGGTTTGTAGGAAGCATCTGAGCAAACTGCTAGAGCTCAGCTTCAAAGCAGTGCCCCTGCAGAGCTGGCACTGAGCTGCCTGAAGCTCCTGCAGGAGAAAGGTGGAGGCAGGTACCACCAGTGAGCTCAGAGGGAGCTGTCACAGTCACAGCGGGGTGACAGGGAAACGATGACAAGCAGCAGTCAGGGAGGTCCCAGCTGGCATTGCAGCTGCAGTGGGGATGCTGAGGAAACACAGGACCAGGTGTGCACACTCCTGTTGCAGGGACAAACACCTTCTACTGCCACCAAGGCACACTGCTGGCCTGGAGGGGCACTGGTCACCCAGGAGCATCTCTTGTACCAGCAGCAGTGTGGCTGCAGGACCAGGGCAGTGACTGTCCCTCTGTGCTGGGCACTGGGGGGGACACACCTCGAATCCTGGTTGAGGGGCTGGAGTGAGTCCAGAGAAGGGAACAGAGCTGGGGAAGGGTCTGGAGCACGAGTGTGATGAGGAGCAGCTGAGGGAGCTGTGAGGGCTCAGCCTGGAGAAAAGGAGGCTTGGGGGGACCTTAATGCTCTCCACAAAGCAGGTTGTAGCTAGAGGGGAGCTGGTCTTTTCTCCCAAGTAATAGGAAAAGGGGAAACGGCCTCAAGTTGCAGGAGGAGAGGTTTAGGTTGGGTATTAGAAACAATTGTTTCATGGAAAAGGTTGTCAAGCCCTGGCACAGCTGCCCAGGGCAGTGGTGGAGTCTCCATCCCTGGAGGGGTTTGAAAGCCATGTACATGTGGCACTTGGGGACATGGTTTAGTGGTGGCCTTGGCAGTGCTGAACCAACAATCTTACAGGTCTTTTCCAACTAAAATGGTCCCATGATTCTCATGTTCTCAAATTCCCTGCCTGGGCTCTGTGGAGATGTGGAACAGTCACGAGCTTAGACACTGCCTGTGAGGATAGACCTGCTCAGTCAGGAGTGCTGCTCCAAGAATTCCAGCTACAGTACAGGAATGCTCTTCTCCTTTAAGGGCTTACTGCAAAAGGAGACATGGGTAACTCTGAACAAGCCCAGGAAACCTGAAAAGCACTTCAGATGTTTCAGGAGAGACATGAGTGCACTGGCAGTGGCTCAGATCTATCAGGAATATCTCCAGCACCACGACCTGGGATCACACCAGCCTGATGGAAATACTGTGGCATTTTATGAACATAACAGTCCAGGCCCTCGGGCAGGCTCAGGGAAAGCTGCAGAATTGCACTCTGTATGTGCTGAGCTACCCCCCATTTGTACTACAGTGTTTGTTCTTCCAAGTGATGGCTTTTGTGGATGATTTTCTTTCAAAAAACTGCCCTGACATTGCTTGCTATGATTGAAACTCTCCTGTTGTTGCCCATGATGGACCTTGTGACACAGAATGTGCCACCACAGGCCACCCACACCTTCAAAAGGTGACAGGAATTTGTAGTTCCTCTGAAATACAAATTAGCTGTGCATGTCAGCAAAGCTGGTTTGTGCTCCAGGTATGGCAGGAACAGAGCAATGAACATGGAGCTCTTTCAGAATGTAAACCAGGTGTGTTTCCAGGTACAGGAATGAATGACAAGGACACATCCAAGGATGGGAGAGGAGGAGGAGCAGGAATTACTTCAAGCAAAATAGTAAAAAACTCAAAACAGAGCTACACACCCCAGCCCACAATGCAAGAGAAAATTGCTTTCTTGGGTGTTTTTTTTATGGCAGAGAAATTGTTCTGTTTTTTTGAACACTAACTAGTTAGGAAGATTTAGAGTAACAGACTAACAACAAAAAACACCTGAAGTTTCTTTTTGGAATACTACTACAGTATTTTCCAAGTTTTGGGTGTCCTGTTTTGTTTTAAAGATAAATTCTTAGAAAGTTGGGCGAGTCATTTCCTTTCATGCTTCCCACTGTAAAGTGATGCTGTTTCCATGGTTCTGGCACACACACGGATTCCACTGTTACAGCAGCTTTTCAGGAGCTAGAATTAAAGTTTTAATTTAAGTTTTTCGTATTTGAAGTTATGGGGCATTCAAGATGGGTTAAAGAAGGTTGAAGATAATTAATGCAGCCAGTATGGAATGAGGGATAAAAAAAAAAATTAAGAGCTCTCCAGTAAAGAACACAAAGTATTCTGTCAGAAGTTTAACAAAATATTATCACCTTTGCACACACATTGTGCTTACCTAAAAATACCCAACAAGAACTCCCCCAAAAAACCAACCAAAAAAACACCATCAAAAAAAAAAAAAAAAAGGTTACAAAGGAACATTGTTTCCAGAACCATCTGGATTGAATAAATTATTATGAGAGCAGACACAAGGCAATTAGAATTAACAAGGAGATAAACCCAAACATGATTTTTATCATTTCACAAGAATCTGCAATTCTTTGTAAGCCAAAAACACACAGAGCTACTTCAGGGTGTAAACAGGAGTTCAGGGGCAACAGAAATAAAGACAACCAATCAGGAAAGAGCAAAAGTTGTTATAGAGCAATGTATTATATATTCATCTAAACTGATAATTATCTTTTCTTGCTGTGTTGTAGGTCAGCAGTAACTGTGCTCAGTCCCCTGCTCTCCTCACAGGCAGAGGCACCAGCAGAAACAGAGAACAAACTTTCCTCCTCTGCCTTCTCTGTCCCCTTTTATACAGTTTTACAGGTGGAAGAGACACAGAGAGCAAACTGAGACAGCAAAAAAGGCGACAGGTGAGGTTGGTTGGGAGGAACCAAGGGCAGGAAAAAAGAAAACAGCAAAATTAAAATACACACATATACCAGGACAAAGAAACCCACAGAAATGACTGACAAAACCAGCTTATGGAGGCCAAAGGGGGAACAAGAGTGCAGCCAGAAGGGCTGCAGAACACACCACGAGATGGGCTTCCTTCTCCTAATTGGTTCTGTCGTGTTGCCGTGGGAGAGCGAAGGGAAACCCCAACACGGCTGTTCTCTGCAACAACGTGATCAAACAAGAGACCCAGCTGGGCTGACACGACACAACACACATGTAGCTCCCATGTTCCACCTGCTGCCACTTCCCAGCTCGGCCACTGCTCACCTGGGCCGAGGGAACGAGGAGTTTGTTTCTAATTCAGCACCACATGAAGTCGAGCGTGTGATTAATGGGTTCTCGTGTCCACAGAGCTCTGAAAAAATCCAGCTTGGCATCATTAAGATTCTATCAGCCCTGAATTGCAATTTAAGATAGTCTTTTTTGCCTTAATCTGCTGCTGTATTTAATCAATTTAATGCACAGTAAAAACTTAATTTGACAAAACTGGATGCATTATTTCTCTCTGCCTCCGGCACAAAGCAGATTAAGACCACCAGAAATACTTGCAGAAAGATTTAAGGTTCATTACATGTTGGGTGGGAGATAAATATTAGATATGCCATAAACTCTAAGCCTAAGAGCTGTGGGTTTTAGTTAAAGCTGCAATCCCCCCCAGCAGATAACCCGAGTCACTCTTCCTACGTGAGCCATGACTGCAATTTTTAAAGTCAGATCTCCTAAAATGTAATTTCCTACAATACTGACAAATTCCACAGACACTTGGGAGAAAGAACAAGGCCAGTAAAGACAACTTTTGATTTATATACATGTATACACACCCTAAACACCTGTGTAGGGTGCTGACCATAACCAGGCTGGACAAAGGGATGGGTCCAAACAGAACAGTTCCAGGTCCAGGACTGGAGCTGGTTCTCCAGGAAGCAAATCCTGTCACCCTGGGGCCAAGGGGACAGCACGACAGCCCTGCCTGCTCTGTGAAATGAGCACCTGTGCCTTCAGGGCTGTCAAAGCAATTCTGCTCACCAATAACTAACAAGCCAATTGTAAGGGCAGGGGTGGGGAAAGCAATCCCAGCATCGTGGGGCACTCTCGTTACTCCTCAGCTGAGGGTGACCAAGAGCCTCTAACTCTGCCCTGCCCTGTAAGCACTCAAGGAGAGCAGTACAAGTTCATTTAAAATGGATTTTAAGTCTATCATGATTTTGTACCTTATAAAAAATAAATTTTTTCCAATACAAAATGCATCTACTATTAAAAAGTCTAAAATTTACTGTTTTTCCAGCTGCTTCACAGGAAAAGTACAAATATTTCAGTAACAGCTTCTCCCATTTATTCAAAGGGATCACAGTGTGCACACACCTGTACAATTACATCTTTATTCAACTTGCTTTGTTGATGTATAAAATGCAGTGCTAATGGTGAATCCACGCCCTGCTGATGTGTAACAATCCTTATCAGCAAGCCAAGCGAGCTGGAGCATAAGGAAACCCACGATGGAGTCCTTTAAGAATAAACAGCAAAGAGCCACAAATATCCCAATTATATAAGTGTATTTGGTACAGCCCTGTGTAGGTTGGACTCAAGTATTTTCTGCACAAAGATAAGAATTCAAGACCACAAAGAAGTGTGCAGAAGAAATGTGGGTTTTGCCTCAGCAGTGAGTGCTCAGAGGCAGCAAAATGTAAATCCTTTGTACCACAATATAATCCTTACAAAAGTACAGCAGCAGCAATGAAGTCTAAACCAAGAAACACGTTGTTAAGCTTTTTAAATTCTTCCCTGATATTGTAGTTTATTCGTTGCCACACCATTCCACAGGGCTGAAAAAACACCAATTCACTTCTTTTGCTATTTCAAACAAGGATAAGTTATTTGAGGATTATTTTCCAAAGAGCTTTTCCATTTCAGGGAAGACCAGTTAAAAAACCCCTATCCATTCTTCTCTGCTCCTGATCCAACCTGGGATAATGTCAGATGCCACTGAATCCCACAGAACAAAGAATTGACTGGGTCTCAGTGATGATCTAGAGCTGAACTGACAGTTGTTTCACGCACTTCCAACCTCAGCAACGTGAAGAAGGTGAACATTTTTTAATTACTCCACGATCTAGTTTTCAATTTATCAGGCATGAAGTGCCAGGTACCCTGAACACACTAAAGATTGAGCATACATTGTAACTCTACTTTCTGTCTCCCACAATGTACAGAATACACATGCAATGCTTATTAAAAAATTTAAATTAAAATACTAAAAAAACACTGAGTTCATCAAGTCTCTCTTGCCCAGTCTTCCCTCTCTAAATTGCTGCTGAGGGTATCCTAAAACTCACCCTGAAAAAAGAAATCATTTGAGATCAAACTTGAGGCATAAATGAGAAAGAAAATGGCTTAAGGTCCAAATTAAAAACCTTATTCAAATTTCCAGTAATTATTAAAGAGACTCATTTTCAAGCTCTCCAAGATCTAATCAGGTTCGGAGTGGACGTGAACTTCAATTTGCTTGAACACATTAAAGCACTTCTGGCACAAACCAGGCAGCTCCTGCACAAGGGTGTTGGTGTTTCAGGACCTTCTGAGCAAACCTCTCTTTGCTGGATGCAGGAGAGCAAATCAGAGAACTGCAGGGAGTGCTTAGCCCAGTGGTGGCTCTGGGACAGTTCATATTTATTTCATCATCCTGCACACGAAGCGTTTGTGACAGCACAAAGGAATTCCAGGCAGTGTCTGCAAACAACTGGAGCTGGAGCTGCAGGAATTCTAATTGAATTTGTCTGCTGCAGCCCCACAGATGAAGAAATGCTCAAGTTCTTAGTAACAGGATGCTGAAAGCTCAGGGCAAAGCAGAGGAAGCTCAAAGGACCAGAGAATTATTTTCAGCCTAAATGACAGGGGTGTTAACTCTGCTGCCACATGAACACAGTTTAACTAAGCCCATTTATCTCCCTCTTCCCAGTTCCTGAATCACAGACCAGCAATAAAGTCATGAGGCCAGAAGGAAACCTATGGAATGTGTCTGTTTATAGCCAAGAGAAAAACTACAGAAATCCTTTAGAAGAATTTGAGATAAACTGGGCAGCTCTGACCTATGAACTCCTCATGTCACTGGAGCACATCTGACTGGATCTGTCAGGTGCCTAAAGCATTCCCCAGAAACCCAGCAAGGCTGGAGTCAAAGAATTGTTTCACTCCCCAGAAACCCAGCAAGGCTGGAGTCAAAGAATGGTGTAGGTTGGAAGGGACCTTTAGAGACCATCTCCTTCCAACCCCCTGCCATGGGCAGGGACACCTCCCACTCTCCCAGGTTGCTCCAAGCCCTGTCCAACCTGGCCTTGGACACCTCCAGGGATGGGGCAGCCACAGCTTCTCTGGCAACCTGGAAACACAGGAAAGGAATGCTGACAAATGTTTTCCTTACCCTCTCTGAGTTTAAAACCATTCCCCTTGTCCTGTCACTGCAGGCTGGTAAAAAGCCCCTCTTTGCCTTTTTCATGAGCCCCTGTCTATACTGAAAGGCCACACCAAGGTGTCCCCAGAGCCAGCTCTTCCCCAGGCTGAACACCCCATTTCTCCCAGCCCTCAGAGCATCTTTGTGGCCTTCCCTCACTGCTCTAACAGGTCCTTGTGCTGGGGACCCCAGAGCTGGATGCAACACTCCAGGTGAGCAGAGAGGAGAGGGAGAACTGCCCCCCGTGCTGCCCACCCTGCTCTGGATGCTGCCAGGATCTCTGGGCTGAAAGCAGGCAGTGTGTAAATACATCATCTTTTAGAGCAGATTCACATTTCCTTTTCCATAGTGCAATTACTTGTCTCCCTGATCAACATAAAAGCGAAAAAAACCCCAACTACAACAAAATCCCAAACCAAATAAAAAGCCCTGCAACAAGTTTTCTGTAACTGGAGAATTAGCTGGAAACCCCTATGTGGTACCACTTCTCAAGTCCATAGTTCTAAGGCTTTCCCTTCCTGAGAGTTTTTCTACAGCTGGAACCTTAGAAGAAGATTAATCTCTCCTGCTATTCCATTTAGCCATATGAATCCCATCCCCTTACTGGATGTTTTCATAAGCTTTCAGACTTTTCAGCTGTAAAGTTTACTTTTCACCGTGCAAATGACAACTGGAAGCAATGCCAGAAAGATTCTTAATTCCAAAAGCAAGACCAAGATGCAAATGTATGGCACAGCAATAAGTTAAATAAACAGCATATCCAAGATCAAAAGGCCAGCTTACAGATTTCCAATCTAGATGTACCTTACAGTAATAGAGCTAAACACATTGTTATGAAAACCCAAACTTAAATTGAAAATGGAGAAGCTTTCTGAATGGATTAATAAAGTTTTATTCACAACAAACTCGTATGTCCAACACCATCAGTGTTCAGAACACCCCTGAGCAAGGAGAAGGCACCACCACCATCCCTGTGGCCCCTTTTACCCCAAGGCACCTGCACACAGCACACCTGACACTCACCTGAGCCCCTGAGCTCCAGCCCATCTCCTTCACAATGCTCTGCATGGCTCAAAGTTCCAGGTGTACCAGATTTGGGGGACATCACAGGGTGTGGGACATCCAAGGGGAAATCACAGAATCATCCAGGTTGGAGAAGGCCTCTGCAATTGATGACCTCAGAGGTCTTTTCCAACCTAAATGATTCCATGATCCTACTTGAGCGCAAGTCCTAAGAGGAAAAGCTGAAGGGCCTGGGGGTATTCAGTCTGGAGAAGAGGAGGTTCAGAGGTGACCTCAGCACTGTCTAGAACTACCTGAAGGGAAGTTCCAGCCAAGTGGGGCTTGGTCTCTTCTCTCAGGCAACCAACAGTAGGACAAGAGGGCACAGGCTCAAGCTGTGCCAGGGGAGGTTTAGGCTGGATATCAGGAAGAAATTCTTTACAGAGAGAGTGCTCAGGCATTGGAATGGCCTGCCCAGAGAGGGGGTGGATTCTCCAACCCTGGAGGTTTTTAAGGTGGGACTGGATGTGGCACTGAGTGCCATGATCTGGTAATCAAAGTGGGGCTGGATTAATGGTTGGACTTGATGATCTCAGAGGCCTCTTCCAACCCAACTGGTTCTATGATTCTAAGTCTAATTATTTAGGAAACCAAGGTAACGATGGACAATGTTGTCACGAATAACACAACCACAGAAGGAGGGACAGTGGGATGTCAGGGGTGACCTGCAATGCCTCAATCCTGTCTGGAGGAGTTGCTGTGCAGGGAAGGAGGACATCACCTGGTTCAAACCACCTCTTACAAAGAACACACATGAAAAGGTTCATCCCAGGGATGTACAACTACAGTGCACCAGCTAAACTCGCTCAGTTCACCTCAGAAAAAGCAACACCAAAAAGGATTTCAGGTTTTTCCCACACAGACTTTTCTGATGAAGACATTTTCACATCTGTCTGTAGACATTAGACAGTGTCAACAGGTTTGACAATTACATAAAACTCTGAAATTTAAAGCCTACAAATTAATTAGACAGTGTTCAAAGGCCATGAGGTGCAGCTCTGGGGCTGGGCACATGGCAGTGATTTTCACACCACTCAACCCAAGGTCTCTTTCCAAAGCACTCAAATGCAAGATCTTCCAAGTTTTACCTTTCTGAAGTGTCCTACACCCAGAATGTCCATTTCTTAAAGGTTTGGCTTTTGAACAAGTTAATACTACAAGATTATAAAGTTCCACCTCCTCCATATCTTCCTCAAAGTACAAAAATACAAAGCCAGACTGAGGAATTAAGGACTTTATTTGTTCTTTCAGGCCTTAAAGCTCCTCAGGCTTTGACTCCCCATTGTCCCTCAGCTCCATCCTAAAGCTCATGCTCTTTCCAGCTGCTGATCCACAGCTCCCTCCACAAAACAGAGTTCCTGGTGGGCTTTTAAATTCTACATGATGACCATGATTAGAGAGCTGGTGGACCTGACCCCAACCCCCTTTACTTCATTCAAATGAAAGGCCACCAACTGGAACATTAATTAAGAACCAAATGAACTCACATCCAAATACTTCTAAGTAGCATAAAATATTAGTAACAACTCCTATGGCCTCATGCAGCAGCCATGAAAAATTATTTTTAGGGATAAAATCCTCTCATTCAAGAGAAACATGACAGATGATGAAATTTATTTAATTCCCATGTATTAAGTTGTGAGAATAAGCTACCAGAAATCTAAATTGGGAACACTCATGGACTGGATTTACAGCCTTGATTACTGGCTAAATACTGACATTTGTGACTGAAAGCTCCAGAAAAATCAAGGTCTCTCAAGGTTTTTGGGAAACTGAATGACATGAGATGGACCCACGGTAAGAGTGGAATTTCCAAGTACCATCACATTGACATTAGAAAACTTGCCAGAAGTAGCTTTGTCCATATTTTGTTCTATCCCTATTTTCCCTTCATATTCACAAGCATTTCAAAGAGCAAATTGCACAACAAAATGAGTTAAGTTTGTGAAACTGGTTAAACATGTGAAGCACGTGTGTAAAACACAGTAAGTTGTTCTCAGAACCTCTTGTGTGTCGAAGTTTGGAGTTGGAGATCAATTAACCACAACTCACAAGTGCCTTGAGGCTTAAAAACCAGCAATGCACAAATCAATATTTAATTTGCAGTCAGTGTAGGAGCTCAAAATGCATCAGAGGCAACGTACAAATTATATATTATAAACCACAAAAGGAAATACATACCAATGTGCACTATGAAGAGGCTCAGCAATTATATCCTATGAATATTTCAGTGTAATTTCTTTTAATATCTCTTGATTTTAACAAAAGTTTTGGAACAACCACCCCATTTGAGCTACAAATGGTTCATGTGTATCATTATTTGCATAACCCAAAAACCCAAAGCCACATTTTTCCTGCGTATTTCCCTATCACAGGGAACAAAGTAGGTTTGGAGATGTCTCCTTGTCCTTGGGCTGTTCACATCCCTCACTGCTTCCCTCCCTCAGAGTTCTGCACTCGCAGAAACTGGAGGTCCAGGAGGCAAATCGAGACATGTCTTTGCTTCAAAACACATTTCAGGCAATTTTAATGATATGACAGAACAGTAAAAATGAGAAAATGCAAAGTTATCAGGATTTCCTGAACAGACTGTGTGACCTCATAGAGTCTCCAGAACAGCTGCACAGAAAACATGGATGATGCACACAGGAAAACCAGGATTAAATGAACTGGGCCAATTTGCAGGAATTCTGCATTGGTGCCACTTAAGACGACTGAGGAAAATAACAGTTCTGCCACATCAAAAGCAACCAGTCTTTTGTTCGGTTTCCATAATTTCTAGAATTAACTCTTACTTCTGAGAGGCAAAATTCTAAACTGGAGGCCAAGCTTTGGGTCCTTCCTACAAACTGCTTGTCAAATGTCTCATGTATCTCGAGAAACTATTTTGAAAAAAAAAAAAAACAATAAAAAAGAGGTACATACTGAAGCAACAATTTCATTATCAAAAGTAGTACCTTGTATTAGGATTCAGTGATTTTTATGGCACTCAAACTCTGGATTTAATCCTTATCAACAGGAACCCCCTGAGCTGAAGCCCAGACTTCCCCACCATCAGGTGTCCTGTTCTTCACTGACTACTCACACCCACCTCAGATCTCCTGGAGGAAGAGGGTCCCAAAAGAAAAACAAAAAGCCACCCCTGCCAAAGGAAGATGCAGCAGTCACTGTAACAACCACCTTCATTTGGGGTCCCACCTGTCCAGGATTTAGCACAGAGCAGAAGCACAAGGCTCAGGCTGGACACAAACACATCCTGTGTTCAGGAATGTTTTTAAGGTATTCAAGAAGGATAAATACACAACCCCCACCACCACACAAAAGGGAGGGGCAAGTTGACACTCTCTTTGCTTGGGGTTTTTTCCAAACCAAAAATTATTATGCCGAGGCCTCTAAGGTAAATTATTTACCATGTTAAGAACCCAACTCAAATTTCTATGTTAAGTAACTTGCAAGACCCAGCACACATTAAAGGCAGGGCAATATAACCTGAATTGTTCTGTTTAAATACAACACAGTTCAGACTCCCAGGGATATTACAACCAGCAAAGACTACAACATGAAAAGACTTCCACAAACAGAGAAAATTGAAATACCCAGGTACTGTACTATTAGAAAAATCATACAATAATCCTTCCTTTTGATATTGCTCTCACAGAAATCACACAGAATAAAGGAATAGGCTGAAGGAAGAGCTCCATGATTAGAGCTGCTCCAGTTCCTTTGGACCTCAACCCCCTCTCCAATTCTGCCAAGTTTTTACCATCCTGTCCTGACACTTCAGCTGAGTTGGCTAATCCTGAAAGAGGGCACTGACAACACGACACCTGCTCACAATACATACAAAAATAACCTGGAATGCCAAACTTGGAGTCCTGTTGACAACCGTGACTTTTGAAGTGCCCTTTTGCTCTGCACAATCTAAATACTATTTTACTAAAATA
Source organism: Hafferia zeledoni (assembly GCA_035583235.1). Taxonomy (NCBI): domain Eukaryota; kingdom Metazoa; phylum Chordata; class Aves; order Passeriformes; family Thamnophilidae; genus Hafferia; species Hafferia zeledoni. The sequence goes on from JAWWEV010000083.1 coordinate 147,798,282, forward strand.
AGAAGTGACCTTTTTTCTGATGGGAATCCCAGTTAGCAATTTCAAGACCACCTTTCCCAGCACAGCTGGGAGTGGAGTGTTACAACATCCCTTCCATGTGCTGTTAAAGGGCAGCATTTCAGTGGGACCTGCAACAAATATTCACCTCTGCCAGGTGATCAAGGCTCCCCTTTGCTACAGAGCATTTTATCTCATTTAATGCATTCATTTTTGGGTGCAGTTACACTCTCATTGCCCTCTCATGTCCCCCTAATCCTCCTTAATCAGGAAATGCTGCCCAAGCTGCATTTGTCTGGACTCTTGGCAGGGAATTCCAGTTGTCTGCTTTACTTCTTACCATGGAAAAAGAGAGTCCTGATCCACAGCTACTGGTCAGAAACAGATAAAAGAAATCACATAACTTCTGGCAGTCACCTGCTCTGTACCCAAGAGAGCAGGATGTGTGGGCAGAACACAACAAACAACAAACCACTATTTTTGCTAATTCTGGCTACTGGACAAAGATTTAATGACATTCATCACATGAAAACAAAGCATTAGTTCAAAAATTCAAAATAAATTGGCATCTACAGAATTATGATGCATTAGGAAGACTTATGCAACTCAAGGAATACAGAATGACCAAACCAAATTATCTACGAGCATGTAGGAGTCATCAGGGTGATTGGAAGGGTTTTCTACTATAAAGACATGAGAAGGAAAGGTGTCAACTTGGAGGCTTCCAGCACTGTCTCAGGATTTTCTACCAGCTTTACAACTGGGCGAGAAAAACCAAGTTTTACAAGCCCTGAACTTCCTGAGCAGTGGAATTCCCTCCCTCCCAGGCACTGCTAATTCCAACACATTCCAGGAAGTGAATCCAGCCTGCTTTCCTCCAGAGGAAGTGCTCCATGAACCTCAGCCAGGAAATAACCCAGATCCTTCCCCCCCACAGCCTTGGCAGCCCCTGGGCTGGCCCTGCCTGCTCCTGCTGCCTCTGTCAATATGGACAGTGCCTTTTTTCTACATATTTTATGACTTTTCTGTACGTTTGCACCCACTAAGGTTCCTTTTCTTGTGAGGATACTCATTACAGGCTGACCCACAATCACACCAGTAACAAACTCTATTAAAGGGTAACAAGGAAACCTGGAAAGTCTAACTCAGTTTTAAAGGTAAAAATGGAAATTTTTGAGCCTTGATTTGAATGAAATTACAGCCAGTACAGACCTCACCAAAACACAGGATCAAAGGACAATTGTACATTACCACTGAGCAACTGAAGTGTTCTGAAAGAAACAGAGCTGCGAGTAATAAATGAAATATAACTTTTGGAATTGCCATTTCAGCAGCCTGGAAGGGACCAGCAGCAGCAGCACTGCATGGCCACCCCTGGCACCATCAGAATGTGCTGCTACAGGCCCCTCCAAGTCACACCACAAAGCAGCACTGTTTACAGAGTCAGACTGTTCTGTGCTTTATGTTTGCCTATTCACATATACCAGAAGGATTAACAGCCAAAACAAATAACTTGTTTGGTGTACAGAAGATCTTTGGCACCTCCAGAGGGAAAACTAAAGCTCTACTTCATTCTATCTCGATAACAGATTCCAAGATAATCCAGACAGGCTGAGGTTTTATTGAACTCCACTGAGGGATGGGACATAAATTAAAGGCAATATCACAAGCAGTGAAATTTATTTCCCCCAGCCCATTTACCTCTCTGTAGGAGACAACTGTTGCTCTGGGGACAGGCTGGGGAGTACCAACTATGCTGAGCAAAGGCTGGGACAGAGCTCAGAAAGGCTCTGGGCACCACAGGGGGTGGTTTATGTTCCCCACAGCCAGTTCAGTGCTTTGAACAGCCTGGGGGTGCCCCAGCACAGACAGGGCCCAGAGCCCTTCCCAGGGGCTCAGTCAGAGAGAGGAGCGTGTTCTGTTCCCGCCTCACTCATGGGCAAGCCCAGCCTGCCTGGAGGGAGTTGAAGTTTATCATAACTTTGGTGGCAAAGTAAATCTTTCTCCAATGACCCAGAAACCCAGAATAACAAACCAACCAGAAAAATTCCTCTTCCAGAAGCCAGGAGGAGCTGTAAGCATGTAGGTGTTACTGGCAAGGAGCAACATCCATTAATTACCTCTACACTTGAGAACAGTGGCCGTTCTTTACAGTTTTAAGTGCCAACTGAAATCTTTTAAAACAAATTTTGCATCAAGAAGGGAAAGGCCCTGAATGTATTAAAATGAGATTACATGTATAACATCCAAAACACACAAAAACCCACAGGGATGTGTTTCCAGCCATGAGAGATGAAAAGGAACATTAATTTCTCCATCTGTCATAGTGTATTTAAGCAAGTGTTACACTGGATGTAACGAGGTTTCTCATGAAATACGAGTTTGATTCCAACTGAAGGAGAACTGGAAAGTCACCTGCAGTAGGGATACAATCCAGAGAACATCCTTTGGAAGCTGCATCCAGGGTGGAAGTGCTGGCACCACCTACTGTTAGTGACTGACCAGTATCTTTGAAGTCACACAAATACACAAAAAATAACATGCACTTCTATCTCCAGGATGCCAGCACCAATGCCATGCCCAAACACCGGCCTGAGGACCAAGTCAGAATTATAAAGCTAAGCAGAACTGCTGTTTATAATCCCTTCCTATTGATATGTGTCTTCTGTACACACTAATTAATAATCATGGAATTATTATGGTTAGAAAAGACCTCTAAGACCACTGAGTCCAACCACTAACCCAGCACTGCCAAGGCCACAGCTAAACCATGTCCCCAAGTGCCACATCTGCACGTCTTTCCAGGGATAGTGAGTGACTCCCCCACTGACCTGGGGAGCCTGTTCCAATGTCTAACCCTTCTGGTGAAGAAATGGTGCCCAATACCCAACAACCTAAACCTGATCTGCTGCAACCTGAGGCCATTTGCTCCTTTCCAATTGCTTGTTACCAGGGAGCCTGACCCCTGCCTGGCCACAGCCTCCTGTCAGGCAGCTGTAGAGTGAGAAGATGTCCCCTTGGCCTCCTTTTCTGCAGGTTAAACATCCCCCCAGCCCCCTCAGCTGCTCCTCATTGCACTTGTGCTGCAGACCCTTCCCCACCTTCATTACCCTTCTCTGGACAAGCTCCAGCCCCTCAATGCCTTTCTGGTCATGAGGGGCCCAAAACTGACCTCAGGATTTGAGGTGTGGCCTCCCCAGTGCCCAGCACAGCGGGTCAGTCACTGCCCTGGCCCTGCTGGCCACACCACCACTGGTACAGCCCAGGAGCCCTTGGCCTTCCTGCCCACCTGGACACACCTGGCTCTTGTTCAGCTGCCATTGAACAGATGTTGAACAGGGCTGGCCCCAACCCCACTGGTGACCAGGTGATCAGAGTGAGTAACCAGCATCAGGAAGGAGACAAAACAGTTCATGACCTGAAGTATAAAACTGTCAGCTGCACTTTCAGAGTTTATGGATGATGGTGGTGGAGCCATTTAGTCAAGTTCCCTGCAAACACCAAGATTTCTGCCATGGACACTGCCTTGGTACCTGGGGATAAAACACAACTGCCAGGTAATTTCAGGTGCTACTCAAATCAGTGAGACCTCTGCTCTGAGTGCAAATTTTAAGGCATGTCTGAGCAGGGACTTAGACCTGAACCTCTTCACCCTGAGTTCTGTGACTCCATCCAACACAAATAGTAATAATACCAGAGGATGAATGGGTGAAACCAGCACTACCACAGCAAACTGAACAGGAGAAATCCATCCTGTAAGGGGAAGGCACGGACACTGCCATGGATAGACAAGGGTATTTTGGGACCAGGTCGGGGTTCTGTGGAACAAACTATGTGATCACATGGTGGAAAGACTATCGTGACACAGGCAAGAACTTGAATTTTTGCAGTATGAATACAAGGCTTAAAATATGAGTTTATAAAGCACCTGGATAAGCAGGAGATTGAGTACATTTTTTCTGCCATTTCCACTGGAACTGTCATTCCAGTATTTGCAGACACAACACCACTTTCAAAGACTAAGTAGCACTAATCTCCTGCTCCTACCAAATCCCCAGACAGAAAAAAAAATCAGACTTCAACATAAACCTGAAGTATTTGCAATTTACATTGAAGATTTTTCACTGTTTCCTCTTACTCTACATTGTATTTCACAGCCTTGTTATTCCCTGGGCTGGTTTTCCATAAAGTCTTATCTAGGCAGGTACAGTAGGTATTTACCCAATAAACTAATAAAGACTTGGTTGTCATGGTTTGACCAGGATATGACTCACACACTCCAGAGAGCCAATGGCTTCAGCTCACAACACACACAAGTGTGGCTTTTTTGCTCTTCCTTTTAAAAGGTCAAACAAAATCAAAGGAAGCACCAAAAAAACCCCTGAAATCACAGGTCTGATTTGGAGGCCTTTGTAAATTATGAACTGAGGAGAGGCCTGTTTTGCTCCCACTCCCCTCCTTGTTTTCTGCATTTCCCACTATTAGGTTTTCATGTTCAGAAAATATTTTTGAAGTGCCTGGGCTTCCATCTGAATCGTAAGTCAGAATTAATATGAGACATAAGGCAACAAATTTTAGTCCTAATTGATGAAAATATCAGTGCTGGTGGTTTTTGTTCCAACTGAAATACTTTGGGTTTATTCCAATTTAAATGACAAAACGGAAGACTTTTTATAAACCATTCAACCTGTTCTTTGGAGTGGTGAGAATAGATGGAATGCCCTGGAAAAACTAATTGTGTAACATAAACAGACATCATCCCATACCTGAAAAGGGAAGGGAGAAATTGGGAAGGAGAAACAATTAGTCACCATAAATGTGAAAACTCAAGTTTAAAAAGGCTGACTACATCCTGAAGAATAAAGATATCTACCCCTGCAAATTCTGGCAGTCAGGAGACACCAAGTGACCCTCTGCTGATTCCTGAAGATGCAAATACAGGGACAAGATCACAGCCTGAAGTCCCATCGGGGGCACAGTCCATGTGAAATGCAAACAGCCACATCTTCTTTGTCCTCAAGTGCATTACAGTCCAGGCAAGATCATTAATGACTCTAAAACAGGTGGCATCAAAGCTTTAAATAAGGGCAGCCACATCCACAAGTTGGATTTCAAGGTGCTCTTGAAGCAGCAGATTAATTTTGTTACCTGCCAAAGCTTAAGCTGTGGTAAAAAACAGGTAATGTAACACAGGCTCCCAAACCCACCAACCACAGGGAAAGTTGGGAAAAGGAGAATGGAAACCAAACCACAAACAATAAAAATAATCCAACAAGTTATTCCAGCCACACTGAAATGTAAGAATATTCCAAACATCCACATATATCAGCAGCAATAAATGCAAGCCAGAAATACCAACTACACTGAGGAATAAAACTGAAGTTTGCCAATACAACCACTCACCCAGGGAGAAGGGGGGTGGTCACAAGGAATCAATAGAATAGGGAGACCAGAAATAAATTCCTGTATCACAAAAAGTACTGTGGCTGTAACCTCTCCACTGCTGTTTAGAGCTAATTACTTCAGATTAGCCCAAGTGCCCCTACAGTGAAGATTTTGCTCCAGACAAATTTCTTATGTACCACAGAAAGGCAGAACTTGAGACTAGAGAATTATTAACACTTGGCCTGAAAGGCAGAACGTGGGACTGGCCAGACAATTTCCAGGTGAGTGGTTGGGGAGGTGAGAGGACACCTCCCATCAGTGCTTTGCTGCCCAGCTCTGCCCACCCTGGGACTGAACCCAAGGAGAGCCCGGCAGAAAAAGGCCAGTTCCAGGAGGCTCAGGGTGTTCCCTGACAAACCAAGGAATTCTGTTTTAACACCCCTGTTTAACAATCAGGATTTTCAACGACAATTACAAAGGAAGAACAACAACAACTAAAGCTCAGCTCAACCTGTTTTACCCCGAATCCAACTCTGTGTGACCGTGAAACCACGAGCTGTTGTACTTACCCTGCGTTGACTTTCCAGCTCAGCAGCAGGTGCTCGGCACAGGAGGAAACATGAAATCTGAAATAAACATTTAAAATGCATTAGGGTATTTTCTCAAATAATGTCAGTGTAGTCAAATATCCAAGAAACTCCGAATGGCTGATATTGTTGTTTTGAAGCCAAGATAACCCTCCTAAGGAACAAGCTGCAGGACATATCCTGCTGTAGGAGTGCAGATTATTGAGCTGGAAGTCCTCAGGTAAAAGCAAACAAACAAATAAAAGCCCTAAAACAAACACAGTCTGACTAACATTTGAACTCAAAACAGACACCTTAAAAAGCAAGTTGCCTGAAACCCTGTTGATCCTGTGAAAGCAAAGTACAAATTTCACAAGTTACATGGATTAGTTGTTTTGAAGGAGGAGGAGGGTTAAGGAGGATTCTGAAGTGAACCTTTAATATTGTTAACATGCACTTAATGGCAACAATGGAGTGAGAGCTGAAAACCCCGATGAGTGATTCAGAACATCAGCAGCATCCAGACCTAGAATTAGAAAGTGCTTCCCTGGAAAATGAAAAAATGTGTGGGAGGAACTAGTGAAAAGCATTTATTTCCTCGGGGCATGTGCACGGCAGGGCAGCCAAGGCAGCTCCCAGATGAAGTCACAAATACACAGATATTGCTCAACACACACGTCGTGCTCTGTCCAGAAGGTTGTGGGTCTGTTCCTTAAAGTGAACAACTGAGCTGAAACAATTCCTGAGTCAAGGAACCCACAGCTGGGTTTGATACCTTGTTCTTCTGTTTGGGTTTTTGCCTTTCAAACAAAGGGACAAAGGCAGTACCAGCAGAGAGCCAAAACTTGTATATTATGCACTTAAAATTGGATTTCCAAGCACTGTTTCTGAACCTTTATTCACTTTAGCTACTTAATTCTCCACACACACAAAGGCCACCAAAAGATTTCCACAAGACAGTCTGATGAGAAAGTAAAACAAAAAGTTAAAAGAAACCATGCAGAGATTATTTTAAGTGCTCATCTAAGCTACAATAAACTGAAAAAAATAAGTAAACAAAAAACTTGAATTTCTACATGAAAGCCAAAGAAATGAGTCACAGACACCTGAAACAAACATCCAAACCCTTGGGAAAAACATCCCCAAGAGCCTGAACTGCTTTTATGGGGGGACATAAGAGCAATGGCACTGCCTGCAAATACTGATTTTACAGCTAACTCAGAATGTGCTGTGCCATCAGCTCTGCCACACCGAGGGACAATGACAGCCTGCCCCAGAATCTGCTCAGAATGTTTCTGTGGAATAGTCAGGATTTGGGACAATTAGTGAAAACACCACCAATTAACACACTGGGAACGATATCATGACAAGGCCTTTATGAAAAGGGAAATTGCTCACGAGGCTGTTCCTCAGACTGAGAAACTCGTGCACTTACTGATTTAACTAAAGATGTTTTCTGATAAGGCAAAAGCTCCTTTTAATTTCCATGATCTCTCCCTGCTCTGGCACCCTCAGAACATTTGTTAGAATAATTGTGTGTGTAATACCACGGGACTCGCAGGCAACATCCAAAATGTACCAAGCACAAATAATAGAAAAATATTATTTTAATTGCTGAGGCATCAATAATGCAAACACTTACAGGCATGTGAAATTTTCCACACAAGCTGTCCCACTGATTTTCAATAGAGTTGCCCATGTGTGTAAAATTCAGTGTACAAATGGATGGCACTGTGATTGGATTTGATGGGGGAAAGGCAACCCCAGAGGACACATAAAGGGCCTCTCCTTTGCTCATTAGAGAGGAACAGGCAGAGATGATCCAAACACAGGATCACTTCACCTCCCTTAAACCAACAGCCATTTCCAGGCACACCTTCTCAATACTTGTTTTCACAGGTTACTTATTGATTTACTTCATTTATTAGTTACTGAGGAAGCAAGTGGTGACAAGAACTCTCCTAAGCCAAAGTTCCACCAGTTCTAACACTTCGTGAAACACGGATTACTCTCATTTTTACAGGGATAAATGCTGAAGGCTTCTACAGTGGTCAAAAGGAGATTAAACGTTAGAAATTGTTTGGGTTAAAGCACTGCTTTTATTTCAACTTTTTGTAAAAAAACTCAAAAATCTACACCTCTTACAAAATGGTTTCTTTAAAGTAAAAAACCCCAAATACATCAGCTCAGGAAGAAAAAAAGAGGGGAGGGGGATATTTCCCAGCTTTGTAGTTTCTCTACCTTTCTCCACATGGGAAAGGTTTCAGTAAAGTGACAATATTTAAGTGTTATTTTTGGAAAAAACTGTTCCTTTATAGACCTTTTCCAGCTGGCTCTACATGCCTGTTTGATGCAGCTTGATTTGTTTCCTTATTTCATCCTTTCAATTAAAAGATAAAGCATCTTATTTGTAGATATAAATGTCCATATACACAGCCTGAAATTCTAAGTTTTGTCCTCCAGAATCATTCTATTCCCTCTCCAGTTTGCCTCCTTCACCAGCACTGAGCCATAAGCCCATCACTACTACCCAAGAGTAAAAATCTGAAATATCTTAGAGGCTTTGAGCTGATTGCTGATTGAGTGATGGTTTCAGCTACCTCCAAAGTTCCTTGGTCATGCTCTTCAAGGAATTTCTCCTCTTCACTCTTTCCTCATCACTTCATTAATTTAATTCCTCTCCTCCCATAACTTCCTATTTCAACACAGAAATTCTTACCAAGAATTCAATGTCAATACCATGTAAATTCTTACACCTCAACCCTTACTAAGCCAAAGATGGACCACTAAAGACCAAAATTACTTGTTTCACTTCCCTCTCCTAATTTTGAGCCGCAGCAACAAAGCAAATAAAGAATTTTATGCAATGTAACACTTTTATCTTTATTTTATCCTTTTATCCTGGTCTGTAATGATGCCCCTTTGGCACTGCAGGAAGTCACAGGAAAACACCAAGATTACAGTAGACAGGAAAGACTTCAGGAGCTTTGCCAGTGCAGGGAAAGAACAGGAACAGCAACTGCTGGACACAAGGGGTATTTTCTCTAGCAGAGATCAGACACAATTATGACTAAGTTATCTCCAGCCTCATTATTCCTGTTAGTTTTGCTCTCCTGTATCTTGCACAAACAACAGAATTGAGAAAACTTTGGCAGCCACAGACCTGTATTTGTGTTAGTGACCTGTACACTGGTCACAGGGGGTTATTCTCCAGCCACTTGTTCTCAGAAGGCAGAAGGGATCCAAGCTTCCATTTTTTGGGAAGACAGAAAATGAAGAATCCCTCAGAGCTTTTGAGAAAACATACTCTGGATGAACCTCCACATTTAGGACCCAAGGAAATGGGATGAAGCTGCATTAGGGGGAGCTCAGGCTGGACATGAGGGAAAGGTTCTTCAGAGAGGGGGGTCAGTCACTGGAATGGCTCCCCAGGGAAGGGGCCAGGGCACCCAGCCCTTGCTGGACTCAGTGATCCTTAGGGATCCTTCCAACTGGAAATATCCTGTGATTCCAGGTATATACACAGCCCTCCTGCATCTCAGGCAATGAGGGCAACATTGTGCCTGCAGCACTTTGAGCAGCACCACCAAAACCACACCTGTGCAAAAGAAAAATACAACACAGCCCTGGGTAGGAACTATTAACAAATCACCTCTGGCCTGCAGCAAAAGCCCCAGAAGAGCCAAGGCAGCCACTGAATTCGAGACCAAATCAACAGCACTGTTTGGACAGACACTGCACTTTGCTGTGAAGATTTAATGTCTTGTTTTGGGACTTGGTATACAAGCATGAACTCTGCTCAGTGGTCTGGACTCAAGAAGAACCCAGTCCATAAAGCAGAATTTGGTTCAGACTCACTGGCCCCAAACAGATGCAAAGCACAGCACCCCAAAACATACCCACATGGCCCCCACCAGCTGCACCACCAGGAGTTCTGCAAAATCAGATTGCTACAACTTCATTGGGGAGAGAAAGGCAAACTTCAGCAAGATCTCAATTCTACATCATACTAAAACCATACACAAACACAAAAAAGTCAATGCTTTCTCTCACCTCCTGTTCACAAAATCCATCACACAAAATCTGCTATAAAGACACAGGTTTAACAGTGTAGAACACAAGCTCAACACAACACTTAAAACTGCTGCAGCACAGACTCAGTCCAAAAATGATCATATTTCAAGCGACAGCTGTGCATTAAGCACTCACATTATATGCACATGGGCACTGCTCTCCCCCTCCCCACTCCATCTGACTGTGCTCCAAATCCTTTCTCAAACTCACTCCTTTCATCTGGTCTTTCCAAAACTCATCTCGACTCAGCGACCCACAAGGTCTTGCCTTGTTTTACTACTTCCAACAGCTTCAAGAGTAAGGTATTAAAGGAAATGTGCTTTATGTACATTTATTTTCACAACCTGCTGCAGGCCTGACCCTTCCTGTACTTCCACTCTCTGATCTCTTCCCCGGTATAACAATCCCAATGTTCCTGCTCCCACTGGAGAATACTGGGGTTCAGTATCTATTGCAACAGAGGTACAAAGGCTTTTGAAAGAAAGAACTTCAATGCAATCCCCATTCATCTCCAAAAAGCCACACAGATAAATATTCCACAGCACTCCAAAATTTGTTTCCTAGAAGGGAAGCTCTGTTCAACACTCTCTTCAGACTGTGCAACAGCTTGAAGGTTTTGTTTGCCTTGAAGAGCAGAAAAAGCTGATTCAGTTGTAAAATGAAGCCAACGATACACACTCCTGTCTTGGAGAATTCCTGATGAAAGGAGAGCCAGGCACAAAACCGGCTGCTGGGAGCCCTGGGCAGTGTGAGGAGCAGCTCTGGCCACACAAAGGAACTCCCCCCTCTGCACAGGCTGAATAAGCAGCGGCACAACTGAACTTTTGCTCCATGTAAACCCCAATCTGACAATTCCTGCCTGTGCCACACACCATCATCTTCCCAAGTGCCTAATCCTTCACTGGGTTGTTTAATAAATTCACACAGGTAACAAACTGCCATCAACAAAGGCATAAAATCCAGAGTACTAAAGCTCAGTTTCCAATACAAATGAAACACTGACACAAACTCCAGGTAGGAAATGGAACTGAGGTGTATTCCTTGTTACATCAGAGTTACATCCACTCCTTCACCAGTTTTACACAGCTCGTGACTGGTATTTTTCCTTCCATCCAATCACTAAAAACTCTACCTAATATTCCCAAAGTGTTCATGAAAAGACTGACAGAATAATTCCACAAAGAAACACGTCACGTGCTTTTTTCCCCCCATTTCTCTTATAAACTTTAATCCTTAAACTGTACCATCAAAATACATGGTCAAAACAAAAAACATTATTCACTTATGGAAATGGATTTATTTTTCCTGATAACCACTGATTAATTAATATGTGTAAAACAATTTCTGTACATAAGCACTAAGCAATGTAGCAACACTGAAATCCTTCTTGGAGAAGAGCCCCCCCTGCCACCAGCCAAAATCCCACAATTTACAAAGAACTAAACAAGAAATCCATGTAAATCTGAAATAATAAGATTATCCTGATAATGAAGAGTTAGTATCCAGCCCAACTACATATTTTTATAACTGGTTACACAGAATTTAATACAAATGACAACAAAGAGGCTTCCCTTTGCCTCCACACCACACAGGGGTTTTCTTACACAATATTTAGTTCCCCAGACCACAGAGAAAGGCTCACAGAGGTTCATACACTTGGCACAGAGGCACATCCTCAGCTCCACCTTTTGGCTTAAAGGCTCCTTGAAAACCCAGATGCAGCACTAAGTGTTGATTCCAGCAGCTTCTGCCCCTGACTTTTAACACTGTGATTAAGAAGCTCCCAGATCCGTGGATTTCCTCTTCCCTAAGGATCCCCTCCAGGGCAGGCGCCTTCCCTGGCTCTGGTTCCAGCAGCAGCTGCTCGAGGCACGGCCAGCCACGATTGCCACATTCTGTCTCCACACACATTTCCACTAAAGATTACTTAATTCTGTTTCCCAGTCTCAGGAGTGACTTATTCCTTCCCTGACACAATGCTGAGAAACAAACCTTAAATCTGACTTACTTTAAAACAGATTAATTTATGATTAAGAGGAAGTCTAATCACCAGAACATCAAAATAAAAATTATCATGTTGAAGAGTGAAAGACTGAGAGAAAAGAAAGCACAAAGTCACCAAAAGTTCGTTATTATTCTGAAAACAAAGCTCATTTTATTAATATATAATAATATAGTCATTAAAGGCCATTACCCCTAAGAGTAAGAAAAATCATTCTGAGGCCACTTTATGAACTTCTTGCACAGTTTACAAACCTTGAATGTTTTTTTCTATGAAATGTGTAAGCATATGACAAAATGGCAACTCAACTAATTGTTCTAGTATCAGTAGCCAGTTGATAATTCTGTTTTTCAAGCCACACCTCGGTAACATCTCCATCTCCAGAGGAACATGACAGTTTCATTTACAGAGAAGTTCTTCTCCCCGTGACCTTTACAGCCTCCACAAAGGAAAACAAGCTGCTTTGCCTACAACAGATTGGCATCAAAGCTGCATCTCAGGCAGGAGCTGTCAAGGTAACAGAGAGGACTTGGTTACATGAGCTCAGAGAGAGCTCTCCCTTGCTGGGGTTATTGTCAACTACCTTTTGATTATCAGCACAAACCTGAAAATCACAACCCCACGTTCTTTACCTGTTCACATCACTGAAATCGGTGGATGGGACTAAAGGGGTCACCTTGTCAAGCTGCCACTCCTGAGGCAGAAATAAACAGTAGGAATAAACAGCATTCCCTTTCTGACTGATGTCCCATTTGTTCTCAAAGGCTGCCAGGGAGGGGCGAGGCCCTTCCCTAATCTATTCCAATAGTTTGTTGTTCTTAGCATTACAAGTTCTGCTCCCCGAGTAAGTAACCCAAGTCTTCAGCCCTATTATTTAAGTCAATTAATTCTCATTTTAGTTCCCTTAATCCTTTATCTTCTTCATCCTTGTAGTGGCCTAATGCACGTGAATAACTTAAGACTACACAGAGATAAGAAGCAACATCTCAATTTGTTCAGTTCTTGGGTGTCACATCCTCAGGCGTGTCTGTTGTTAAAGGCATCCAAAGAGGAAAACGCTTCCTCAGTGCCCAGTGCCCAAACTCAGCACAGAATTCTAAGTAAATCCTACCAGTAAAGTAAATCCTACCAGTAAAGTAAATCCTACCAGTAAAGTAAATCCTACCAGTGCTGAACCCAGCACAACAACTACCCAAAGTATTCACCCCCTTGCTCCACCACAGCAGAGCATTTACCTTCCTGCACCAGCAGAACAAGGTCAGCCCCAAACTGAGCACCATCAATCAATAACCTGCACACCCCAGTTCACTCAGCTCTTGCAGGACTTTAAAGCATGTTTTGAGCAGGCATTTGAACAACAAAATTCAAAATGCGCTTAAACAGAGTGGGAGCAGAGGCTGCAGAGCTGAGCAAGTACAGAAAACAGCCAGCTTTGTGATTTATACAAAGTGAAGTGGAAATGACAAGATAATTAATAAACCAATTGAAATCTAGAAGCCTCTAGGATATAGTGCTTAAGCCCGAAATAGAAAATGAGAGCTGATAAAAATTCAGAATTACTTCTTTAGCCATTAATTAACAGCGTTCCCATAATGGAGCTGTTAACACCAGAGCAAGAACTGCAAGTGTAATTTGTAACATTTGCGAAGGGCTGAGCGAGACCGGCACAGGCCAGCACTGTGTGAGGGCTGGCAGTGGAAAACCAGCCAAAAATGCAACATATTAAACAGTTTTCAGTACAATTCAAAATGCAACTGAAGAGATTAAAACCGTCCAACTTGTGGCTTAGCACCTGGGACATATATTTTTCTGTACATATTATCTGTCAGCCTTTTTTCTACCCTGCCTGTAAAATAAAGTGCATTTTATTCAGCAAATGCAGTTCTGAGCGAGGCATCAGAAGGGTGAGGAGCACAGAGCCTGCCACACCTGGGGTACCTGCAGGGGCCGTGCCAAGGGGCACTCTGAGCAGGAATTCACAGCTCAGACCCAGCATTGTGGTTCTTGTTCTCCTTGTGATGGGCACCTGAACCCCCTCCCCAGAAAGCCCTTCAGAGCTGACAGAGTGTCCATGCCAGGGTTCAATGTCCTTGCTCTGAACAGGAACAAACACCAGCTGAGTTAGTTCCACCATCGAAAGGAAAAGAAGCCACAGAAGAAATAGAAACAAAATTCTTGTCTCAGCTTCCGATACTGTGGTTTTGTGAGTGTTTCCCATCTCTCTGCACCACTGGTTGAATAAACCAGAGTTCTCAGGCATGAAAGGTCCCAGGCAGTGGCAGAAACACAAGGCTCGAGTTCTGGAGCCTGGTGGGGGAGAGGGGGAAGAAGGGGAGGAAAGGACTAATAGAAGATTAAAGCATGAAGTTCAGCTCTTCACAGTAAGTTGGTTCCAACAACTGAATATGAAGATACCTGTGATACATCACTTTTGTGTGCTCCTGTCCAGTCTGTAAACCCCATCCTGAATCTCTGTTTTGAACAGCCCCCACTCCAGAGGAGCACCAGTAAAGCAGCAGAGGGAATAAAGGAGGAGATTGCCAAAACCTGAGGTACACACAGGCATAAAAGAACCACAAAGCATTCAGCCACCAGCAAAAGGAATTTCTGCTTGAAAAGTGTATTAGAAACTGCAGGGGGGAAGGAACTGGTAAACAACTTGGTTGGCTAACTAAAAATAAAAAGGAACTGTACTCTTTTTAAACACTAACTTTATTTTTCTTTTTTCTGCATTAACCTTCACTTGAAAAGAGTGAGCAATAAAAATTCCAGAATTCTAAACCAGAACACAAGCAATTTTCCCTTCAAAGGACAGGAAGATTAGAACTGCCTAGTTCAAAAAAATGGAAGAAGACGACGACGTACCTATGTGCAAACAAGAAAATGGTGACATGTTTTCACACTACCTTTCATAGAAAAAGAATTTAAAAGATTGCCTAAAATCAGTAAGAGGAAATTCTCTTTTGAAGATCACAGAATTTCTGAGTCTCAAAACTACAGAGTATTACTGAGAACAAACTTGCCTCAGCATTCACAGTGAACATAAAACCTACAAAAGACAGGATGAAACAGGTATTGATTGATGTACATCTCCATCACTGGGTGTAACTCAGACATTGGGATTTCTGAGTCTCTCACCAGCACCTTCAACAGCAGGAATGTTGAAGGCACTGCTAGGAAATTATTTATCAAATGCTGATGGAGCACAAACCTCACTGGCTGCTGCACATGCCATGGGTTGTATCAGCAAACACTCCATGCAGTGTTAAAGGCCTGGGAAAAGAAGTAGGTACCTCATTCACAGCTGCAAAATACATCATTTAACTGCTAAACTGGACTTCTGGTACCCTCCTGCAACCTAATTATTTGCAGCAAGAAAACAGGAAAGAGCAGCAGCTCCTCTTTCTCTTATTTTAAAAAAATAATCAATGAACCGCTGCTTCAAATCCTTCCCAGGAACCTCAGGAAAAATCATCTCTGCCTTCCCAAGTCATTTCAGAGGCTCAGATGGTTTGCTCCCTCTGCCCTCCCCCAAAGCAAAATGAAACAAAAGCAGGAATTGCACATTTTGGTGTGTGGGTAAACAATGCAGGGCCCAGCCTGGCAGCAGGAAGCAGGAGCAGAGTCAGCAGAGCCCTCTGACCTCCTTCTCACTGTCCCAGCACTGGAACAGCTTCACTCCTGTCCCTGCAAGGCAACAAGTGCCTCCTTAAGGACTCGACACACACACTGGCTCAATGCTCCCAAATTTATGGTTCAGCTTACCTGGGACAACAGAACTTGCACTGAACGTGTCAGGTCCCACTGCTGGCTGCAGGACATCAGTGCCCACGTGTTGCTAACACACTTTTGGGCAAGAAAGAGGAAATCAGGGTCTGGAAATGAGTTAAGCTACAATTCCAGGGAAAGGGTCACAATAAATCTTGAGGATTAACTCTAAACTGACCTATACTATGTTCTATCAGGCTGGAACCCTGCAGCAAAAAGAACCTGAGTTGAGTGTTTGTCAGGTCTCCTTCCCAGAAGGAAAACACAAAGTAATGCTGCCCTGCAATAGGAAGCTCACAAAGGCTACTGAAACTTCTTCCATATGTCACTTCTGCACTGAACTCGATAAAAAAAGGGCAGAGGAACAATGCAGAGAGTTAGAAGGGGGGGAAAGTCTTGAAGTCATAGGGGACAAAGGAAATCCAGTCCAGGAGTTTTACCAGCTCAGCCATGGACTGAGGAAAATTTAAATGCACTCAAAATTCACACTAATGCAAGGGAATTAGATGCTCTCTAACAAAGCCTGTTGCCTTCAGCGTTTGTTATTTACTCCTTCCATGCTGATTTTCACTTGACAAAAGTTGCATTCAAGCCTTTTAAATCAGATTTCAGAAACCAATCCCCAATTTCATCTCTGTGGACAGACTGCTGATGCCACCCCTGCTCTGCATCTCCACATTCCAAGCACCAACAGAGAGCACCAGTGTCTGGGGTTCTCCTGCCTCCTCTGAAACTGCCTCTTCCACACACGATATCCTTTGTCAATCCCTTCCACAACACGTGCCCCTGCTGTGCTGAAAGGTGTACGAACTGCTAAAACTTTCAAGGGGAGTTTGGGAAGCTCCCCCACACCTGGGTAATCACAGCTGTCCCTCTCGTGTCTGCTTTAAACACAAATCCAGAAAATCAGATCAAGCCACCTGAAGGTCTTTGTGCTTTTGGTTGCTGGATTACTGCTGTAGTGATTTGGGGTTTTAAAATGAGAGACATGACACTCAGGAGCCTGCCCAAATACACCACTTGCATCCCAGCACCAGGAACACTTAATGCTGAACAAGTAACAAATTCCAATCATAGAAAGCTCACATGGTGGAGAGAGCACAAAAGTTACGAAGGAATGGGAGAGGGAAAATAAAAATTGAAGCCTACAACCCAAAACCTGCAGGTTTTTAAGCTGTTCAATCCTTAAATAGCCTCTTTCTCCAGAAGTTTTCCTGATTAGCAATCAAGCTCTGCCTGAATATGGAGAGCAGAACGTGAGCAATGAGGAATTTCAGAAAGATGTACTTGATCATCTCCACAGAAATTCTTCCTCTCCTACAGCAAAAAAACCCCTACTTAAACCCACACAGTTATCTGGGTATCACGTTTTCCACCTAATTTCCTATTCTTTCAGCTTCATGTTTGTCTAACAGACACAGCAAACCACATTCCTGGAACACTGACAGGACACGCTGGATTTCCAAGGCTCCTTTAGTGGCACCGATACACAAACCAAGAGACTCACTTGAAATGGCTAACAAATTTACCAACTCTAATCTTGCATTCATCTGCCTTCAGTTCTAAGGGCTTTTTTTTGAAACATTTAGGATAAAAAAAGACAGCTTTTAGCACATAACTATCCTGCAGAAGTTACTATTCAGGGAGACAAGAATCACTATAATTCAGGTGCTAAATAAATGCATTGAAAACCGACTTTTACAGTGTTCCTGTATCATTTCTGCTCTCATTCAATACAAGAGCTCAAAGTCATACAGTGAGGGTTGGTCTGCTCTAGTTTTTTAAATCCTGGCCTCTAATTAAAACCTCCCACAGAAATTAAGTCAGTATGTCCATGTTTTGTGTCAGAATTGCCCTGACACAAGATAAGAGGAAACACCCATTTAGGCCTGAAACCACATCTGATGGAGCAAAATATCAGTCAAACTTCATTGATGGCTCTCCCAAATGAGGACTCAGAAGTTTTCTGGTAAGGAGTAAATAAATCCCATGTTTTCTCTGCTGCCATCTCAGAGTGGCAGTCATAACACAAAGAAATAAAGGTGGAATACAAAATCCAGCATAAGAGTGTGCTTTTTAAGTTCCTTCTTACCAAAACACAAAAATACACTTTTTTGAAATAATCTACATCAAATATGAAGGTACAAATGTCCAATTTAAGACAAAAAAACTACTCAAAACTATTCATATCTTGTATGGTTTTATATAGACTGAACAACAAAAGTACAACAATAACAACTACCAGCATTCTTCAAATCTGCACTTTGAGATGACAAAGTTTTCTCTCACAGTGAGAAGAACTTTACCATAAATCCTAAAAGACACAAAATGAACGAGAATAGTCTGTATTGTTATTATGAATGTTATATCAAAATAAAGAACATACTGCTACACACAGCAATGCGTACCAGGGGAAGGAAAATATAATCATTTTATTACACAAATGGCAAGAAATAACTTACTGATTTTTGAGTTACCCTCTTACTGAAAAAAAAAAAACAAACCCACCACATTTATAGATCCATTCAAAAACAGAAGACAATCTCCTAAACCATCAAAGCCACCTGTTTTACAACTTAATCCCTAAAAAGCACTCCTGGTTTTCTCTCCTGTCATCCCCACTATAATACCCATCAGCTCAGAGGAGTTCACAAAACTGAGATCCCCCATTCATTAACCAGCACGTGGCAAACCATTATATTACCCAAAATAAGCCCTTTCCACAACATGCAGCACACTTTGAAGCAAAGTCACATCACTGGATATCTGGGAGTTGGACCATTTTTAATGCTATTTCAGCAAATTACACACACAAGACCCCAGAGTGCTATTCTAAGGATATTCCTTTCTGGATGAAATATTCCAGTGCACTACCAGTTGATTGTTGTGTCACTACATATACTTAGTACCTTTAATAATACCCAAGGCTGAGGCCAAATAAAGCTTAGAGCTTTTGACAAATAAGCACTGTGTCATTTTCCTTTCATGTGTACATTTTAACCTTCCCGCAAAATAAAAGGTCAACCAACACAAACATCAATCCCAGCCGCGTTCCACAAAAACTGCATTTAAAGACATAATAGCACAGAAGACAAATTAATTTCAATACTTTTTTCCTCCTGTTGAATTGCCTGTAGAGTTCACAGTCCTGGGAGAGAATGTTTTCCAGCAACCACAATCTCCTCCCTCTTTGAGGCTTTTTTTTTTGTTTGTTCTGTTAACAGGACACCTGATTTTCGGTCCATTAAATTCACTGCACGGATCGATCTCGAAGGCAACACACACACACTGTACAGAATCTCAAACCACAAAACGTGCTTTAAGAACCCCAAGGGCTGTGGTTCCCATCCCAAATCACACCAGGCAGGCAAAGGTGTTCCAGCAAAGATGGGAGGTGGGATAACAATCTGATTTCAGGGGTAACAAAAAAGGTGGAGAAAGGAAGCGCTGGAATTCTGGACAACATCAGTGAGATAACAAACAGTTCCAAATAACTATAAAAGTTCTAATATTTTCTGGCTCCAAAGCAGCTGTGCTGTTGGCCTTACCCAGGTTTAACAGACCCAGAGACAATAAAGGCAGATTAGCTTTAAGGCACGTGGGACTTTCCTAATTAATATAGTGGAAATAAAATATATACCCAACAACCAAGTGCCAAAGCAGTGTGAGTTTTAAAGCAACACTGCAACACCACTTTTAAGGTGACATTTACATTAAATACTTCAGTGTGAATCCCCAAGCGTTTCTCCTTTCAAAGGAACTTTTTATAAAATGCATTTACTGTGAAATCCCAGTGAAATCGCCAAAACTGAGCTGAGGCTGCTCCAGTGGCAGGGCCTGCAGGACACACTCTGGAATAGGACTGCCTGCAAGACAGCTAACACAGAAACGACACAGCGTTTCAGCCAGAAAACAAGAAGAACGGGAAATCAAAGAGAAAAGACTACCCCTTGTTCCAAAAAAGCATCCTCTGAGTACAGGAGGTCTGGGAAGAGAATGGACGCGAGAACTGGCAACGCACAGCACATGCTTCAGGATTAGTCGCGGGGCTTTGGGGAGAACGAGCCCCTGCCACAGCTGCAGGAGTGCAGCCGTGCTCCACAACCAGGTTTACAGCCGGAAAACGAAAAAACACGGGATTTCTCGCAGAAGCGCGAAGGCTCCTCGGTGAGCCCCGGTCCGGGGGCAGCGCCGGGTCCCGGTCCCGGTCCCACCGCAGGGCCCCGGCACTGCCCCGGCTCCCTACGGGCCACCCAGCCCAGCGAGGGCAGGAACCGAAAATAAACCACCCCCAGAACCCGCACACCTCAAAGAAACCCAACCCCAAACCCCAAAGAGAAGGAACCTCAACCACTTCCCCCGCGCTCCCGCCCCGGCTCCGAGAGGCAGCCGCGGATTTACCGCCCGCGTGGGGAGGGGACGGGGCACAGCCCGGCTCCGGCAGCGAGGGGACACCAACACCACCACCGCCTCCTCCTCCCTTCCCCTTCCCTTTGTTTACTTTGCGGACCGTCCCGCTCCACCTCGCCGCCTCCCGACACATCCGGTGGGACCGGGGCGGGCAGGGCGGAGGGTCCCCCCGGGAGGGGACTGGGCAGGCGGGGCCGCCGCCGCCTCTCCCCGCAGCCTCCTCCTCCTCCTCTCCTCGCCTGCCATCCCCTTCCCAGCCTGCCCTTCCTGGGCAGCGAAGCGGCTCTGCCCGCGGGCCCCAGCGCACACCGTGCTGCCCGCGCAGCCCCTCCCCGGGCACACGGCCGGCTGCGGGGACACCATTCCCTTCCCTCGCCCGGAGCCGCCGCGGGGCACACACAGCGGAGCAGCCGCCGCTGCCCCCGGCGCTCTCGAACCGAACCGAACCGCGGCCGCCCCGCCCGCACTCACCGCGCTGCGGGCACGGCCGGCCCGGCCCGCGGCACCGAGCGGCGGCAGCGGCGGCAGCAGAAGACTCGGAGGGTCTGGCGGGCAGCGCCGCCGCCTCCTCCTCCTCCTCCTCCTGCTGCCGCTCCCCGCCCTCCCGGCGCGCTGCACCATGGGATGCGCCGCTCCCCCAGCATGGTGGGCTGTGCCTGGGGCTGCCGGGCCGTGCCCTCGGGAGTCACGGAGTCCCTCAGGAGCCGGGCCGTGCCTGAGGGAGCCAGGGAGTCCCTCAGGAGCCGTGCCGTGCCCGAGGGGACCGGGCAGTCCCTCGGGGAACCCGAACCGTGCCCCCGGGGAGTCGTGCCGTGCCTGGGGGAGGCAGGGAATCCCTTAGAAGCCGGGCTGTGCCTGGGGGCGCCGGGCCGTGCCTGAGGGAGGCAGGGAATCCCTTAGAAGCCGGGCCGTGCCTGAGGGAGCCGGGCAAACGAGGTGAAGTGTCCCGGCCCCTCCTGCCTTCCCCGCGGCACTGCACATCCTCACGGGATCTGCCCAGTGGCACCGGCTGGCACAGCTGTGCTCTTGTTCTAACCCTGGGATGTTCCAGGTGTGAAGTCTCCTCACCGAAGATACTCCAGAGCGGTCTGGACACGATCCTGTGCCGTGTGCTCTGGGATGGCCCTGCCTGAGCAGGGACTGGGACCGGGTGACCCACTGTGGGCCCTTCCAACCTGACCCATTCCGCTATTCTGTGGTATTCAGAGGAAATACTTCCAAATGTACTTAAACATGAGCACTAAGTTTGAGTGCTTGACAGTCACTGAGTATATCCAATAACCTAAGTGAAATCACAGAATGAGTGAGACTGGAAGGCCCCACAGTGGGTCACTGGGTCCAACCCCCTGCTCATCCAGGGTCATCTCAGAGCACATTGCTCAGGATTGTATCCAGAGGGTTCTGGAATATCTGCAGTGAGGAGACTCCACACCCTCTCTGGGCCATCTGTTCCAGTGCTGGGTCACTGCACAGCAAAGTTCTTTCTCATGTCCAGGTGGAACTTCCTGGGCATCAGTTCCTGCCCATTCCTCTTGTTCCATTGCTGGGCACCCCCGAGCAGAGCCTGGTCCATGCTCTGTCCCTTCCCTGCAGACATGGACAGAAATGGGTGTATCTTCTCCAGGCTGAACAGCCCCAGCTCCCTCAGCCTTTCCTCCTAAGAGAGATGCTCCTGTCCATCATACTTAGTTGTCCTCCACTGGACCCACTGCAGGAGCTCCATGTCTGTCTTGCACTGAGGAGCCCAGAACTGGACACACCATTCCAGATGAACTGGGGGGGTCGGCCTCTTCTCCCAGGCAAGAAGCAACAGGACAAGAGGAAACGGCCTCAGGCTGCAACAGGGGAGGGCCAGGTTGGACATCAGGAAGAATTTCTTCACAGAAGGGGTTGTCAGGCATGGGAAGGGGCTGCCCAGGAAGGTGGTGGAGTCACCATCCTTGGAGGGTGTCTTGGTTTGAGGGGAAAAACCAAGATGTTTAATCACAAGAGGAGGAGGGGACTTCCTCAAATAATCACGCCACTCTTTATCAAATTTAAGGAAAGAAAAGAACTTTAATACAAAAAGGATAACTGTTCTT
>JAWWEV010000083.1:147830412-147842786 GCA_035583235.1 Hafferia zeledoni
TCCTCTGGACTCGCTCCAACAGCTCCATGTCCTTCCTGTGCTGGGAAGGACAGAGCTGGAGGCAGCTCTGCAGGTGGAGTCTCACCTGAGCAGAGCAGAGGGGCAGAATCCCCTCCCTTGGTCAGGCCACACTGCTCTGGATGCAGCCCAGGACACATGTGGTTCTCTGGGCCATAGTGTCATTGCTGATCCACCTCTGCATGACCAAAAGAAAGAACCACATTCAGCCTTTGTACCAGAATGTGCTGAGGACAAATCCTGCACACCGGCAATTGAGCCTATGGGCATCATTTCCAGAAAGACCCTTGCCATCCATTGCTTGTACCTGCATGTTTCAGTAACATCTGCACTACTGTGATGTTCATCTAAAGGGCTTGAAGCACATTTTAGGTGCAGGTTTAGTGAATTGAGAGTGGTCACCAAGAGGCAGGAAGGATTCCCATCTGCAGGCACACCAGGAGGCACCTCAGTGGGTGAAACATCCTGCCCAAGCTCAGGACACAAGTCAGTGGCAAAGCTGGAGGAGAACCTGGAGAGGTGAGTGAATCCATGCTGAGGGCAGGCAGCCTCCTCACTGCAGCTGGCTCGGAGCATGGAGCTGGTCTGTGTGGGTACAGGGAACTTCCCTAGACAAGGAATCTCACAGAAAATCAAACCCTTTATCAGCCCTTGAGGGGAGCAAACTGTGCAGGGTTGGGCTGTCCCCGCTGCAATGCAGGCAGCAATTGCCGGTGCTAAGGTGGTGATGTTCTCCCACTCCATCCTTGGTGCCTCTTTCCAGAGGGCCTTGGTCCTGTGTGCAACTCTTTGCCAGGGGCTGAGCTTGGTGGGTGAGTATTCAGATCACTGAGTGCTTCAGCCTGCAGACCCTTCTATGCTGAGACCTCTTTTAAATGCAGTATTCAAGGATCTCTTCTTTTTGACTTGCTAGTCATGTTTCTGGAAGCAGAAGCACCTAAATTATAACTCAGTCCCCAGAGGCCTGAGAAGAGGAATGTACAGCTGCAATAACTGCAGTGGGAGTGCTGTGCCTTCACAGGCAACCTGCAAACTTGGCACACTATGGGTCAATTAAAAAATTACAAGTTAAAAAGCTTTGGACAATGTCTTTAAGATATGCTCTAACATTTGTACAACCCCGAAGTGGTCAGGCAGTTGGACTGGGTGCTCATTGTAGGTCCCCTCCAAGTGAAATATCCTATCCTATTCTATTCTTAAAAAAGGAAAATCTGAAAGCCCAAGGTGTGGAGATTATAGTATAAATCCATACTCTTTTCCACCATCCATCTATTCCCACTGGAGCTGCACAGTAGCAGGAAAGGGAGAGTAAAAACCTCAGGAAGGTGCCTTAGACATCTTTGATTCCCCCAGCACTGCATTTGCTGTGTGCTGGTGGCACTCAGAGGAGGTAACAAAACAAATGCTGGTCTCCATATCCCAGGGAGTAAATACAAAAAGGACTGCAGGAAGGGTGAGCAGTATCTCAGTGCCCACAGCCAGCTGGAGCAGAGACACCCCAGTCTGCTCCAGCTCCAGGTGACAGGTGAGTCTTCTGGGCAGAGCCAACAAACCCCGTCCCACCGTGGGTCATGTATCAAAAGGAATAGATTGTCAAGTCTGGTGAAGTGCTTCAGATGGTGAAAGCTTCTTTGCCCACGGCTGATCCTTGATTTTATGTCTTCTTGAAGTTCCTTTTTCCCTCCTTCTTTCTTACACAAAACCACAAGTAGCTTCATCTCCCCTGCAGGGGCCTGAACGTATTAAAAGGTCACTGCTGGATCAAAATGAATATGCTTTTAAAAAGAAGTATTTCCCTCAGTTCCAAGTCATGTCACAGTAAAGCTGTCATAAAGAACATGCACAGTTTACCTGCATGATTTTTATCTTTTTTCAGAGCATATTGAAAAGCAGAGTCATTCTTCTCCCACTAGTCACTTATTCTTGCTGGTTTTACACTCACTGAAGCAGCAATAGTGCCAAAGCTTGCAAGGAAATATTTAAGCACTAATTAACTTCTTAATTCTGTGTGTGGGCAGGCCCCTTGTTCCCTCTGGAGCACAACTGATGTTCAAGATATTTGTTTGGGGTTTCAGGGTGTTTGCATATTGTGTATGGCTGCCTGTGTATGTGCTGGTATGTGTGTGGGATGCCTCTGGCTGAATCTGCCTGCAGCTGAGCCTGCCCCACATTCCCCTTAGAGCAGGCAAGTTTTCCAATAAGAAAGTTTAAAAAAAAAACCCAACCCTCTCCTATTTTATTACAGTCACTGGCTAAAAGGCAGCAAATTCCTTGGAGCTGCGTATGGTGGCACAATAAATGCTTGTCCCTCCTGGCTGTGGGGGTTTGGGGAGATCAGTTTTCAGCATCTGGCCACCAGCAGCTCAGCCTGGAGCAGTCACCCTCCATGGAGGTTTTCCTTTTGCATTTTCCCAATAAACAGATCTGTGTGGTGTCACTGCTATTGCCAAGCGGGTTTTCTCTGGGAGGTGGCTGAGCATGTGGCTACAATTGTGTCAATGGTGAATAAAATTCCTGGTGTTTCCATACTCTCTTCCCATTCCTCTTCCTCTTCCCAAGTCCTGGTGTAGTGGAAGGTGACCCTGCCCATGGCAGGGGGTTGAATGAGATGATCTTTAAGGTCCCTTCCGACCCAATCCATTCTCTGGTTCTCTGTCACCTCTGCTGTGCCACTTCAGAATGGCTGGGACAGCAATACTGAGACTGCACTGAACCTGCACAGGAAATGCATCCAGGCTGTGTGTCTGTGTTGCACGAGAAACCTTCATGGAAAGTAAGGTCTCAGTGCCAAATTCAGCCCTCAAGGCATTAAAAAATACTGGTGCTATGAAGAGATTTTAAAATGGTTTGTTCTGAACATAGCAATGGCTGTGACTCAATAATCCAGTTTATAATGTAGCCCTTTCTGCCCCAAAGCTGCCAGGACAGGGGTGAGACACATCTTGTGCACACCCTTTTGTTGTGGTTCTTCTCCCCATTAAAGACCAGGGCACTTCCAGGGGAAGACACAGAGCACAGCTTTGTAGGTGGAAATCATGAAGAAGTCAGGGACATTCACACACAGTCCAGGTGGAATTGCTGTTGTGGAACTTCAGGTGCAGCAGTTTTATTTCTTAGCACTGGGGGAAAGATGCAGGTGCTGAGGGACAAGAAGGCCACGGGAGGCACCTGGAGCTGAGGCTGGGAGAGGGCAGTCCCACCCTTTGGGACTGAGCCTCATTTCCAGGCCCCGGAAATGTCAGGGTAGCACTGAGGGACCTGTTGCTTCACGCCTGCCAGACAGGAGGCTGGAGGCAGATGAGAGCGGCTGGAATGAGCCCAGCTGGTGTTCCCTCCTGTGTGTTCCCCTCGGAGCAGGAGCGAGATGTTGCATGGACCATCCCCCTCTGTGCTGCAGCCTCCTACAGACACTCACCCAGATGTCTTTTCCTCCTTTGTAGGGGAGAAAACACCCACCCATGACTTTTAAACCAGTTTCCCTTTGATTTGCTTCCTTTCTGTGGGACTTGTCATAATACTTCCAAAAGAACTGCATTTGTAACATGGCTAAAAATGAGCATTAACCTTAAATGTTTTTTCCCTTCATTATGTTGCAGTTAATAGTGCCCAGTTACACTTGTGTGCTGAGAGAGCAGGGAATTACCCAGTAAATGTTAGCAGGAGCCACCGTTTAGGCTTTATTAGCACTTGATAAACCCATGTAAACCCCATTAAGGCTGAGAGGAGTCCTGTGTGTGTATCAGGGGGAAAAGGGACCATTTGTTCTCAAGTGCATGTAACTAATTAAAAATTTAAGAGCATATAGTACATAATTATATTAGACTGTAAGTTAATGCTCCTGAATGAAAAATGCCAGAGGAGCTGAAATGCTTGTACAGCACAGGAGAAGCCCTGGCTGCCTCATGTGCTCTCTGTGAACAGTCCCAGTATTCCCAGCTCCAGGGCTGGGGGCTGATGGAAACGGGCCCATCTCCGGCTGTGACCTTGCTCAGGATCTGCTGGGCAGGAAACAATGCAGGGAGAGAGAAGAGGACAATGCTGGCACCCCCGAGCCTGTTTCACATCCTCTGCTGAGCCTGTTCCTGGGGGTATTTTACCCCTCAGTGCAGTGTCTTACTTGCTGCCTTTCCCCATAGGACAGCCATGGGATAACCCAGGTTTGAGGCAGGCTGCTCTCCTGGGAAGAGCCCAGTGCCAGACTCGGAATTCCTGCTGATCCCAGGCTACAGAGCAGTCCCAGCAACGTGTGCCTGCAGGAAGGGTGTCACCTCCCCATGGGCACAGAACCGCCAGCCACGGGCATGGTCTGGACAGGATGGAAAGTGTGGACCTGGAGTGGAAAACACAAATCCACACCTTCTGCTCCCATATAATTATGTTTGATTTCACAAGGCTGTCTCAGAGCTGTGTTGGAGTTACTATAACTGTAAGCAGCCCGTGGTCTTCATTAAAGACACAGATAATTGAAACAATTGCAGCAGTTGCACAAAACCTAAACAAAGGTGTGTGCAGGATGTGTGGATGGGGAGCGGGTTCCATGGAGCTGAGGAAAGAAGTCCCAGCCTCTGGCACAAAGATGGCAAGGACAGTCCCAAGGAAAAGACCATGAAAGAGATTTTCTATTGATTCTTTTCCAGATAAGGGAAAAGAAACCTCCAACATTTGTGTAAATTAAGAGGACCAAAGAAATACCCAGCTCTGCTACAGGTTTCCTGTCCACATATTGAAAATTCACAGGGAATTAAAACCTCGTATTTCAGTCAATATGCATTTCTGACAATCCTTACATTTTGTGGCAAGATGAAAGTCCATGGGCAAGTGCACAGCCCAACGTTTTAGTGTGACTATCAGCTTATTCCCATTTCCTTATAATCCTTCTACGGGTTCAGAAACCCCCAGCAACACAGAAAGCCCCGAACCTTTTAAGTTTCTGTCATGTGATTTACACTCATCCAGCTGCTGCTGGTTTGAATTTCACGTCCCTTCTGGAAGTGAAAGTTGAGCTCATTTTTTAATTTTTTTAATGATAAAAGAGCAGCCCCTGAGTTAACAGCGGGTCAGACTCGATGTATTAGAGCGTGGTTTGGCATTTACGCCGAGAATCTCCTGTCACCCCCACCCACAGGCGCCATGGCAACCACAGCAGAGGGGCTCCCGCCCCACGTGCGGCTCCATGAATGCACCTCTTGTCTCACCATGGTGGGGCTGAATTCAGCTCAGCTGCACTCGCTCCTCCGTGCAGAGCTGCGCTCCCACTGCAGGGAAAATAAACAAACAGCTCAGACTCTGCCTGTCGTGTGGGATTCGGCTGTGTGGGCAATTAGCGAGGAAGACCAAATTATACCTTGCACTTGCACTTGCACATCCCCTTTTGGAAGCGCTGTCAGAAAGTCTTTACAGCGAACACAAGGAAGGTTCAAGCAGAAGAAGCAACAGTTTGTTGAGAACTTGATGCAGAACTTGACACTTGTTTATTCCCCAGTGTTTGAATATTTAAGGATTCATGCAATTGTTCTGAAGTGTAACAGCCTGAGTTTCTCCAATGCTGTGTAAAGCTTGTGCAAGTCAATAATTTTCTGCAATTAAAAAATGTGCAGCTTGTAAAATACAGGAACACTGTTTTTAGCACATCTTATAATGTGTTAAGGACACTTTGAAAGTGTGTTAAATCATCCAGCTTGTTCTTCAGCATGTACTTTCCTCACAGTTTGTTCCCCCATGAAAAGGTACCTCCAACGGTGTGGGCTTTTCTCAGCCGCTGCTGTGATCCCATTCCATCACACCCACTCCACACTTCCCCACATCCCCGGGTATCACTTCCAGGCGCTGATTACTCCATACTCCTTGTAGGGATCATTACTCAAATACTCTCTCACTGTCTTACATATTGTCCATAGACAGCTCTAAATCCAAGAACAAATTGTTCCTGCTACGTATTCACCGTTGTTTTTTTTTTCCCCCCTCATTGTGTTTCCAGCCATCTCCCAGAAGAGCTGAGCAGAAAACCCCCACACAAAGGGAGGGACGACGCTCCAGGCAGGATCTGCAGCCAGATGGATCACCCTGCTGTGAACCACCCCTGTCTGACCTTTGTGTAACTGTCATGTTTGGCTACTGGCCTTTGAAGTGATGGGATAAGAGGTCTCCAAAAGGGGCAGGTAGGACGAGGGAAATAAATGCTGCTGAGATATGGGCCCAGTAAATGACTTGTTTTTAATGTCTTTCTCATGTACAGCATTCCAAAGGGTTGCTGCTCTCCAGCCTTTCCCTTTTCCTCTTGCTCAAACTGGTAAGTGCATAATCCTTCCTTCATTTTGGGGGAAAAGGCCCAGCAGTTCCCTCCCTGAGCCTGCAATCTCTGTCTTGGTTTAGCTTCTCTCCTGAGAGATCAGACGAGAGCTTTGGAAGTGCCTGTCCTGAGACAGGCTGTGCCACCACATTCACATCCCTCAAACAATGCAACGTTTCTTTGGCACTGGGATCAGAACAGAGACAGAAACCACAGAACGAAAACAGAGCTGGAGGATCCCGGCCCCGAATTCTCTGGCCACATTCACACTCAAAATCTGGTGCACAACTGGGTGCCAGTCCTGGCTTTGCTGGCTGGGAGGGCCTGGCAGAGCGTGCCCATCGTTGGGCCAGGCACCTGGATTTCTCCTTGGGAGGAAGGTCGGTGTGTTCCCCACCCAAGGTGGCAGGACACGACCAAGGCCTGTTCCTGGTGTGGGAGCTTGGACCAAGGCTGGGGGCATGGAATGTTCCCGTTGGAGAGGCTGAAGACAACTTTGGGTACTGGATTTCTCCCTGGAGGTTCTTGGATCAGTGTCCAGCCACCCTTTGCTTTCTTTTGACGAGCTAAATGGACTAAGCTCATTAAATCTCTCCCTGCAAGTCATCTTTCTCAGGCTTGTGTACATTCCTGTGCCTCTCTCTTGAATTATCTCCAGCTTTTCAACCTCCCTTGTGCTTTGTGGATGCCACATCATGGCACAATGAGTTGGCAGGAGTTTTGGGAGATGGGAAATACCCAGACAACATTATCATGCTCTTCTCCCTGGATTCCCTCTGCTTATACATACAAAGCTTAGTTCAGTTCATGGGTAGTTGATTACTCACTTCAACTTGCAACCCTTTTTTGGCCATGGCTTTCCAGTGTGGAACCACCACAGCCCCCACCAGGCAAATACCTTCCTTCTGCCATCCTGTGACTTGGTTGTACTTGCTTACCTTCAGATTGCCAACGATCCATTTGTATCAGCAACCTGCATTCCTTCTTTTGACCATTTTCCCAGCCTTTTTCATCTGAAAAAAAATGTTGATAATGATTTAAAGGGCTTTTCCCTACGTTGTTGATAAAATACAACAGTGTAGAGCCAAGAACCAGTCCCTCCAGGATCTGTCCAAACACACACCCACTCAAAGAAAATTTCTCTGGTTATAATTATATTTCAGACCTGAAGTTAGCCAGTTCTTAATCCAGTTAATGTGCTTCACAGTGCTTTGTATTCTTTCAGTTACTTCATCAATGTGCTGGACTCTTACAAGACACATTTCCTCCAGAAGCCCAGCATCGATTCCCTCATCAGCCAGACTGGAGATCTCACTCAAAAATGCCCCAAGCTGCACTGAAACTGGGGTAACAGGAGATACTGTGTCAAACTGCCACCTTTGGGTATCAGCAGCAAGGTGGGCACACCAGCATGGCACAATATAAACTATTTTCCACCCACAGCCTTGCTCTTGGAAAGGTGAAAATCTGCTGCAGGCAGTGCTGGTGTTTCAGGCTCTCTCTTTGGAAGGGGTTATACGACCCACTGAGCAATTTCCTGGAGGAGAGTCTGGGGTTTTGCTACCCCTTTGTAACCAGAGAATCCCCTGTTTGTAATTCCATAAAGGATTTGTCAGCTGAAGGTGTTAAAAAAGATTTCTGGTGTGTTGGAGGTAACCTCAACTTCTGTTCTCAAGCACTTGGAGGGCAACGTGGGTAAAATGAAACAGGATGTTTATCTTCTTCTCTCAGAGTGTTTGGTGTGACTGTTATCAGGGAATGAGGTTTCTCAGACTGTCTTTCCTTTCTCCAGCTGTGGCAGCATCCCACACAACATGCTCCTGATGTGTTTGCCCCATTAGGGACGGGTGGGACAGGGCTTAGGACACAGGACATCCTTCAGTGACATCCAAGTGATGTGGGCAGTGCAAAGTCACTCATTTCCCTGGATGAAAAGAGGGTAATTCAAAAAATTGTCCCTTTCAAACACACCTTTTGGACTCAGAGAAAGGACTTGTGGAATATGCGGGTCTGCTGTGGGAATGACATTCATATCTTTGCAGCAGCCTTGGGTGTCTTGACTTCACCAACAGGTGGGCAACCCACAAAGTGTGTCTACACACAAAGTGAAACCATTGTTATTGGATTTAGATTTGAGGATGAACAGGATGTTAATGAAATGATGTCTGGGCATGATGTGGTCTCACACCTTGGCACAAGAATCACATCTTCTGCACTGCCTGTTTAAAAGGACAGACTGGTCATACCTTTTCTTATATTCCATACCTATTTATCTCTATACATTTATTCTATACATTTATTTGTAATTTCAGTGTTTCTCAGCAGAATTAGATTCTGATTTAATGCCTACAAATAAATGTAAAGCTTCAAGGACAATGAAAAACCGAGAAGCCCTGGCAGAGGGAGGGTAACTCAGCAAGGGCAAGGCTGTTCCTCTGGAAACTGTTTCTGCTGCCTAAAACAGGCTGTTTGTGGTGCAGCCCAACAACACTTCCAGGTTCACTTTGATTGCCAGGCAGGGATTTTTCAGCAGCACTGCCAGAACAGGAACCATTAGAGGGATGGAACAGCCTCTCTGCAGTTCGGGGGCTGGGATTGCAGCACCGTGTGCCGACCACACCAGAGGTGGGTAATGGGTGAGTTCTTACCACTCAGCACTGTTTGAGGAGCTGCTCACTCATGGAAACAGCAGAAAAGAAAAGGAAGAGCAGCTCTGAAGGGATGAGCTGCTGGTCACTTGTGAGATGGAGCAAACCCTCTCCTGGGGGTGCCCTCTCTGCTCCTGTAGCTCCCACTGGAGTTCCAAGAGTTCAGCCCTGCTGAGAGCTCAGAACATGAGGCAGAAATTCTGTCTGAGCTGCAATTTTTTCCCCTCCTGTGATCTTCAGAAGGGATTGAAAAGAATTGTGGCTGCTGCTAATGATTAATCACTCTGAAACCAAACCTGGCCTTGCAGAACTAACTGTGCAGTCAGAGCACTGGGGGAACTAGAGCGAGGAAGAAAGTGTTCAGATGGTTTCTGGATGTCTCCAATTTGGGGTTTCCCATATTTCATTGCTGTGCTTATTGTTTAGTGCCATAAATTACACTGGGGAGAAGCTTTTCTTTTTGCTGGATCTGCACTTTCCTTTGGATTATTACATCTAAAATTAAATTTACTATTCCCTGCTCACTCCTAACTGTAATTATGTCCTTCTACTGCCTTGTCTATCTGCTGATTCCATCTGTTCCAGTTGAGAATGAATGAACCTGCCTTGTGCTACCTAAACCAGAAGAAAAGCCCTGGCTTTAAAGCCTCCACACTCACCACCAGCACCGAAGCCCCTTCACTGGGGCAGGCAGGGAACTGCCTAGAAAGCAGAAAGTCCCAGTGTAAACTGGTGAATGCCAACTAAAGGATGACAGTCGGGTACTGAACTTTATCTCTGGGCCATTGACTTTTTGCACACTTTGTGATTCCTCTGTAAAAGGTTCCATCTGCTGATCCCCATCCAGGCTCTTGAAGGTGAGTGGAAAAACACCCACATGGCCAGTGATGCTGGGAAATCTCCACATGCAGCTTGTGCATGGCATGGGCCTGTTTTCATCCCACATTTGGTGTCAGAGGGAAGGTGCTGGACCCTCAGAACTCTTCCAGACCCACCTTCAAGGCACACCCCTCACCTCCACACTCAGCTTCAGGCTCTTCCACTCTCTGAGGTTTGAAAGGTGTAAAAGCAAATCCCAGCAGCTGAGTTTTCTCAGCTGAAACTCCTGAATCATCTTTTTTAAGGTGCTTTTAGCTGCCATTTTAATACATCTTTTAAGCAGCTTTTTAGTTTCTCCTCAGGGCCTTTGCATTGGTGTGGTGTTGCAACAACCAGCAGTCACTTGTGAAGGAAACAGAGAGGAGCCCTTGTTTGGAGAGGAAACAAAGGTGAGCAGTCACATGGACCTTACAAACATGTTGAAACACAATAAAACACAGATGGTTTCGACTTTGGCAGCGAGGGAGTAACGTTGTTTAAACACAGATGTTTGAAGACCATGCAGGTAACTGCAGAGAGGAGGCAGACGATGCTGTGGCCCACCTTGCAGCCTGGACAGGGCTCAGGTGTGGCAGCCCCTCCCTGGGTGTGGGACTTCCCTGCCCTCAGTGCCCGGCAGGTGAGTTGCTCCCTGCGCTGGGATTTCTGTGGGATTTTCCCAGCTGGAACTTTGGAGTTGGCTGTCTGGCCCACTCTGTGACGTGGGGATGTGTGTTTGTGGTTTGGGGAGCACCTCGGGGTGAGAGGCCCTCTGTAAATGCTGTAATTCATGGAGGAAGAGCCGGGCCCACCCTTTAGCTGTGAGCTGGAATCGTTCCCAAGCCCCAGCGCCACCTCCAGCTGTTTGTTGTGTTTGGGAGAGCAGCGCCCAGGGATGGAGTGGGATGCGATGGGATGGGATGGGATGGGATGGGGGAGCCTCATGCAAGGGTGAGTGTCATCTTCTCACAGCCAGAGAGGGAAAGGCTGTGGGAAGGGAAGTGTTTTACACACCCTGTCTCAGAGTCCTCCTTTCCCAGCCCTGCCAGGAGGGTCGGAGGTCTCTGCATCCTTCCTCAGACCAAACCTAAAGGTGGGGCTGTGCAATGGGAACAGCTGCACTCCCCTTCCCACTGCTGATGGCAAAGACTCGTCCAAGGAGCAGCTCCCCAAGAAGACTCAGATACCCAAAGTTAAGCTGAGATGAACCACATCCTTCCTGGGCCTGCTTCTCTCCCCTGATTGAAAGAGCAAATCATAAACCAAATCCAGACCTGGACACTTATGGGCAGTTTGCAGGTTGGGATGAGAGGAGCATCCAGGGAGAGAGACTGGACCTCCCTGTGGGCAAACATCACTATTCCCTTCTGTGTGAATGGAAAGGGCCCTGGAGATCTGTTGCCTCAGCCTCGGGGCTGAGCCACATGCCCATCTCCAGCACTGCCCCTTTTCCTCTCCCTTACAGGACACAAAGGAATCAAAGAGGATACAAAGGATACAAACCCTCCCAGCCAGAAGGAGCAGTGTGATGGTGGGAGTGTGTGCATCCACCCAGAGTGGGACCAGGAGACACACTGCAGTGAATTAGATGTTGTGTGTCTGACAAGGGACCAGTCAAAGCTGCAACAAACCTCCATTTATCCCCACGGGAATATAGCATGTCTTATAGGATGCCAAGGACAGCATTCATATTAAAAACAAATAGAAAAAGGTCTTCTGTGTGAAATCAGCAGGGAGTGTTAGTGCTCACAGAGGGATTTGGACTCTTAGGGTTTTGGGCTCTCTCAAGGCAAGGAGAAGCCTTGGGAAAAGTGCACCTGCCTAAAGCCCTGATGGATCATTCTGGGGCTGATGCAGATGATGAGCTAAAATCCATCTCCCAGAGCCTTCCCCTTGAGGCTGGAGCTTGGGCACCAACAGAGGTGCCTGTGGCTTCCCTGCTGCCTGGCTCCTTCTGACTCAGGTTCCAGTAAAGCCTCTTCTCCTCTGGCATTTTAACACCCACTTTTGGCCGACCTCCACCGTGGGTGGGTGAAAACACAGAGTAAAACAGATGTCACAGAAGGAAACAGTTCTGACCAGCACATGAGGCCCTCCCCATGAAAACACCAGGAGGGGCAGCTTGTTGGAAGATCTCACCTCCAGCCCTCTGACCTGTTTCTGCTGCCCTTTCCTTTGGGTTTCACACATGTTCAAGCCTCTTCACTAAGCTGAGACCATTTTCTTGTGAGCTGGGCCCAGGAACTTAGAAGCTGGTTGGAAAAAATGGAGATATTAGATAGGTATTTAATATTAGGAATAAATTCTTTACTCAGAGGGAGGCGAAACACAGGAACATGTTTCCTACAGAGGTTGTGGATGCCCCATCCCTGCAAACATTCAAGGTCAGGCTGGTCAGTGCTCTGAGCAACCTGATCTAGCTGATGTCCCTGCTCCCTGGACTGGATGAACCTCAAAAGTCCCTTCCAGCCCAAACTGTTTTATGATTCCATGAATTGCAGTGAGATTTCAGCTCCTGCTGGGATGGTCGAGGGTCTCTAAGCTGTTTTTTTCTCCCAAGG
>JAWWEV010000083.1:147851157-147882929 GCA_035583235.1 Hafferia zeledoni
CACTGAGTGCCATGATCTGGTAAAGGGACTGGAGTTGGCCCAAGGGTTGGACTTGATGATCTCTGAGGTCTTTTCCAACCCAATCAATCCTATGATTCTATACCACAGGCATCTTCCCAAGGTGGGGCCAGATGGGGCAATGCAGCCCCCTCAGTGCCCGTGTGGCTCTTCTTCCTCTGAGCTCAAAAAGCTTTGTCAAAAGCCCAGGAAAAGCTTTGCAGAGGCAGAAGAACAGAGAGCAGAGGGGTTGCTGCTGGGGGCCTGCAAAGCTGCTGTCCCCACTGGGTGGGGGATTGCAACAAAACATACCAAACCAGTTGTTTTGAGGAATCCATAGCCACAGGTGACATTCCAGCTTTCCCACCCATGGCTTGTGGTTTCCCCCCATGAGCCACCCTACAAAACACACCCTCTTTGGTGTGCAGAGCAGCAGGGAGAGTCCTCTTGTGTGCCCCGGGCCACAGATAAAGAGAGATGATAAGAATAGTGATAAATAGTGATAACAACAGTGATAAATAGCAAAGATAACTCGGTGCTTGGCCTTTCCTACTCAGGACACGGAGGAATGGAGAGCCTTGGAGGCTTCACACACCACCCCCAAGGTGTTTTTAACCTCCCTGGTCAGGAAGGGAGGGCAGAGTGTGGGAGCTCGGCTGGAATATTCAGGATAGCAAATTGCTGAGTTTCTCAGAGAAAATCATGAGCCTCAGGGATGGCAAGGCTCACGGAGGAAAAGAAGACACAGGAGGGAGGTGCTGACTGGCTGGACCTCATCCTGCTGCGCTCCCATAAGCTCTGCCTTCAGGGAACGGCGTGGGAAGGTGTCCTGCAGGAACGTGAGAAATGAGACAGCTCTGCCTTGAAATGTCTGGGCAGAGATTAAACGCGACTTGCTGAAGGGAAAACTCGCTGTGAGACTGTGCCATGAGCTGTCCCTGTGAGCGGCTCGGGGCCCTCGCCTGCCAGCTGGTGAATTTGGGGCTGCATCCCTGCTCCCCCCACTCCTGCAGCGGAGCATCCCCCGGTGCCGCTGGGGCTGGAGCGTCCGCTGCTCTTCCAGGGGCCGGCAATTCATCGCTCCGTTTGTTTGTAACATGATTTTCGTAGTTCAAAGCGACCAGTGCTTGTTTTAATTAACGAATACGTTTCTCTTCTCTCGCTTGTTGGCTTCCTGCCTGGCCCTGCGTTTTGGTGCCTCGAGGACAAAACGTTTCATTGAGAACAGGATCCCGTTGTCCCTCGGAGAGGTGAGGGAGCTGTGGAGGCGGCAGCGGCTTCGATTTGGGGGTGGAGGAGCAGGGAGGGAGAAATGGGCTGGATTACAGAAAAGCTGCAAAGAAAAGACAGGTTCTGTAGCGCTCACCTCAACTCTTCCCATTCTCCAGGAGCCGTGGCAAATCCTATCCATGCAAATCCTCACCTTAGCAGCTTTCAAATATTCTGAGTGCCGCTGGTGTGAACGGGAGTGGAAATTGGAGACACCCAAACCTGGGGAGCTCCCTGTGAAATGTAAGAGTGATGATGTGGCACATTTGTCTGCTGTTCACTGATCGGTGCCCCAGCACCAGCTGTTTGCCCACAGCTCTGCTGTAGCTCATCAGCCCTCCCTGATGTGGGGCTAAATCCCAAATAGACCAGGGGAATCAGCTGGCAATTCATTCGATGTGTTACATTTTTTTTCTCCCCACTTAATCGAGCATTCCACTCGGAGTGCTCCTGGTTAGATTAAATCTCTATTGATCTCACCGTGATGAGCTCAGGGCTGTGACCACCAGCCCTTCTCCCGCAGCACACGGAGACGTGGCCGTGCAAAGGTGTGGCAGAAACACCTCCTTTGGGAGGACTGACCCCTTCTCCTCTGTATGACTGACCTTGGCACCCCTTTGTCTGGAGTCTGCGGACCCGCAGCCTTGTTCTTTGTGCCTCTGTGGGATTCTTGTGGTGGGGAATTTCTGTGTAAAAGCTGCCAAGAGCTCCCTGCTCAGAGATCTCAGTGCCCAGGCCCATCAGTGTGAAGGTGGCCCAGGGCTCTGTGTGAGCTCTCCCTGCTGTGCCACAGGGAAACCAGGAGTGCTGGAGTGCTTGCAGCTCTGCCTGCCTAAGGGGAAACACTGCAAATTCAGGTCTAGGGGAAATCAATCTTGTGAGCTACAGAATTGATTCCTCTCTTGCATTGAAATTTCCACTTGAGATTAAAATATAAAATGAAGGAAATCTCCCTTTCCCTCCTTGTGATGAAAAAAAAGTGATTAATGAGTGTTTAAATGCTGATGACAAACACATCCTAATGACCCAGCACTTTGAGATTTGCTGCACTGTAGCATTTTATAGGCTTTATGGACCAAATGATCTGTAGGGTCAGCTAATTGCACCTCCTGCCTGGCAAAGGTCATGGACATTTCCTTGGTGGTTTCTTAACCCTGTTTGAAAGCCCTTGAGGTGAAGATGGCAATGTGGGGGTGTTCTTGGGGAGCAGTGCAGTGCTGTGGCAGAGACACTCAAATGGAAATCTCCTTCCCACAGGGTTTAAGAGCTCCTATCACCACAAGATGTCATACACTAAATAATGTATTAAAGCTCTCTGCCCGGTTTTGGTGGGTTTGTGACAAGTGCATTGCTCAAGCCCAGCTGAGATGCAGCCACTGGGGCAGGGATGTTGTCTCATGTCTCCTAACATGAAGTTTGCAATTTTCAAGCTTGGTTATTAAGCTCACTTGCTTTTTTTCCTCTTCCTTATCTGCAAGAGACAATATGTCTTGCATCAGCAGATTGTGATTAATAGTCATGATGGGTAATGACATTAATTAGCAATAGCTATTGCTAATGATTAATAACAGCAACTAAGTGAAACCTTGGCTGCAATGATTTATTTGGTACTTGTATTGAGCTGTGCATCTGGCAATACTGGGATGCTGAGATGGCTTCAGGACTGTCTGTGTGGGGATGTGAAGAGCTGGGAAATGCACTGAGTGAAGTAGGTGTGTGGACCTGTCCCTCCTTATGGCTGTGTGGGCTTGTCCCTCCTCATCCTTGTGATCCACTGGGAAATTTGGGTGCCTCAGTGGGAGGGCAGATGGAAGTTCATCAATGCCAAGAGGCTTCAGCACAGGTCACAGGATCATAGAATGGTTTGGGTTGGAAGGGACCTTAAAGACCATCCCACTCCAACCCCCTGCCATGAGCAGGGACACCTTCCCACTATCCCAGATTGTTCCAAGCCCCATCCAGCCTGGCCTTGTTCACTTCCAGCTTCTCTAGGCCACAGCTTCTCTGGGCAACCTGTGCCAGGGCCTGCCCACCCTCACAGTAAAGAATTTCTCCTTAACATCTGATCTAAATCTCTCCCCTCTTAGTTTAAAACCACTTCCCCTTGTCCTATCACTATCTACCTGTGTAAAAAAGTGTCTCTCCCTCTTTTTCCTAAGCTCCCTTTAGGTACTGGAGGGTGCCACAAGGTCTCCCCAGAACCATCCCTTCTCCAGGCTGAACAGCCCTGTTGCTCCCAGCCTGTCTCCTCAGCAGAGGGGCTCAGTCCTTGGAACATTTTTGTGACCTCCTCGGGACTTGCTCCAGCAGGTCAATGTCTTGTTGTGTTGATCTCAGTGCAGAGCCCAGGTGGGGTCTCAAAAGGACAGAACAGAGGGGGAGAATCAGCTCCCTCAACCTGCTGCTGACCTGAGCCTCCTATTAACCACCAATTCCAGAAGGGTTCAGGGAGAAGGCTGGAATTACTCATGTTGGAATGAGAGACGGGATCACCTCTTGTGGGGTGTCACAGGATTTTTAAGACATGGAAACCCTGTCTGGGGTGCAGGAGTTTTTCTCCTGGTGCTGAATCTCTGTGTGCCCACCTGGAGGGAATTGCCCTTTCCTTCCATGAGACGTTGAGGCCTCACTTCAGGAATGATGAACTGAAGCCAGGTTTGGATTCCTGATGAAGTCCTTCCTCAGAGGCCAAAATGTGAGTTGTGTTCCACAGATCTGATACAGCTCCTTCAGAGGGAAATGCTGTTTTAGTGCCTGTAATGCATTTTGATGTTGGATGGGAGACAAGCCAGAAGCACAAAGCAATAATCTCCACCGTTGCTAGGAAGGACCTGAAAGAAATTCCAGCTTGAACATCCCTGCACTTTGGTAAAACAAGTTGGAAACCAGAATTTGCAATACGGGCACGTAATTGTTGTTCATTATCCAGCTGAACAGAACGAGCCCCTCTTCACCATGGCCCTAGTGCTGGTTCCCCCTTCTGGGAGACCTAACTTGCATTTGGATTAAATACAATTATTCCTTTTCCCCTCCTGCTTCCTATTAATTATATGCAATTGACTCTGAAAAGGTCTGTTACTGTGCTAATCTTAGCAATGGCTGTGCTGCAGCAAAAACATTGCACAACCCTCCAGTCTGTAAGTGCTTCCAGAGATGAAATTTCAAATTAAAGAAGCAGCAACAAAAATAACCTGGACCACTTTTTCAGCTTCCCTCTGTGGCACAAAGGTTTCTAGGAGAAACATTTCCCTTTATTTATAGCCACTTCTGCTCCCTCTGCAGTTGTTCCTGTGGTCTATTCTTTCTAATTTAAGTTGCAGCACGAGGCAGTGCCCAGTTATTTGATTTGTGTTGACTGAGCCACGCAAAGGGATGATGCAGGCAGTGTAAGAATAGTCTGTGCTGGGCAGGGACTGGCAGAAACGCCCCACAGGCTTGAGGGGGTGTTGGGCAGCAGAGGGAGTGGCTGGAGAGCTTTCAGGGGAGAGCTGGTGGCTGGAGTCCAGCTCCAGGAATGTGTGATGGAGAGATGTTTCCTGAGCATTGGGAGACCCCGAGGTGCTTTACACGGTGCAGATGAGAAAATAACCGCACAAGGGGATGTGAAGGGGTGAGAACCCCAGAGCTCAACTGCCAAAGTGTGGCTGGCAGGAGTCAGGAGTGGCTCCTGCCCCACAGGTTTGTGTGCAGGCTCTGTTGGATCTCACAAACAAGGCTGTGGGGTGGAACCCTGAGCTCCTGTGGCCAATGTCATGGCATCTTTGAGAGCTGGCAACTGCCACCAACAGACATAAAGAGCCAAGACCACCTTCTCCTCTGACACCCAAGGAGCAGAGGCTTCAGAGAGCCCTACACTGGAACCAATAACTTGCAAACCAGTTTAATCAACTATTTCAGAACAAGGTGCTCTCTTTGTAGTGATCTTTGTCAAGTGCTTTGAAGGCCATTACAAGAAACATCCATTTTTATTGCCATCACAGCTGGTGAGTCTGTGACCTGAACGGTTCAAAGGATCAAGCCAACAGTGGGATGAAGTCAGAGCAATGATCCTGGTGGAGCTGCAGTTCAGTCAACCCTGCCTAAGCCGCTACCACATCCTGAAAACTCCTGGGCATGGGATCATAGAATCATAGGATAACCTGAGCTGGAAGGCACCCACAAACATCATCAAATTCCCGGCACAGGACAGCCCTGAGAATCACACCTCATGCCTGGGAATGTTGTCCAAACCCTTCCTTAGCTCGTGCTGTGACCACTGCCCTGGGAGCCAATGCCAGGATCCATCTGGGTACACGTGGATGGATGTGCAGTGTGGGTCCTGAGAACCCACTCTGGTCCCTCTTGTAATCAGGAGGGTGAAAGGCACCTGTCAGGTGAACAGGGAGTGCAAATAATGTCCATTTGGCAGCCCAAGGGCTGCACAGAGGGGAACTCCTAGATTGGGTTGGGTTGGAGGAGACTTTAATGACACACAGGCACAGCCACGGGGTTTGTGTTTCCTGCTGGCTTATCCCACCCAACCCTCAGGTCAGTGTTGTGCTGTCTTGTTGTCTGTACAAAATGCCTTGCACTTCTTAGGAACTGCAGGAGGATTTTGGCATCACTCCCTGGGCTTTTGCACCCGTGGTGGGACCAGTTTTGTGGAAGGTTTTGTGACACCAAAAAAGGTTGTGCCTGGAACAAGGCCACAGCTGGAGTGAGAGTTTGTGGGGCTGGACATTCCCTGATCCAGGCCTGATGATTAATGAGAACATGAGACTTTGCACTGAATTTCCATACCACGAGGTGTCTGGTTGACCCACAGAAGTAATTTGAAACCAACTTTCAAATTTACTCCCTTTTGCTCTTGGTGCAGCCTGGTGTGCAATTTTTCAGCTGTAGCATGAGCTAAGTGGAGTCAATGAGGGTTAAAAGGGCTTTGAGAAAAAAAAGGGAGTCATGTTTGGTCAGGTTATTATTATCCCAGATCGATCCCTGCAGGATTTATTGGGCAGCCCATGGAAAGTTGTACTGACACAACTGAGTGGGCAGCACGAGGAGATGTGGGGATTGCTGGAGCTGACACAGTGCTAGAGAAAGTGTTTGCCAGCCTGCAGCATGGAGGGGAAGATCTTTACAGTGAAACTCTATGGGGTGACTTATCTACCCACTGACTTATCTCCTACTGACTTATCCACCCAGAGCACCATCCTTAGTGCAGTAAAACCAGACTAAAATAGAAGACCAGGTCTTTTTTAGGCTTTGTTGGAAAGAACTTCATGCACAGAGAAGATGTTCATGGAAATGCATTGAAGGCTTTTTGGTGGATAGTTTGGAAAACTATTGGTAAACTCTTTAGCAGAATTCATGTGCACAGAGACAGAAAATGAAAGGTAGGAATGAAAGGAAGGCACAGCAAGACAAAACTGAATACCTTAATGATTAGTAAAGCTTCAGTATCAGAAAGAATATTATAACCTTAAAGCTCATGATGAGTAACTCAGTGGCCAGAACACTCAGCCAGTTCACACCACCTGAGACATGCTGGGAGGGCTGAGGTTGTTCAGCCTGGAGAGGAGAAGGCTCCAGAGAGAGGCTCCCAGTGCCTAAAGGGGCTCCAAGAGAGCTGGAGAGGGACTTTGGACAAGGGCATAGAGAGATAGGAAAAGGAGGAATGCCTTTAAGCTGAAAGAGGGCAGGGTTAGATCAGATATTAAGAAGAAATTCTTTAATGCAAGTGCTGGTG
Source organism: Hafferia zeledoni (assembly GCA_035583235.1). Taxonomy (NCBI): domain Eukaryota; kingdom Metazoa; phylum Chordata; class Aves; order Passeriformes; family Thamnophilidae; genus Hafferia; species Hafferia zeledoni. The sequence continues at coordinate 147,858,149 of JAWWEV010000083.1, forward strand.
AGACACTGGAACAGGTTGTCAGAAAAGCTGTGAATGCCCCATCCCTGGAAGTGTTCAAGGCCAGGCTGGATGGGGTTCTGAGCAACCAGGTCTAGTGCAAAGGGTCAATGTCCGTGGCAGGGGTTGGAACTGGATGGTCTTTAAGGTTCCTTCCAACCCAACCCATTCCATGATTCAATGATTCTACTTGAAACAGGTGGTCCCCCATCACTGGGGACTTGGGGGAACTCAGGAGCCCATGGCTGTGACTCTCAAGGGAACTGAAGTAGTTTGGCATCCTCTTTTCCCACTGAGCCAAGTGCTGAGCCCCAGGAGCTGCCATTAAACCTCAGCCTGTGTTCCTTATTCCCACTCCACACGGAGTGGACCCCCCAGTGTAAGGGTGATACCCTGAGCTCTTTATCCTCATTTCCAGCACAGCAGAACCAATGCAATTACAAAGCCTCTTAGAGGTGATTGGACTATGCAGATGCTCTGCAGCCTGCTGCTCCTTCAGCCACATTCAGAGCCTGTTGAAGAACAGAAATCCTTCTAGGTTGATACTGGAGCCATCTGGTGATGTCTTTTTCAGTCCTGTAAACACTTCTGGGTTCACTTTAGAGGGTGTCAGTACTAACAGCTTAGTTAAGAGCCAGAATGGATGAACACAGAGTGGGTGACTATGAAGAGCACATACACCTTGGGCATGATGCAAGAGCAGCAGGGATTATTCCCAGCACTAATGGTACATGGGAGAAACCTGAATCCTTTCTCTTTGAGCACGGGTTAGGGGGTTGAGTGGAATTTCAGTGGCAACTCTGGAAATGACAGCAAGCCTCCTGTTTTGTGAGGTGACTTGGATGTAAAAATGTATCTGCACTGAGGGGTATCCTGCTGTACTGCTTGGAGCAGAGTAACACCATCGATCCAGAGGATTGCAGAGGGAGATGAGGCATGTAAAGGATGGTCAGTGTCTGTTATACACAAGACTGGGCCACGTTACTCCCCTGGAGGTGTTTCTATCACCACACAAAGCTCCTGGCTCAGCACCATGTCCAGTGGAAGCAGCTGCACCTTCTTTCCACATCCTTGGTTTCCTTTAGACCTTTCCCATCCATGATGGGACCAGCCTAACTCCACAGGACTGGCAACCTCTCATGAGCTGGTACCTGTGGCTGGCTTTGCCCTTGGCAGCTCCTGAACCTTCTGTTACAGGCCAAGGTTATTGATGCGAACAATATGACTGGGCTTGGACAGTGATTTAGAAATAACTCTCCTCTGATGGTGTTTCCAAAGAGCAGAGAGGTCATTTTGTCACTGGGATTTCTCTTCACTGAAGTGCCTCTCTCTAACTTGCATTGTGACTGTGACGGTTCCAGGAGCGTTCACTAATCGGTAGGATACGTGCCCACTCATCCAGCTGCTCCCAGCCCTCCCTCTCCCTCCAGACTGGTTGTTTAGGCAGCAGATATGTCCCTGTCACCCTGTCACCCCCTCCTTTGCAGTGATTTGCTTCCTGCACGATGCCTGCACCAGCAGCAAACTGTGCTGGGAGCCAGGAGAGCACTGTGCACCCTTTTCCTTCAGATTCCTCCCCAACAACTGCCCTTCCCCTACATATATCCAAGCAACAGCAAAAACTTCCAGGAAACTTTCAGACAGATACTCCCCAGTCCCTTCCCTGCTAGACAGGAGAAGTTTTCCCTTCTCCCTGTCGAGCAAACCACTCCCCTGTGCGGTGACTCATGCTGGTACCTGTTGCCATCAGGAGCTTCCCTGGGGCCTCTCATTTTCCCTCCCATCCACGTGGCCCTCGTGCTGCCAAGCCCTAATGAGGCTGCAGGTTCCCCTGGTTGCAGCCCTGCCTGTCAGGCTGTGCTGGGAGGCTTTTGCCTGCTTCCAGGTGATGCCAAGCCACAGCTAATACTTTTAGAACTAACTGCTAGAAGATGAAGTTTTGAGATGGTTCACAGACATTTCACATTATGAGCCCTATTTTATGGCAGAAATTAATTTTCACAGTCATTCATGAGTGGATGTTTCTTCCTCTTACAGCCTTACTTCTTCCCTGGCATCTCCTGTTGTTCTCTGCGTGGCACAGTGGCACCAGGGGACTGAGAGTGAGATTTTATCATATTTTTGATCCTAATTAATGAGTAGGTGTTGTTGGAAAGGATGGCCAGGCTCACCAGGCTGCACATGTTCACTGTGCCCTTTGTGTTGGTCCTGCTGCATTCAAAACCCTTCTGTGGCACAGAACCCGGAGGGCTCAGTCCTGGTGTGGCTCCCTGGACTGGCACTGTGCAGGTCAGGGACACAGCAGAGAGGACAAAGGAAGGTGCAGGATGTGTGCTGGGTCAGGGACAGCACCAGGGAGCCGGACATCCTTCTTGGCAATGCTTAAAGGTGGGCTGGCTCCACTCTGTAGTAAAATCACAGTTACCCAGACCCCTGTGGATCTGCATGTCCTGTAACAGCTGCCCCTCAGCTCCAGTGTGAGAAGGGAGGTGTTGGAATGTGTTCAGCAAATGCAGTCTCTGATGGTGCTCAGGACATCTCTGCCCTTCTTAAGGGAATGAAACAAGCAGTAAAGTCAGCCCTGAGGTTTGCCAGCCTTTGTATTCCATCTCTCTCACAGCCTCCCATGTCTGTCCTGATCTTAGCAACCTCCAGAACAAACCAGAGGCTTTTTGGTTCGGCAATCTGAGAACATCCCCAGGCTGTTGGGAGAGAGGCATGGTGGGCAGCATCCCTAGGTGCAGGCAAGTGGAAGTTCTTCTCCATGGCAAGGGACAGTGCTTCCCATTCAGAGTCCTGGGAAGCCACAGCAGGGACCTCTGAGGTCACCTGTGACAGGACACAGAGGGTTGCACAACCTTATGCATCACACCCAACATGTCCAGGTGTGCTTGTGCTCACCTGGGTTACTCAGCCTGACAAAGGTTGGTTTCCTACTCATCTGTGCTCCTGCCTGAGTCACTCTGCAGCGTGGCAGCTGCTCCTGCTGGTGTCTGGTAAGGTCTGAACACCTCTCCAAATTTCCCGGACAGGCCAGCTCTGTGCTGTGAGCCCAGTGCAGCACGTGGGAATGGCTTTTGTGAAAGACTCAAGGCAACTGAGAGTAGCTCACGGCTGCAGAAAGATCTCTGCAGTCGGTGCAAGTCTCAAAAGTGCTGGTGTTTCACTTCATTCAGAAGTTGTTCAAGCCCAAAGAGGGGTGAGATGTACTCCTCATGAGAGGGGAGCTGCTTGTTTGCATTTCAGAGGCTTATTTTTGAGGAAATGACCTTTTAGAGCTGTTGAGCAGCTGTTCTTTCTCCATCATTTATTTTGCTTTCAATATTTTCCAAAATGTAAAGGAGAAGTCATAACCCCACCACCCCAAGAAGAAGAAGAATGGTCTGAGGCTGCTTAGATGATTTAGCCAGCCCTCTGCTTTCCCAGGCAACCAGTGCAGATAAATTGATTGATGAATCTGCACCCTCAGAACCAGAAATCATCACTGATATGATCAGGAAATAATTCACTTTGTCTTATTCGATGAAGCCAGACTGTTTGCTAAGTGCAATTCCCTCTGCAAGGGGAGGGAGGGGTTGGTCTGTCTGGGGGCTGTGCCTGTGCTCCTGATTCACAGCTCACACTCATTCCAGCACACTCTGCACACCCTCCCTCCCTGGGGACTGACTGACTGCAAGGGCAGTGCACAACCAGCCTGTCTGGAGCTCCCTCCCCTCGCTGGCAGGACCCACCCCCAGGTTTTCAGGGGGCATGGTGAGAAAAGGGGCATTTCCTGCCCCTCGGAGATGTAATTGAAGGGAAGTGAGAGGACTGACCACAGCAGGGAGTTTTGCAGGTAACACTGGAGAGCAGGTAGAGGAAACAATGGGGAAATGATGCTGCTCTTCCAGTGTTGTGCACTCACTTCTACACCTGATTGAAACAACAATCAACACTAAGAGGAAATTCTGCAAAAAATATCCCAACTCCTGCTCTTCCGGCACCTGAAAGTCACTGTCTGGAAAATACAGATCCAGTGGGAGCACTTCTGTCCCAGCCATTCAGCTTAATGTGGGGTCTCAGCTCTTCCAACAGCATAAGGAGCTCAGTGCAAGATGGTTTTGTGCTGCTGCTTTGCAGAAAGATGAGAAAAAAATAGATTTAGTGGACACAGGAGTAACTGTGATGTGCTGTGGAAGTCGGCGTGGCTTTCATAAAGGGAAGTCCTGCCATATGGTCCCACTGGAGTTTTCTGAAGGTGTCAACAAGCCTTTGGATAAAGGATATCCTGTTGATATAACCAGCTTGCATTTCCTGAGAGCTGCAGACAGCATCTCTCAGCAAAGGCTTTTAAGGAAAGACAAGGCGCAAATGGGAAGGTCCCTGGATGAATTAAAAAGGAATGAATAAAAAACCAGGAAACAGAGTGGGAGCTCATGGTCGGGTCTTGTGGTGAGGCTTATCAGCAATGGTGTCCCCTGGAGGTATGTGCTGTTTGCCCACTCATTCATGAGCTGGGAAGGAGTCAACATGAAGTGACAAGGTTTGTTTATGATTCAAAACTACTCTGGGTATTAAAGATGAGGCAAGACTGGGAAGAATTGCAGAATCTCAGTGACTGGACATGGAAGAACAGCCCTCAGCTCACGTGGGGCCCTGAGCTGGCTGGTACCAACCAGGAGTGAAAAGTTGGGGCTGTAACAGAGAGTTCATGGAAACATCAGCTCAGCACTTCAGAGCAGTCATTAAAACAAATCAAATGTTGGGAATTGCCAGGAAAGGGACAGGAGAGCAAACCAGAGAATGTTGCTACAGAACTGCATAAATCTATGGCTTTCCTACTCAAATCCTGTGTGTAGCTCTGGTCCTCTCACTTGCAAAGGAAGCAATAGATGTAAAAAGATTCAGGTGAGGATGAAAAGGCTAGTGAGGAGTATGTAACTACTTGATATAAGGGAGAACTAAATAAGTTACTACTTCAATCTGAGGATAAATCTATAACATTGTGAGCATCGTGATTTTTCATTGCACTTGCCAATAAAAAAAGAAGGAAACAGTGATTTTAATTAGGAGAGGACAAGCTCAAAGCAAACGGAAGGAAGTGACTCTCCATGCCTGTAGTTAAAATTTGGAACTTCCTGCCACAGTGTGTTGTGGGAACTAAAAGCTGATGTGGCTTCAAAAGCATCCCTTCTCTTCAAGGAAGAGAGAGGTTGAGTGTTATTAATATACCAAGTCCACATTTTCAGGAAGTGCCTGAACTGCAAACTGGGACTCTGCTGTGTCCAGTTCTCACTCTTTTCCTGGAGCATCTGCCTTGGCTGATGTCAGGGAAGGATTCTTAGAGACAACAAAGACTGGTCCTTGGGCTGCTCTACGTCAGAGAATAAGCTCATGCACTGACCAGCAGCCCTTTCACAGTGGTCTGAGTGTTGCACATTTTTCTCAGTGTTGCTGTGCATTTAATCCTTGTCAGGGTTTAATCCCAGCCAGAGCTCAGCCCTGCACAGCCCTCTCTCGCTCCTCCTGGAGGGACGGGGGACAGAGTCAGAAAAGTGAGGGAACTCGTGGGCTGGGGCAAGGACAGTTTAGTAGGGGAAGCAAAAGCCACACACACAAGGAAGGCACAGCAAGGAATTCATTCCCCACTTCCCAGGGGCAGGTGTTTGGCCATGCTCAGAAAAGATGGACTCCAGCCTGAGGAAAACTTGGGAAATCAAACAGCTTCTCCCTACATGTCCCTCCCTTCCCTCTTCTCCGCTCAGATTTATATGCTCAGCACGATGTCCTGTGGTCTGGAGTATCCCTTGGGCTTGTTGGAGTCAGCTGTCCCAGCTGTGTCCCTCCCAAATTCCTGTGCACTCCCAGCCCTCTCACTGGTGGTGCAGAGTGAGGAGCAGAAAAGGCTTTGGCTTTGCGCAAGTCCTGCCCAGCAATAATGAAAACAGCCCAGAGTGATCAACACTGTTCCCATCACAAATCCAAACCACAGTCCCATAATTGCTATTAGGATGAAAACTGCCCCAGCCAAGACCAGCATGGAGCTCAGGGACCCAGGCTGGGAAGCAGCTGAAGTGATGATCTCAGACATTCAGGTGTTTTTTTCCTTTTATCTCACTTCCATGAGCTGTGCCTGCCTCAATGTCCTCTGACCTGTTGTCTCCAGGGTTTTGTTTCTCCTCTTACGGGAACACCATTTGCAGTCAGGATCAGTCTGAGGATTTTGCTCCTATCCATGCATAAAAAGGTAGAATGATCACAAAAGATGTAGATTCTCAGTATATTATTTCAAGTGCTATATTTAACTAAATTACCCCCTCTTTTGGAATTGTTTGTTATTCCTTTGGTGATAGAACAGCATCCTGTTTGCCTGCACAAACTGCAGCTGCAGATTTTTAGTGAAATCCTCATGGGTTTCTTGAAATAGCTTTAGAACTGAAACCTCCCAAACACTGCACTGCCCTTCCAATTTATTTAACCAGATCCCAGTGTGAAACAACTGTTCCCATCCCACTGTTGTTCTTCAGAATGCATGAACATGGTGTTTGTTCAGTGCAGGTGCTTAAAAATGCCCCTGAGTTGTGCAACTTCATCTTTCCCAAACTGTGTGAGTCAGACTGGGCAAATTCCAGCAGGTGTGTTTGCTCCCATGACCTTAACCCAGTGATGCTGCACATCCTCTGGGAAAAATCCATTGCCAGCCACAGGAGATGCAGATCTCCTTCAACCAGCACAGCCTGGTTACAGACAGTGATCCACTAACTGGCAGTTCTGAGTAATATTAATCACTTTCCTGAGCATTTGATTTAGATATATGGCTCAGTAATTTAGATAAATGGCTAAGGAATTAATTCAGCACTGTAAATTGGGAGAGTCTGTAAGTGTTAAGTTGAGCTGCTATTAGGACAAATATCTATGTTCCAGTAATATTCCTTGCTTTCCAAATTCCACAAGTATTCCCCTTCCTCACAGGGAGAGCCTGGGAGCTGGGATTGCTGATTGCTTTTCCAAGAGGGGATCTTCACATGAAGGGTTTATTTGGTAAACACAGAATAGGACTGAGTCCAACCTAAAGGAGGATCATGGACTCAGGTTCCTGGTATTAATTATACCTAATAATTAACTTGGGTAGCTTTGGAAAATAGTCAGAATCTGAACATCTGCTACTAAATTTCGGATGAAAGCAGAGTTGAAAACCTTGCTGGTAAAAGATCCAGATGAGGTAGCACAACCAATCCCCGGGAGATGAGAGAGATTGGACAAAGTGCCAGAGGTTTCCCAGGCCCCTCTCCACGGTTCTCTCCTCTAGCAAACAGGGTTCTGCCCTCTTTAACTCAACTCTGGTTTCAGTTTCAGCTCCTTACCCCTGACCCACTCCCTGCAGACATGGAGAGCAGCTTCACAATCTCCACAGATGCCTTGCCCACTAATATAAGACTCCCTGCTCTGGGCAGGAGAACCTGCCTTCCTATTAAGAAGAGAAATGAGGATGAAGATATTTGCTGCAATAAACTGGCTGTCCAGCACATTGCACAGATCTGCAGAGTGACAGCTCGTTGCTCTTTGGTTACTGGTGTAAGCCTAAAATTAAAAGCACGGGTGTGGCATATCTTTAATCCTTCCCCAAGATGATGTTTCTCAAAGGTATCTGGACAAAGGAGTGATCAGAGGGCCTAAATTGCATCAGCAATAAAATTAATAAAATAGCAACATTACCTTCCTGGAGTCCAAAACAATGAACAGGCACTGGAATTTATGAAGTCACCAAAGAGCTCGGTCTGTGCTGGCACCATCATGGCTGGGGTCAGTGTCAATGTGTTCCATCCAGGAGAGCAGAAGGACTTCCTAGAGAGGGAACTAATGACGGTGCCTTCTGCATGACAGATGATTTCACATATGGAATCCATTTGGCCACAGGCACAACCACCCATGGAGCTGATTACGATGATCCTCGGCTCCCGCAGCTCCAGCCACTCTGCCAGGACAGTTGGGGTCGCACCGAGCACTTAAATATTCATCACCTTCATCCAGCAGATTAGAGGGAAAAGAGCAAACCCTGGAGAGACAAGGCTCTGAAGCAACAGCTGACAATATAGGACATGCTTGACTTGGTGCATCTGTTGCACAGATTAGGGATAAGGAGCTGTGCTGCTGCTGAGCCACAGCTTTTCCAGGATTCTGTGTTGGAGGACATTTCCCATGGGACAGGATCAAATCCTGCATCTCGTTGGGAATGAGGGAGCTGCCCCTGTTCCTTCTGGCACCCTTTTGCTTAAAGATGTTGTTTGGGAAACAACAGTGGAAACAGAGAGGCTGAGAAGGGTGTTGGATTTCTGCCTGGAGTCTCGTTGCACTGCGTATGCATATGATATATATACAAAATATACACAATCAGGGCACTCTATATGTGATTGGGGCACCAATATGATTGGACATGAGCTCCTCTGTGTTTTCATATATGAATCTCTTAACCTTATTGCTCATCTTACTCTGTTTTTCTCAGTGACACTGTATTGAACTTTGTATTTTTTTGCAGCCAATACTTGGGGTTTTTTTCCCACCACTGACACCAGAGTTGTGGAGCAGCAAAGTGCAGTGAGTGCTGACTGATCAGGATTAGGTGGCACCTTTAAGAGGCTGGTGGAGACAAGTCTCAGACCAAACACATCTGCTCAATAATTCACCCTGCACACGAGTGCTGCCCTTGCCTCCCACTGAACTTCTAATGAACTGCAAATTGCAAACAAGGTTACCAGCAGCTTATCACTTGCTTCAAGTGCTGAGGATAAAGAAGGCTGCAAGGAGTTGCTAAAAAAATACAGGAAGAAGCAGGAAAAGTGTTCCATTAAAACAAATTAAGGGCAAGGAGACACTGGTGGTTTCTGGAGTTACACTAAAGGGCTTTGATGAACTGCAGTTCCTACAGGGTGGTATCAATTATCTACTTCCAGCCCGGTCAAACTAGTTGCTGTGTCAGCATCAATGCACAGACAGTTCTTCTGATGTCATATTAATCCACATTAGACCTGTCATCTATTGCTTGTCTCCTTCTCCACCTCATTCCTCCCCTCTTCTCACCAGCACAAACCTTTATTTACACTCTATTTTTTTTTACTCATCTTTAACATTTCTCTCTTTTCTGACCCTCCCCTTCCATTACCTCTGTAGTCTCTCATTCCTTTCAACCATCCTGTCCTCCTCTTTAGGTCGTGCTGTCCCTGGAATCCTTCCCCAGTCACAGACAAGATCACAGCCATCGAGAGCGTTTTCTGTCTCTGAGTCTTTAGTGCCACATCCCCTCGAGGAAGGAGATCGGCCCTTTGGCACAAAGGGAGAGGGCAGCAGGTGAAATGTGAGGGCTGTGCTATACAGGACATAAAATCCAGCACTCACACCTGGCTCTATTTCTGGCACTTTTCTCCCTCCACCTTCTCAAAGGTCTTGTCCTCTTCATCTCACAGTTTTGCTCTTGCAGGGCATGTCCTGCTGGCACTCCCACCCTGTGTCAGAAAGAAAAGTGTTCCACTTCCTCTGCTGCCTTTAACCCTCCTCTTTTGAACAGTGCCTTCCTTCCCTTGATATTCTTCTCCTCACCTATCCATTATCTTTTTATCCATTAACCTTATCCATATAACTTATCCATTAAGATACTTCTTATCTGTAACTGCCCAGCTTCCCTCCATTGCCCTTCTTTTAAAATCTTTTTAATTTCAATTTTTAATTTTTTAATTTTTTTCCCACTCAATCTCCCCACTCAGTTCTCAATTAATTTGTTACTCTAGATGGGGTTTTTAGGCCCAGACTTTCCAGGGATGCCCAAACCAGGACAGCCACAGTCTAATATTTTCTTTTTCTGCCCACTTGCAGAACAGCTGTTCAGTTCACTCTTTCCTCATATTGATTTCCTCAGCAGCTATTCACAGGGTTTATTCTGTGAATTGATTCAACATTAGGGCTATGTTATTTCCACAGAGTTGGAGAGGTAATGTGATGCTGTTTGCATTCCCTACATATTCAAGGGCATGAAAGATCAAGCAGGAATACATGTCTGATCTTAGCCATTCATTCTAAATGGGAAATGTGCTCCCTATCAATGCTTTTATCTGAAAATAATGTGACAATTTGTAGAGTTATGATCTTGGATATTAAATATAAACACTGACTTTTCTACTGTTACATCTAACATTGATTAAAATTGGAAAGAAATATTCAAAGCAGTTATTTTTCATACCATTCCCTTAACTGTAATTGCTTCTTCCTCTGCCCAGACAATAAATCCACAGCAGAGGTGACAGTTTCATGAGTTTTAGTCCACAGACACTTCCTTCCTTGTATGTAAAAGAATTAATAGAAATGGGGGAAATTGAGTGACTTTCTTGCCTAAATCAGGCAGGTATGGGCTACTCTTTGAATTGTTCACCTCATATGTAACAATCTTAACCATCCTGACACATGGACTGGTCACTGAGGAAACTACTGGGAAGCCCATGTTGGGTTGGATAGAAAAACCCATGTTGGGTTGGATAGGCTGAGAAAACAAAAACCTAAACCAAAATCTAAACCAAAGTTTAGCCCTAATGACCCCTTGGTCTGAATGTGTTTACCAGAAACATCTCTGTGGAAACTTGGCCTGCAGACAGTCCCTACATCCACGTTGCCTCCAGGGTGGTCGGGCAGTCAAGCTTCAAGTTCTGGTGCCTTTTTCTACCTGTGTTTCCTCCATGGGTCTCTTTCCTTTGATACTTTATGGTCTCCAGCTTCTTCTAAGTTGAATGACCCACAAACTTGAATAGTCTCCTCCTGCAGGTGAAAGAGGATGTTCTTAACCTTGTTCTATTAATGTGGAACTCAAAATGACTCACCCATAGTCACAGGTATCAAGTCCCTCACAGAGCAGGGACATCAATTAAACCAGTGCAGAAAAACCTTGTGCAGACCCTGAAGTGGATGGTGCTCCAGATACAACAGTAATTAGCACAATTAATGAGGGTGGTGATGTGGAGGGGGTGTAACTTTGCCAGCCTGAGCAGGGAGCATCCCTGTAGGAGCACACCAGGTGGAAGGACTCCATCACTCAGGGCCAGAGTGCAGGAGGAAGGGAGGATGTTGAGGGGTATCAGGGAGCCCAAGGGAGAGACAGCCTGCTGGAATCACACCCTGCCCTCCCTGAGACAGGCCCAACAGGCAGACAAAATCTGTGGCACAGAGGATTCCCTGTCCTGTCTCTGCCTGGCTGGACTGAGTGACTCCGGGGACAGGAGGCAGTGGCAAAAAGCTCCTGCCCAGCACAGCAGCTGCATCTCCTCTCTGACTGCCCCACCTCTGCAGTGCCCCAGAACAACAGGAAGGAGGGTCTGCAAGTGGGACTGAACAGTGATGAGGGTGATGGTTCCTCCAGGTCAGAGGTATTGCCAAGGTTAAGTCAAAGCTGAGTCCGTAAAGATGGGTCGTTGTCACCTGAGACTCCTTCCAGAGGGGAACAGAAGGCCCCAGATGAGGAGACTGGTGGGCACAGTCCCTTGGGAAGCTGTCCCAAAGGGCAAAGGGGTCCAGGAAGGCTGGACATTCTGCAAGAAGGAAATCTGAAAGGTACAGGAGCAGACTGTCCCCATGTGCTGAAAGACAAGATCGGCCTGGGCGGACAGAGAGCCTTGGCTGGAACTCAGGGGGAAAAACCAGAGTTTATGAACTTTGGGAGAAGGGGGACAGGCAACTCCAGAGACCTACAAGGATGGTGTGAGGTGATGCAGGGAGAAATATTCTAATTCAGGCCAAAGCCCAACTAGAACTTAATCTGGCTACTGCTGTAAAACACAATTAAAAATGTTTCTACGTATAAATTCAAAACAAACGGATGCCTAAGAAGAATCTCCATCCTTCATTGGATGCAGAGGGAACCACAGTGAAAAGGATGAGGAAAAGGCTGAGGTACTTGATGTTTTCTACAGGAAAGACAGGGAGGTACTGGAGCATGTCCAGAGAAGACAATGGAGCTGCAGAAGGGTCTGGAGCAGCTGATGAGGAGCAGCTGAGGGAGCTGGTGGGGCTCAGCCTGGAGAAAAGGGGGCTCAGGTAGGGGCTCAGCCTGGAGAAAAGGAGGCTCAAGTAGGACCTTATTGCTCTCTGCAATTACCCAAAAAGAGACTGTCAGCCTCAAGTCACACCAGGAGAGGTTTAGATTCAATATTAAGAAAAAGTTCTTCACCAAAGGGTTGTCAAGCACTGGCACAGCTGCCCAGGGCTATGGTGGGGTCACCATCCCTGGACAGATCTAAAAGGTGTGTAGTTGTGGCATTTGGGGACTTGGTTTAGAGGTGGATTTGGCAGTCAAGTAGGTTAGTGGTTGGACTCTGTTATCTTAAAAGTTTTTTCAACCGATATGATTCTATGATTCACTTCTATAATGTCTCATAATCTGAGGATTTAGATTGTGGCTGCATAAATTTGTCATTAGAGTTTTGTGAGACCTTGGGATTGAGGGAGAAACATGGCCACCAAATACCATCCTTTAGAGCAGGATAAAACTGGATCCTGGTCCGAGGGGCACCGAGGACACACAACTCCTCATGAAATCCATAAATGCTGCAGTTTCCCAGCTTCATGTAGCATGGAATCCAGGGGGCTGGGAAGGACAGGGGGAAACTGGTCCTGTCCCTCTGGCTCCACCTCACAGTGCAACTGGAGAGCAGCCAGAAGTGTGTTCAGTGCTCACTTTCCTCTGGGCTGGGTTTGAGCTGCCTGAGCTCCCTCTGCCACTTTGTCAGGGCAATCAGAGATGCCCAGCTGGGGGCAGGAGGGACCCACAGCCAGTGCAGATGCCACAGGGCACAGGCGTGCACCTGAACCAAGAAAGCCCAGCTTCAAACCCCTTGGACAAGGCTGCTCTGAGACCCTGAGGTGTCTTCAGCATCCCAGTGTTTCCAGGGCAACCAGAGCTGGAATTCAGACCTGATGAAAGTTCACCAAATCTAAGCTCTTTCAGTCATAACATTTTCCCTTGATGAACTGGCATCTTTGGAAGCTGTTTCTGAACAGTGGCTCTGGTGTGCATGGCCATGTCACGTATCAGCAAGGGCACAACAGGCAGATGTCACACATTTTGGGAGATAAGGGGCAGCTCCTTTGCCTTCAGTGCTGTTATTGCTCTTGGGAACACAGACATCGCTGTCCTGTTGGATCCATGGCCATTTGGTGGGATTGCTTGTTTCTGAGAGGGTTTAGCAATGGAGACACCAGTAGAAGGTGGAAACAAACCCGATATCTCTTTTTCCCTGATGCTGTATTATCAATCCCCTATATAGAATAGATACTGAAGCATTTATCTCCATTCTGGTTTTTTAGGTTTTATTTTTTAGCTTTCAGTGTTGCAACTGTCTATGTTCCTGTGACCACATCAAGATTTCCCATGTTTTGGGTTTTCAGTAAATTCCAGAGCTCTGTGGTTTGTAATAATGCTGAGTGAGTGCTGCTGTAAAATTGTAATTTGATATTTCTCATCTCTTCGAATGACACTTTGCTCTTTTATTATATGAGAGGAAAACAGGCATTTTTAATCCACATGTCCTAGACCATTGGATTTATCACACCTTGTCCTTCCTTCACAGAGAAATAGCTCCAATCCTTGAGGGTTTTTGTTCTTTGCTGTAAGAACACTGCTTGTCCCTGAACTCCCCAGTCCTGTAATTTATTTTTGAAACAGACTAACAAGCACTGGAGACTGTCTTCCGATGACAGCAATCACATACATTGTGTAACTGAATTATATAACCCTTCAGCCCATCCTTTATATAGCCTTGTCTATGTTTGCTTTCTGGATGCAGTTCTCGACTGACCTTTCTCCAGTAATAGCCAAGGACTCCTCCTGAGTCAGTGCCTGTACGAATTTACTGTGGCACAAAGGCACAGTGAACTGTGGCAGCTCCCTGGTAGAACTCCCAGGCTTCCCACAGAGAGGAGGTCCCCCAAAATCTCTGGAATAGCCTCCCATGTAGGTAAGTCCTAATTTAGGATCACATTCCAGTCTCTAGAGTCAGTTTGGGAAGAAACACAGAGCTGAGTCAAGGCAAAATAAATGCATGAGCCATGAAGGTTGCCATGGATAGCGGAGCAGGGAGTGTACAAGGCTGGTGTGACAGGGTGGCTAAATAAAGTGGAACTGACACAGGCAGAGACCTTGAAACATGCAGCACAAAATAAAATATTTCCCCAAAAGACAGATCACTCAATTAAAAAAGAAAAAAGCCCCATTTCTAGGCAGAACGAGCTGTAAATCTCTGTGAGAATAGAGACAGCAACGTTCTTCTCTAGTTACGGTGAAGGGCAATAAATCTGCAGGTAATTCTCGGAGTAGCCGTTCAACAGGATGAGGGACAAAGGTCTGCAGGGCTCTGCAGCCTGGCTTGCAGCTCCTCCTGCTCGTGGATTTAGCTTGGGAATTCCACATCAGGGCAGGCTGCTGGGATTGCTTTTGGGGCTGCAGGCTGGAGGTGCTGCCTTGGCAGATGGGGCCTGTGCACTGGAGATACAGGTGATGACAAGGGTTTGTGTCCTGCCAGTCCCAACAGAGCACTCACCAGATATTTCAGGGCTGAAGGTCTCAGCTGAAGCGTCTCTGGTGAAACCCAACAGAGCTGACAAGCACTGTGGCTGCTTTCACAGCATATTTAATTATCAGACGTCATATAAGTGTCTGGGGAGCTGCAGCTGGAGGGGGAGTCAGTGAATCTCAGGCAGACAATGGGGTGTTATTTCCTTGAGAGCTGCTCAGGACTGAATTTTTCTTAACAGTGCTGTTAAACATGCCCAGGACTGCTGAGATTTAGTGCTATCACACTCCTCTGTGCTACCCTCAGACTGACAGCAGGACAACCCTTGCTTTCCACTGTAATTTGGAACCTGTGTGGAAATCTGATTCTTTTGGGAAGGTGCAAATGGTGGGGTTGGTCCCTTACATTGCTGGAAACCAGAGGTGGTCTCTGGGGCTGGGGAAACTCCGTGTCTGAGACTGTGCCAAAGAGAGGGGAGAGGAACTGATGGACCTGGAGGGTTTCTTTATGTGATGTGTGTCTGCCTTGCTTACTGGGAAGCTCTCAATACAGCAGCATTTCCTTCAGCAGCTGCAGTAATCCCATCCCAGCCCATATCTCCAACACAATCTGCTCCTAAAATAGCCTGTTCCTCTGCACAGAAGTAGGAGATCTCATTTTCAAAGCATTTCCTCTGCTGGTAGTCTCCCAGCTTTTACTCACGATGCTGGTATCCAGGACTGCTGCAGCGCAGGGGCAGCGACGCCCATGCAGAGGGAGGGAGGAAAGGGACCTCAGGAGAGCCGAAAATTGCCTCCCTCTGTCCTTTGGGGAGCAGGGAGAGTCCATGAGCCGAAGGGCAGCACACAAAAGGCAAGAGGTTCTGCCTGAAGAGGGGTGCAGGTGGGGCAAGTGGTCTGGCAGGTACCCCAGCACAGCCTGTTCAAGGTGCTTCTGCACATCCAACGGCAGTGCCCAACCTGGAGCATCAAGTGCTGCATCTTCCAGGACCTGTCCAAAAGCCACGTGATCACCACCAGAGGTGAGACAGGGTGCTACTGACAGGGAGTTGTTCATGGTGAGGAGAAAGAAACACATTTGGCACCAGGAAAGAGCCCCTGTGCTTACAGCAACAGCTCAGGCTGCCACCTCAGCTGCAATGGAAAGTCATGCTCTGACATCAAATCTCCCAGGTCTTGTCCTGATCCAGTGTCCTTTCAGCCACCTTACTCAGAGGTCACCTTACTCACCTTGTTCCAGAGTCATTCACCCTTGTGCAGCCCATTTTGCTCACCTCATATTTTCAGTCCATTGCATTATAAAGGTTAAGCAATTCAAAGCTCTTACTGACCATGTTTGCCACTTCACCAAGAGTGTAGATCTTTTTATATATGTAGCTGGAGGTTCTCATATGAATGGCCACAGAGTTCCTGATTTCAGCCCTGAATTTCAGGAGCAGATTCCACAGCACTGCACAGGAGCCTGGTGGATGCACCCCAAACTGGATTTATCTCAAGCCTCTAAAAAGCACATGCACACAAATTAATATTCATTACAAATTAATATTAATGATCTTCCTCTGTGATGATTTATCTTCATAGGCCTGGGTTTGGCACTGTCTGTTTCGCTCACTCTGGGATCCATCCCTTGTTCTCCATCTGATTAATGTGTTGATATGAGGCTTCAGGTAAATGGCCAAACTTTAATTTACCCGTCCTAATTGTTCCTCCATGGCTATAATTTGGTCTTTATTAGGAAAACCTCGTGGTACTTTGTGCTCTTGGGACATCACTGCTGGCTAAGCACTGCCTCCAAACACCACACCACCCAAGAACGTGCCATCTGAACTCCCATCTCCTGGTCCAGCAGGAACTCCCCTCTCCTTCCCCATCCACCTGCACTGCGTGTTACAGACAGTGATGGATTATTCTCCATGGGGAAGACAGTGTGAAATTTGGAGCTGGCCTTTTTTCTTGCTTCCTCTGCTAGAATGATCATTTGAAATATTTGTATAAAACCCAGCCTATTTCCCCAGTGGGGTTTTTTGTAGCAGAAATCACTTTGTGGTAAAGCGTGTCTTCAAAGCTGAGTAAAGGTTTTGCCAGGCTGCTTAAATCCAGCCCAGCTGCCAGAAAACAAACTTCTACCTTCTATAAAATGCTAAATCCACCTCCTCCTTTCCTCCTTCAGAGGCTGTCTCTGAGCAGCATCTGGGAACAGTCTAATTACTGGTCCTGAACATAACTCAGTGAAATCCTTTCTTGGCAGAGCACTAGAGCTGGACCACGAACCAAAGACCCCAAATCCTGTTGTATCCAGGTCCTTGCTCATCCCACTGCCTGGGCAGGGCTCACAGAGTTGCCCAGCAGCATTTTGCTCGCTGTAAACCTGAGAGCAGCCTCAGCAGCTGCTGGTGGTACAGGAAGGGGCTGAGGAATTGCTTAGGAATCGATGGGACTTTTCCATCTGCAAAGCAGGGGAAATCCCAGCGGAGGTGAGGGGGTGATTTCCTTCCTGGCAGAATATCCTGCTCCAGCTGCAGTGGTGCTGCACAAGCGCTGAGAGGGGGACACGGCTGGCACTTGTGGGAGCCCTTTCAGCCTCATCTGTGTTTCTGCTCACCAGGCCTTCCCATCACAACCTGCAAAAGGGACATTTCCCTCCAAGTTCCCTTTCTGTTGTACCTCAGGAGGTAAGAATTTCACAGCAAGGACTTTGTAGCAAACCCACGCGGCAGGAAAATGTTTGAGTGGTACAAAAATAGACT
The DNA here is from genome assembly GCA_035583235.1 of Hafferia zeledoni. NCBI lineage: Eukaryota > Metazoa > Chordata > Aves > Passeriformes > Thamnophilidae > Hafferia > Hafferia zeledoni. The sequence goes on from JAWWEV010000083.1 coordinate 147,875,417, forward strand.
GATGTAAATAGAATATACCTCAGGTCCTTGAAGATTCTCTACATTAGAGGTACACATGGGCTTGAAATGTATTTTCCAGAAGAGAAGTGATTAGTGCAGAAATCATGGAAAACAACTGGGGTGTGAAGCACTGCAGAGCTCCTGGTTGAAGGGAATACCCAGCAACTCAAAATGTAAATAGGAAACAGACACAAAATCTTATCTGTACTTTGGAGCTAATGAAAACACTAGGCTCTCCTGGGAGCCAAGTCTTTGCTCTAATTTTATTGCATTTTCTTAGGTTTTCCTTAGCTGTGACTAATTTGTGCTGTCAGGTGTGCCTTTTTTGAAGTTAAAAAGCATATCTGCAGTGCTACAACCTCTAGCCAGGATATTGAAATAGTGAGTGTCCACACCTCAGAGCCTGTCAGGCGAGGGGATGGCACTCAGCTGCCCTCATGCTCTGCTGAGCCGTGGGGACAATCCACCCCTGCTCCCATGGGAGCCCCAAGGGGATGCTGTTTGCTGTGCTGGCCCCTTGCACCACTTGGGTTGTGCACAAACAGCATTTGGATTGCCAAGCACAAAACATTTCAAAGCTGGATCTCAGCAAACTCTTAGAATGACTCTAAATATCTATAATTACATATATTTAAGTATAACCCTATTATAATGCATAACTTCAAAGACTTCACCCACCTGCTTACTCTGGCTGTGAACACATCAGGTATTCAACCTGGCCCTGCTGATTACAACATAAAATTCTATCCCCAGGCCACAGTGCCCTTTCTCCAAGAGTCAAAGTCTTTAGGAGACCCCGGGGTTCGAGCCTGGTGGGGAGGGCTGGGATGGCCCTGAGCTGCTCCTAACTCTCTTCAGCTGCTGCTTCCCCTGATCCCTGTGCTCAGGGATGTGCGGACAGAGACAGGAGAGGGCTGGAGGAACCCACAGTCAGACTCCAGGCCCAGCTGGGCAGCTCACCCTGCATGGCACCGTGATGTGTGTGGAGGACATTCCTCATGGTGTCAGGGACAGATGGAACAACAGGGTATCCTCAGTTCAGGAGAGCAATTCAGGCCACCTGCTACCCATGACTATGTGGCCACAGGGGCCAGGCTTTGCAGGCCTGGGTAAGAGGTCTCTGAACTGCTGTTAGAAGTAAGGATGGTGTAGCAATGTAGTAAGATACTTAAGTAATTTGGGACCAAGAGGGCTGTTCCCACCTGTGTGCTGGCAAAGACCAAAGGAACTGTGGTCTGCTACTTCAATAAACTAAAGGGAGTTTCAGCTGAGGTGGTCAGTGCTGTATACTCAGATATGGGGGGGTAAGCAGGGATCTGGACAGGGGCCAGAGATGAGATTGCACATGATTTACACTTCATGTCAGGCATGTGACTTGCTGCCTACAAGGCAAGGAGTTGTTTGCACATAACTGTGTCTGCATTGTCCCTGCAGCTGAGCAGCAGCCAATGGTGGTGCACTTGTCTGCAGACAGTAACCCTGCAGAGCAGGGAGGGTTCCACCAGAGCTGCCTCTGTGGCAGCCAGTGTGGACTGCTGGAAAAGCACAAAAAGGTGTGGAAGTGTGTGACACAACATCCTGACAGGGAATGTTTTCCTACTGGGAATGTAGCCAAAGGAGACTTTGTGCTGTCTCAGGAGTTGTCAGCCCTTCTCTCTCTGCCCCCTCAACAGAATTTATTTTCTCTAAGCAGGGAAATACAAAGCAGATTTTGCAAAATTTACCTATCCATCCTTGCTTTTTGCCATGGAGATGAGATAAAGACCTTGGTGCTTCCTCAGTACAGCAACAGCACATGCAAGCTGAACAAAAAATCCAGTCAGTGCTGGATTCCAGAGGAAAAAAGGTTGCATTTGGATGTTCTGTGCTGCCTGGAAAGAGACCTGCACAGAGTGAAAGAGCTGTTATTTTTTACTGCCAGAGCATTTTCATTCTGTCTGATGACAGCTATGTTTTCCTGTCTGATGCTGGCTGGAGTTTAATTCCTTATTTTCTGATTGGTTTCCTCTGGAGACTTGCAAAGCCACGGCACCTGATGGATTTTCCTATCCTTTCTCCTCTTGTAATAACATTTAAATCTGTTTTCAGTCAAATAAGACAGAAGGGCAAAATGCTGAACAGAAGTTCATGCCACCTTTGTGAAAACAGGCAGAAGGGTAGAAAAATCAAGCACCTGTAAGCACAGCTACTGAAGTAAAGGCTGGAAGCTCATGCACAGTTAGAGAATCTGCGTGGGAAGGACATCTTGTAGGGGCTGCTGTTGTGGGAAAAGCTGCCCTTGGTGATTTTGCTTGGCAGTCACTCAGTCAGGGCACAAGTCTCCAGGAAACAAGGATTCACTGGTGCTGGTGCTCAGAAATGACTTGTGTGAGCACATTACAGATTTTACAGGTTGCTACAAAGTCTGGTTTAAAAAACCTGGTGCACAGCCATGTCAGTGCTTCCTTACAGAAAAGGCCACCAGTGTGTCAACACCACATGCTGCAAATGCAGACTCATCTCTGAAATAATTCCTGTGCTACTTAACAGAACATCCAAACTGACCCCTTCACTCTGGGCTTCCCAAAGCATTTTGATTCAAAGCCACGTCCAGACTGCACACACTGGTCACCCTCACACCACACTTCACCACAGGTACCTTCAGTGCTGCTTCTTCCTGTTTGGCTCATACCTGTTGAACTCTGAACCTCATGGGACCAAATTTCATCTGTAGGTTGTCCAGGTGTTTATTGAGTGCTGATTCTTTATATGAGAAGGGCACAGCACTGCCATGCATTGGCATCAGACAGAAATTAAATACCTCTCAAAGTGTCAGCTAATTAATCCTCCTCGTTCATATCTGCAGTAGGCTGGGAAATAAGAGATGATGGGTTTCAGCTTCCAAGGAGGGGGCCAGTGGAGTGAGGCTGTGGAAGTTGCTATAATAAATCATGATCATAATACCTAAAAATTTGTATCAGTAATTTTAAATTAAGTCTGTTTATTATTGACCGCCTTGGATAGTGAATAAGTGAACAAAAGGTTTGACTTATAAATAATTTTCAGACTTGTGTGTGTGCAAACTGGTTATACTGGACAGAATTTGATTGAGAGAAGTGGCAAAGCTCAGGATTTTTTGCGTTAAACTCCTCATATTTTCAAACTGTTTGCTAACCAGGCACTGGACAGAGAGATTCCAGTCATTCTGCAGCAGACCTGGCATGCTTTTCCAGAGGCATTTGGGATAGCTGAGCTTTGAAATGGTGAAAACCACGAGAAGCTTTGCACGAACAGCTATTAAAAATAATCAAATACTGAATGTCATCAGGTTTTCAGGCAAACTGAAGGCACAAAAGTGTATATTAGCTCACAGCAACTAACAATCCCAGCCAAGCCATGTCTGCCCCTGCTCCAGAACCTTGTGGAGTTACGAGTGTTGTGAAATCAGGATGGGTCAATGATGAAAACGGGCCCTTTGGAAGTGACTTCCTGAGAAGTCAGAGTTGTAGCTACAAACCCCACTGGAATCAGAAATACCTACAAACACTCTTTGGAAATACTGCCAGAAGTTTTTGTGTAAGATTGAGGAGGGCCACTTCCTCTGCAGCTCTGTCAGTAGTGGCTGGTTGTGCTGGGAGTGAGGGGATTGCACTCAATCCCAAACACAAGGATAGATGAGGTGTAGGTGATCGAAGCATCTGGCAGCCCTGGACGATGGAAGAGCTTAACTGGCTGGACTCGACTTGGAGGTCTTTTCCATCCTCTATGATTCTGTTCCCCTGCCCTGAAGGCTGAAATTTGCCAGGCGGGAGATGGTCTGAATACGGCTCCTAGTGGTTAAAGGCACCCATGACACGCTTTATATGAGCTCTTGGAAAACTGGAGGAGTTACTCTTCTCTTTCCCTAAAATTACCCATTGTGATCTTCCTTTTTTAAATTTCATTTTTTTATCATTGCTAGAATGCCTGGACTTCCTCTGTAACGAGGAGGATGACAGCTGTGGGAAAAAGGCTGCAGACACAGGGAGATGAACAGTGCCCTGACTCCCACCTTTCACAGGGCATTTTAAGCAAGTCATTTTGCCTTTCTCTGTCTGTCTCCCCATTTGTTCACTGCTGTGCATGTTGGATTTCAGTCACAGAAAACGATCCCGTTGTGACTGAAGCAATAAAAATCTGAGATGGAAAGCTAATCCTGCCCCAAATTGCTTTTGAGGTGTAAGATCTGGAACAACAGATGGGTACAGAGGGGAATTTGAGGCAGAGGTGAAGTGCTCCTGATGAGTGTGATAGGCAGCCAGCACAGGGGCTGAGCTGTTGCCAAGGCTTCTCTATTGTGGCAAAAGAAATTCTAATGAAGGATTTGAGAAAAGCTAACAAGAGAGCTCTGTAAATATTTTTGTAAGCCCAGAGCACGAAAGAAAGTGTGAAATTGATTGTTTGAACATCTAACAGTAACTAATTTGTGCAGTAAGTATGACACCCATGAATTCGTAATGGAGGTTATGAAGGTTAATTCATGAGCATGTCTAAGTGTGCTTAAATAGCATTGAGGAGTCTTGTAAATGAATCAGTCCAGGAAAAGTCTTAGAGTCCTTCTACAGAAAGGCAGGATGATTTTAGACAGGCGATGAGCACAGAAATTGGAAGCTGCTGGGCCATAACCTTCTGATATCAGCAGAGGAGGTCATTAAGATGGAAATTGCCAAAGGGATTTTTTAGCAATTGCAGTCTCTGCCATATCAGATTGGGTTTTATTTTCATTTTCAGTGGCTAAGATACTGGTGGTGGCTGCTCTGACTTCAGCACGGTGTGTGTTGAGCTGGGGGAGTAAAAGGCATTTCACTGGGGGCGAGAGAACTGGCTGTGTGTGTTGGCACAGAACTAAAACACTCAGCAGGACTCAGAGCCAGCACGTTCCTGTCAGAGCAGCCAGCCCATCCCAGCACACGGGAGGGACTGTAAGAAAGGAACCATCATAGGTAAACCCACGTAAAACTTGATTTCGAAACTACTATTTGGAACAGAAAATAACTCTTAAAGTGAAAAGAACTCCAACTTTTAATCTCTCAAAGCTCCTCAGAGTCAATTGCTGACATGGCCCACTGACCCTGAACACTCTTTGTCTGCTGTCTGCAGTGAAGACAACTGGGAGAACCACTCTGAAAAAGGCTTTGTATGAAGTTACAGTTATTTGTGATGTGCAACAGCAGCTAAAGTGTAGTTCCTGAAAAACAGATCCTCTGGTTTTGCATCCTGTTCAATTACTGCAAAGATTTATCTACTATTACTTTTTAAACTTAAGAGATTTCTTCTGTCACAGTTTAAAGAGCTGAATTTGAGGTTGTCATATCTGATCTCTTTCAAGAAGCCTTTAGAAAGATCTTTCTAAAGTGATTTGTGCAAGATGATTCAGGCCTGAGCAAGTGTGACCCCTCTGTGCCCTGTTCCTGCCCAGACAGAGGCAGAGCCTGCAGCTGTGCCCATCTTGCCCTCAAAGGATTTTTGAAGTGCCACTTGACACACTGAATGTATTTGAATGAATATTTTCTGTCATTACCAATTGGAGTGAATCCTGCCTTCTCCTCATGACCTTCAGAGCTGGAGCCTGTAGAAGAACAGCATTGTTCCTCTTTCAGACAACTATGAGTCTGATGACCCTGTACCAGAAAGGAAGTTTATGGCATGGGAAGTATTTCCTTGTCCTTGGAGGGAGGTGGTGGGTTAGATGGTCTGTGTAGACTGATGTCAAACTAATTTAACAAGTCCTGAGCTCTAGTTTCAGTCAAGCTTAGGCAGGAGCTTAGTCTGTGGCTGTGGACATGTGTTGGGGTATTTTATCAAGTCAAATTTTTAAGGTTCTGTGAAACCTAAAACAAGATTGTTGAGTCTCAGTGAAAATCAAACAGACAGTTTTCCTGGGGAGTCTGGAACTAGGCCTACCAAAAGTTAAGTGTCTGTGGACAAAAGGAGCTGGGGTTTTCTCAGTTGGAAGATGCTGCACATAAAAAGGAAGATGAAAGGAGTTCTTTGTGGTGGGGGAAACCCTGAGCTCAGTTATAGGAAACAGTTCACTCTGAGAAGGTCCTTCGGAGAAGACGGGACTTTGGTTTCACACACTGGCAGGAACAACTAATTATAACTTCTTCTCCCCTGTTATCAGTAACACGAGAAGGGATGGGAAGTCCACACTTCACCAGCACTTTTTCTGACTTCTGTTTTTCAGAGAAAGGGTAAATAATTTTACCCACAGCTTCCTCAGAGATGTCTTTGGCTGCCAAGAGGCTGTGATGGCCATACACATCCAATTTATATCGAATACAGCCACAGTCAGAGATAAAGCACTTCTGAAAATGCCTATTAAGCTACTTCAAACTCAATATATAAACACATGGTCAAAATGAGGAGCTACTTCTGCAATTCCTTGCTTCCATTTAGGATGTGCTTACCTTCCAAAGAAAGAATGAAAGAAGAAAGTACGCTCTTCATCTGTGCCTGAAGAAAGTCCTTGTTTATTAAACTCAAAGATCAGGGGTTGAATAAAGTATAAGAGAGGTAATTACCTCTGTATACATCTAGTTCAGCCTCTCAGCTGTCCTGTTCAGAGTGTTTGTTTGCTTTGGACAGATGGAGCACAGTAAATAAGCTGGTTAAAAAGAAATCCTGTGGAGCTGCTCTACCTGCCCTGTCTGCACAGAGGTGAAACGAAAGAGGAGGCAGCTCAGACCCTGAATGTCCAGGCAGGGTGGCAGCCAGCTCTGTTTGCCTGACAGAGAAGAAAGCACTGCACTGATTTGTCCCCTGTGGTCTTACAGAGGGCAGAAGAGAGGTGCAGATACAAGTATTTTATTGACAGACCAGAGGAACCAAATGACAGCATTGCTGTGCCAATACAGAAAATGCTGCTGGTACTGTTCAACATGAGTGGGCTGGCAGGCAGGGGGAACACAGATTGTTGTTTTTTTCATGTGAATTATAAACCTGGGACTAATCTTTCATGCAGAGTCATTTGCCAGTCTTAGTAATTGATAGCAGTCAATAAAAAGGTGAAAACCCCCTCCATAATCATCTTCTTAATCATTCCACTGACAGCCTGAGCACTGAACATTTAGATGACGAGTGTGGGATTTTTTTTGCCTCAGTGGTAACTGGAAAGATGCAGACATGCAAATACTTGTTGAGAAATCTGCAACTTCCCATATGCATTTATTAGTCATTCTTGTGTCTCTGTACTCTTATTAGAACAATTAATCTGAGGTTTATTGCATCAGTCTTTAGGTACCAGCTGAAATGCCTAAGCTGAAATCCAGCCCAAGCTCCTTCTGTTCTCAGTGGTGTTCTCATCTCACTGTCAGTCTGAATCCTGGTCTAAGTTTCTTCACAGTTGTTACAGGCAGGAAGTACAATTTCAAAACCAACTGATCATCTTTATATCCTTTATCTTTATATAGATATAGTTAATATCTATCTATCTATCTATCTATCTATCTATCTATCTATCTATCTATCTATCTATCTATCTATCTATCTATCT
>JAWWEV010000083.1:147883029-147896435 GCA_035583235.1 Hafferia zeledoni
CCTCCCAGTTTTGGATCATCTGCAAACTTGGTCCATGTCCCTTCCAGTCCTGCATCCAAGTCATTTATGAAGATGTCCAAGAGCACAGTGCCTAAATGGAGCCCTGTGGAACCCAACTAGTGACAGGTGGCCAGTCTGATGTCACCTCAGTCACTGTCACCCTCTGTGCTCCACCAATGAGCCAGTTGCTCACCCACCACATGATGTGTTTATCCAGCTCTGGGCTGGACAGTTTGTCCAGAAGGATCCTGTGAGAGACAGTATGGAAAGTTTTGCTGAAATCCAAAAGGTTACATCACCTGACTTCCCTTGCTCAGCCAGGTGGGGTACCTTGTCTTAAAAGGAAATCAGGTTTGATAAGAAGGACTTTTCTCTCATGAAGCCGTGCTGGCTGTGACAGATGACAGCATTGTCTTTCAGGTGTTTTTCAATACTTCCCAGAATCATTTTCTCCATAATCTTCTCCTTATCCAGGCACTGCAGTGAGACTGACAGGGCTGCAGTTCCTGGGGTCCTCCTTCTTGCCCTTTTTGAAAACTGGGCCATTGTTCATCAGTTTCCAGTTTCCCAGTCAGCTGGGACCTCTCTGGATTCCCAAGACTACCTAAAAATCACAGAGAGAGGTTTTGTGATGACATCAGCTAGTTCTTTGAGGATTCTGGGATGAATCCCCTCAGGCCCCAGAAATTTGTAGGGATCCAGCTGGAGCAGCAGATCATGCACAAGTTCAGGGATGAGTGGGTTGATCATTCTCACAGTCGTGGTCCTCCAGCTCAGGGCATTGAGACCACCTTGGTCCATCACCCACGTTGAAGGCAGAGGCAAAGAAAATGCTAAATGCCTCTGCCTTGTCTCTGTCCCTGTTTGGAAGGTGACCATCCTCGCCCTGGAATGTGACAATGACAGTTCTATATTGCCTATCACCATTAATGTATTTGAAAAAACCCTTTTTGTTGTTCCCCACATTTCTGGCAGCTTCAACTCCAGCTGAGCTTTGGCCACATGAATTTTCTCCCTACAGCTGCAAGCAGCATCTTGGAATTCTTCCCATGTCACTTGACCTGGCTCCCACTGGGCATACACCTTCCTTTTTTCCTTGTTTCCAAGAGCAGATTCCTGCTCAGCCAAGCTGGCTTCTGCCTCAGCTGCTTGACTTCTGGCATTTGGGAATTGCTGCTCCTGTGCCCTTAGGAGGTGGCGTTTGAAAAGTGACCAGCACTGATGGACTCCAGCAATTGCTTGGCAAGTTCAGTATCTGCTGCGGTGGGTTTGAGCCTGGCTGGCTGACAGACCCCACCCAGCTGCTCTCTCTGCCTTTCCTCAGCAGGATGGGGAGAGGAATGAGATGGAAAAGCTTAGGAGAAAGACAGAGAAATCCCTTACCAGTTACCATCACAGGTAAAACAGACTTGGGAAAAACTAATTTAATTTATTGCCAATTGAAAATGAGCACTCCACATCTTCCACCCCGGCTGTTCTAGCTGCCCCCTCTCTGTTCCATGCAGGGGGATGGAGAATAGGGGTTGTGGGTGGTCCATAACACTTCCCTCTCTGCTGCTCCTTCCTCCTCATGCTCTTCCCCTGCTGCAGTGTCAGGAACTTCTCCAGGGTGGGTCTTTCCCACTGGCTGTAGCTCTTCAAGAACTGCTCCAGTGTGTGTCCTTTCCATGGGATACTGCCCTTCAGGAGCAGACTGTTCCAACACGGACCCCTCACGAGCTACAGGTCGTGCCAGAAAACCTTGTCCTGAACAGGCTCCTCTCCACAGGCTGCAGAGCCCTCTGGTGTGGACAATCCAGGTTTCTTCAGGGCACATCCAGCTGCTCCAGTGGAGTTCTCTGTAGGCAATATGGATCACCATGGTCTTCTCCATGGGCTGCAGGGGAACCTGCTCTGGCACCTGGAGCTCCTGCTCCCCCTCCCTCACTGACATTGGTGTCTCAGTGTTGCTTCTCTCACATTTGCCTCACTCCTCTCAGCTGCTGCATGTTTTTGCCCTCTCCTAACTGTTTTCCCAGAGGTGCTGCCAGTGCAGCCCATTGTCCCAGTTGTGTCCTGTGGTGGGTCCGTTTTGGAGCTGGCTGGGGCTGGCTCTGCTGCAGGGGCAGCCCCACAGCTCTTCTCTCAGAGACCACCCCTGCAGCCTCTCCACTGACAACACCTGGGCATGGACACCCAACACACCTGCTCTTAGACAATGTAGGATCAAAGGAAATGTGAGTTGGAAGGGATCTCTGGAGGTCTCCAGCCTGATCCCCTGCTCAAACCAAGGCTAACATGGAAATTAGATTAGGTTGTCCAGGAATGGAATTTATCTCTTTATCAATTAGAAGGAATTAAACCTGGATGGACAGATGATTGCAGAAGGGCAGACTGGAACCTACTTTACAAATCAGATTTAACTGTTGCTGAGGGTGGCTGAATGTCATGAAATTGGTTGTGTGAAGAGAAATCAGTATTGGATCCCCACAGCTTGCAGTGGGAAGTGTTCACATGAGAGCAGTCATGGTACAGCCACCACCAACTGCTTCCATTCTGCCTCGGGGCAGAACATGCAATGAGGGCGAGGAAAGATGGAGAGAAAATGTTCTATAGGACAAAGCCTTTGAGTTTATACAGCATTTGGCAAAGTCTGGATTTAGGTACCACTAATGACTTCTGTGGGAACCATTTTGAGCTCCAATGCCAAAGGTAAGGGCCAGGCACCCTGTAAAACTCTGTGTATCTGAAAAACCTGATGACCTCCTTTCTGACCCTCTGCTTTCACAGAAACCCATTGTGCTCCCCTGCTGCAAATCAGAAAATGTCTTGTACACGACAAAAGGAAAAAGTGATTCATTGGACATTTCCATTTCAGTGATGCTGTAGCTAAAGGGTGAAAGCAACATTAACAACATTAAGCACTGAAGCCAGAGGATACCTATAAACCCCCTGTTCTTCAGGCACAGATAGTTCAGGGTTACAGAGGTCACAGGCAATCTGAACCCTGCCAGCCTAAGGAGATGCCAGACTGAGATGAAGCACTCCCTGGCACAGGAAGCAGGATGAATAGGTGAAGGAGATGACCTGAGGCAGAAAACTCAGGGAAAGCTGTGGAGAGCTGGGCATGCTCTTTCTGCCTGGACCAGAAGGGGCAAGCTGAGGTCAGTAACTGTTGCTTATGCACTGACAATCTCTGAATCTCCATCTAATGCACCTTCTCCTTTTCCTTGCTGGCAGCTGGAGGGGTAAGCACAACTCCTCAGAGCTCTGCCACAAACTAGAGGTAGTCATGGATGTTCTCATTACAGAGCTGTTGGAGGGGCTTTGCTGTCTGAAATGGGACAGGTAGTGAGAAATAATAAGGAGAAAACATGTCCTGATGATGTAACTGAGATGCAGTCAGAATTAATATGAAAGCAAGGCCACAAACTGCACATTTATGCAATCACTTCTCTGGAGGATGTGGATGTTATATTTAAGTTCAGATATTTATTTTAGCTTAGCAGAACTGAACACCATCTGCACTCAGAGAATAAAGACAAAACAAGCCCATGTTGCCTGGCTGTGGGTTCTGTAAGCTCTCTGGAGAAAAGACTGGGGCTATGGGGCACCGAGCACCCACAGTGTTACAAGCCCAAAGGGGTATTTAGGTGTTAGGAAAAATAAATTCAGTAGTTGGCTCAGTGCTGAATTACAAATTCCACTTTGTGCCAAAGCCTTGGTGCTGTTTATGTTTAAGATTTGCTTTTTGGCTGAGCTGAAAAACAGAAGGCTTGGCTGTTGTTATTTGACAAGATTTAGAAAGGTCCAGATCACTTGGAAACTCAAGTGTTGCTGTCTCCCAAACAGAATTTGCTGCTTTTTAAAGATGTTAATTTTGAAATAAATGCATCTTTTGTAGCACATTATAACTCTATGCTGCAGCACAGTGCCCTGCAGCACTTTTCTTGGCACTGCTTTATTAATAACCACTTTGATTCCTTCCTGGTTAAGTGATTGATCTTGTTACAGTAACTCTAAAGACTTCCATATTGAAATTCAGATTTTGCTTCACAAGAGACTGAATGTTTCTGGACAGCATGTAAATAAATTACCTTCTTTCCTTTGAAGTCTTTATCATAATTACATGATTTGCAGGGGCAATCATGCATGTCATTATGAAGAGGTGATGATATCTTGTTCAAATCAGTCAGCTCTCTAGTGGTGCTGCACTGCATTGGCAGCAAGTCACTGTAAGAAAACTGCTGTGAAAAATCGTGTTAAATCTGGGGGAAAACCTGGGGAAATACGAATTGTAGAAGAGCCTTGGCAGAAAAATCCGTTCATAGATTCATTTATGAACTCTGCTAATGTGCTTTGTCAGTTAAACAATGTTGCTTTCTTGCAACTGTAGCCAAGGAGAGACACAAGAAATGTTGAAGCAGCTTTTATGAGCAGCGTGTGCTCTGGTCATCAGACACGTGGATTCCATCAGTGTACGATCAACTTTTTGACCTAAGAGCAACTTGCACTGCCTGAAGAAAGGCCTGAAAGGAAATGCCTCACATGGTTGTGCTGAACTACACATTCCCAACATGCTTTACAAATCACCTCTCCTTCGGTGCAATAGTGCAGAGCGATGTATTTCACAATTTCTAATAACATCCCTCCCACCCGTGTTTGCTGGAGGGGCCACAATGCAATCTGCTGGAAGCTGTGGGCCAGCTCTGCTTTAAAACAACGGAGGACTTTACCAGGGAGGTACCCAAAGCAGCTGGTTGTTGTTGTGCCGTTTTTGCAGCCTTGGATCGGTGCCTGGCTCTGCTCTCAGAAACGCCTCCCGCCCTCAGGCATTCCGTGTCTCAGGTTGCAGGGCGATAATTTGAGTTGTGTGGGCTTGATCCTGGAGAAAATGAGAGAGAGTTAAAGGCTTAGGTTCAGAAAAGATGCAGCAAGTGAAACAAAAAAATGTAGCTGAGAAGAGAATTAATAAGAAAATGTTGTTTAAGCCTTCAGTCTGCATAATGAGAGAACTCAGAAGAATCTGTTTTAGCCAGGACTTAAAAGTAAGTGCTGTTCTCTGAGGAAGTACTCATAAATTTATTTCCAAATCAAGCTTGGGCTATATCTATTTTTAGTTTTTCATGCAAATGTTCTGAATACAAACTCTGAAAATTCTATATATTTTTATATTGCATCATTTTCCCTCAGTAAGCAAACAGTTCATGTATTACAGACAATATTACAGAAGTCATGGGCAGTGTTTTCTGAGTCACTGCTTCCCTTAAGAGGAAGCTTTCCCAAATCACATGAAAAAGTCCTTTTCCACTCCAGCAAGTGCCTTCATAACAACTCTTGATATAGTAAAAGAACTCTTTTTTCCACAGTCACCAGGAGCACTCCTGTGACAGACTATCACAGTGCCTGGCAGCTGCCCAAGCCATGCTGCTGGTGTTGTGTGTGCTCTGCAAACACAGAAAACTTACAGCCACCCCTCAGCAGGATCATCTGGCACTACGAGGGCCAGAGGTCACAAATGGTTTGCTCTTTCTGGCACTTGAAAATTGGGCATGAGGTTAATCTTTGTGGAATGTGAACCCACTTTTATAATTTTCAGTCATTTCCATTTATGTCAGGTTATGTTCCTTCCCTGAGTCAGAATGTTGTATTTTGGTGGGTATCTCCTGCTAGAAGATTTTTTGGGTGAATCTACTCTGAAAAATTCTCTGAACACCAAAGAGCAACAAATTGAAATAAGGAAAGACAACATTAGATTCAGCTGTGCCAGAAAAGAGAGCCTAAATGGCTCTAAGAATTATTTCTTAAAGTATCTTTGATGAATAATTCACCTTGGTAGGCGAGATATTCTCTCTGCTCTTCAGTGAACTGGATGCCCTACAGAAAACTGGAACAGCCATTATGGAGGAATAAACAAGAACCATAGAAATAGAGTCAGTGGGGACACATTGTCAATTAAGCTCTCCAACCCAAAATTTGATAATAATTTTAACATCAATTAAGCTTTCCAAACCAAAATTTGATCATATTTTTAACATCAGGAGAAGAAAAATATGGAAAGCAAGCACAGAGTGCTGGGTGGTGTTTGTGCAAATGCCCTTTTCTCTATATAGTCAGCTCTCTATACAGTCCTTGGCCTGCTCCCTTGGTAGAAGCTGCCCCAAGATTAAACAGGAGTTAATTATTTATGAGGTTATGTTCTGTCCAGTTTCAGTCATACATGACACAGCAACATGTGCCTAATTACTATATTTGACATGCCAGGCACTATTTAAATACACTCCTTTTACAGTGCAATATCACACCTACAAATAGATGGTATGTTTAGCCATGCAAATGGTTGGACTTTGTTCTCTTTCTGCTGCACTGTTAGGTCTCTAAGGACTCTTGAATGCAAATAAGGCAATATAGGCTTAATTAATTATGGAATCAAAGCCAAATGTTGTTTAGAAGGGACCTTGGGAGGTCTCTAGTCCAAGTCTTTGCTCAAAGCAGCAACAACTTCAAAGTTAAATCCTGCTGCTCTGCTTCTCATCCAGACAGGTTTTAAAAATCTCCAAAGGAGATCACACTGGCTCCTTGGAGAACCTGCTCAAGTGCTTAATCGCTCTCATGGTGAAAATCTTCTTCCTTGTGATCAATCAGGATATCCCTGGCTGCAGCTTCCAAGTGTTGCCTTTTGTGTTCCCACTGTGTGCCTGTGAGAACAGCTCGTGTTGCTCTTCTTTATAACCCCTCTTCAGGTGGGTGACAATTGGATTCCAGGTTGGATACAGTGATGGGACACTGTCCTGTTTCCTTTTGTTGGTTTTCATGAGGTTTTGCTCCACAATGTAGCACTGGGAATGAAGAGCATCAGCTGAATGCTGAAAGTCAGGATGGTCTTGCTATTCCTGGCCATGCTTGCTGACACCCATGGGCTCACTGCATTAGGCTGCTCCAAAGGATTCTCTCTCTATGCTGCTTTTTGTGGTCCTTCTGGATGCGTTTTTTAGCTGGATATAAAAAGAGGTCACTTGGAAACTGGTTATTTTGCATGGAAAATACAACTGAAGCCTGGATTAATCTTCTTCAACAGCCTTGCAATGGGAATATTTGAAAATTAACAACCTTTTCATATCCCAACAGTTCCCAAGCTTAGAGGAGATTGTTTCTTGTATAACAAAGCTCATTTTATTTACATATGCTGGGTTTTCATAAGAAGAGTGATGTAGAGGCAGCTACGGAAAGATCAAGATGGAAAGTGTTTGGCTTTTAATTAGTGTTTCACTAAGCTGAAGTTAAGGGTGAAGTTTATTACACGGTGCTTTTGTCAAGTTATGAACTGCTGAGAGATCTGTCCTGAACACAGTGGGGCATCCCAAGAGATTGTTCAGATTCCAGGGAGAAAACCAAGCACAGTTTATTAAATTCAGGGGAAAAAAAAAGCTGTTCATAGTTATGAATGATGGTATCTGTGCTGATGTGTTTTAAGGTTTTTTACAGTAACAAACACAAGGAGCTGTTACACAAACCCTGTTCTATCTGAAATTTCATTTTCTGTGTCCAACTGTCCATCTCTGTGCAGTAACTGCCCTCTCCTCTCTCTTGTCCCAGCACTTCAGGAACTGTGAATCTGCGTTTCTTTTACAGCAATGCTGTAAAAGAACAAATGTTATGAAATCTTAATGCTGCTATAAAAAGCAGCTGCAAAATCTCTTTGGCTGCCTGAGATTGTGCCAGATGGTAAAGAATTGGAAGTATAATAAATGTCACGTTAAGCCAGTCAGATTTGAGGGGCCTGCTATGCATCCCACATAAATAAAACACTGCTAAAACTGCCCCTAGAGTGATGAGGTGCAGGAATAAGCTCTTCTGTAGCCTCAGGAATATCTTACAGCTTCTACAGTGCAAAGTGTTTCTAATATTCAGAGCACTCACATGAGTCTGGTTCTGTGCCAAGGCCTGACAGCTCAGTGTTGCTACATTTCTCTAGATGCAGGGGTTGTGATAAAGATAATCTCTTTTTTTTTCCCTCCTAGGACTTTCAACATATTATTTTTTTCTCTGAAAAATGAAACCACAGCTGGCCTCCTTATCAGAAATACCGAGATGATGAGGAGTAAGTGCTGCACTGACACCCAAAGCCATTTCCTTGGGACTGCTATCCCATCACAGAAAAATTGTGTTCAGTTGAAAGGTCATTGACTACAACTGGCTGAGGACTTTCCCTACTTTGTTGGCTGTAATTCTAAGATTTTATTTCCTTCATATACAATTTTTAACCCTCTTGCTGTATTTGTACACAGAGGCCCTGACAATGACAGAATCATCCAAGCTGGAAAGGACCTCAGGAGATCTCTAGTCCATCCTCCTGCACAAAGCAGGTTCAAGCTTTGTGTTCAAGGAGAACACAAATCCCACATGCTGACACACTGTAGAACCTGCTCTTGTGCTGGCATTTAATCTGTGTATTCTTGAAGAGATAAATGACAGTTGAAGTTGCAGAAAATTTATATCCTGTAATACCATAAATGGTGGCGGAACAAACCAGACAAGCCAAGTAAAAAAGAAAGAAGATGCAAATGAAACTGTTAATAGACACAGATATCCCCAAATTGCCCTCCTTCCCTCTGACATGTTGATGCTGAACCTGGTGACCTTTTACAGAATAGTTTTGGGGCCAAAGTCATGGCAGGACAATACCTGCAACAATAAAGAATTCTCACAGAAGGGTTTTGTAGCATTATTAAGAATGGGAATAAATGTCTGAGACACTGAGAGGAATTTTAAGTGTGTGCAGGGGCCTAATTTGAAAATTGTTATTTGATTTGCACAGTCAGTGACTGCTTGGTTGCCAATATCAGTGTAAATGTAGAAAGTAAATTGTCCTGAATGAAAGAAATGTTACATCTGTCAGCAAAGATCTTTCTCTGCAGATTCATGGAAGTCTCCTGCTTCATTGTTCTGGAAGAAGGAATATGACATGAGAAATGCTGAAAGTGGAGAGAATACATCAAACTGACTCCCTGAGTTTGGTTCAAAATAAATCCTCCCCCTGTGAATGACCTTGATGACAAGAACTGGGGTTTAAAATCCTGAGACGTGGTGCTTTTTCATGGACTTCTAGAGAGCAAAGAGGTGTCAGATGTATCAGAGCAGCACAGTTCATGCTGCATGTCCTGCTTCTCTTTGGCTGGAGCACAAAGTTCTCACCAGACAGAATAAAGACTTCTCTATGCAATCCTGCTTAGCAGACACAGAAATCAGAACCGTGGAACACTTTGGGTCAGAAGTGACCTTTAAAGATCACAAAGTCCAACCCCCTGCAACGAGCAGGAACATCTTCAACCACATCAGGTTGCTCAGAGCCTTGTCCAACCTGACCTGAATGTTTCCAGGGATGGGGCATCCACCACCTCTCTGGGCAATGTTAATTCTATGAGCCAGGCAGTGGAAGCAAACAGTGGTCTGAGTTTCAGTTCTCACCTACAGATACTGCTGTGCCACCATCACAAGCCAAAGACAGGGAATGTAACTCAGCAGCAGCACCAATAAACCTGCAGAACACACCTGAGGTCTGTTTTCAGAATGAAAATTCCTGCAGTTCCATCATGGTGAAACTCTGTAAGAGTTTATGTACAAGCCCTGGGTCAGCCTGTGTTTAGTTCTCTGCTTTATTTAGAAAGGTGCACAAGCAAGAGTGAAAATGAGCCTTCTTCAGGTTTTTGTCCAGTTTTCCTGTCTTATTTATCTCTGTGTGTGGGGCATGTGGAATCTTTCTTTAATCTTCCAGTTTTGGCCAACAGCCCTTAATATTCTTCACATTCCCTGACAAGTTCAGCTTCAGTTGTGCCTTTAGCTTTCCTGATCCCATCCCTACACATCCCTATGTTCTTCCCAGGATACATGTCCCTTGTTCCACTGCCTGTGCCATTTCCTTCTTACACTTCAGGTGCACCAGGAGGTCCTGACTGACCCGTGCCAGTCTCATTCCTTCCTTGTTTCACTTCCTACACATGGGAATTAATCACTCCTGCACTCTAAGAATAATGTCCTTTAAGAGCTCTTTCCAGCTCCTTGAGTGCAGTTTCCCAGAGGGTTCCACTGGCCAATTCCTTAACCAAAGGAAAGTTTGCTCTCCTGGAGTTTGGGGTCCTGACTCTTCACCCAGCCCACACCCCTCAGGACTGAGGGGTTTGCAGCGGAGGCGTCTGCGACTCCACAAGTCACTCAGAGCTGTTTTGTGAGCAAGATCACATCAAAGAAACAGGACCTGTGAAATGATTTTCTCTCCTCAGCAGAGGCAGTCTGGCTAAAACAGGAACACTGGATTTGGAAGGTAAATTAGAGTTCTGTGTCAAGGGAATCTTTAATTATTCAGCTACAGCCCCACAGGTCTGATAAAGCCTTTCCCATGTTGAGGACATACCAAGAACAGAAGTTTTTTCTGCATAGAGTTTTAGTCAGCCCAGTATCACATCAGATGCTTTACAAACAAACAAACAAACATTTACTGTATTTATGATCTTACAAAAACAAAACACATATTAAAAACTGGCATTTCTTCCTCAGTTGACAATTTTTCTTAGGAAAAAATTAACCACATGAATATTTTTGTAGCACAGAGGGATTCCTCTCACTGTGAATTATTTTGTGTCTTACCAGTGACCCCATAAAGCAGCTTTTCTACTCCCAGGGTTCTTGAGATTTTATCAGATCCACATTAATACCTTTCATCTTGTAGTTCTGTTTTGATAATAACTTCACCATATCCTTGCTTTGAGGGCTACATGAATTATGAACAGGAATCATCCAGTATTTATCATTGCATATAGCAGAGAAATCAGAAAATAATCATGATACATATTAATTAACTACAGGGTGACCCGAATTGCTTAATGGACTCAGTTAATTTGTAATTTTCTTTTAGTGTGGTCAAATGCTCAGTCACAGTCATAGGTCAAACAATGTAAGATGTAGGACTGTCATGTTGGAAGTAACAACCCTAAGAAAACCACACAGGGTTGCAGTGGATAACTAATTAAACACTACACTCATTTTGAATGATTCATGTATCTGTCTGTCTCTGTTTTAATTAGGTGGGGATATCAGCCAGAAACAGCAATGTGATTTACCACTGTATGTTCAGCAATAATAAGGTTTGGCTTTGGCATTCATAATTCAAAAATAATATTGGGAAATTTTGAGAAAGGATGCACACAAGTGATTAGGAAAGAAATGTTAAAAGTATGAGTTGTGCAGTCCTTTAGAAATAGACATTAATAATCTTTAACTCTGCAGAGAGAAATCTTTTTGTAGTAAAGAGTCTGTTCTAGCAGCTGCCAAAGTAACATGATCCAGTGACAAAGGGCTGAGCTAAAAATGTGAAACTGAAAATGAGATGCCCAACTTTGAACAGTGACTATTAATGATTCCAATTGCATGGCCTTAGCCAGAAGTTACAGTTAACACAGGAATGTCTCTCATTCTGTGACCAGAGATACACAGGCTAAAGAAGATAATTTTAACAATCCCTGATGACCCCAAAGTTCACAAACAGAAATCTTTGAGCCTACGATCTATCACTTTGACGAAGTGATCCCTGAAATTCCAGGTTTTCAGGACTTACTTTCTTTTAGTCACTGCTATATAAAGAGTTTCCTGTGTTCTGCATGTGTGTCTTCCTCTAAATTTGAGAACACAATCCTGAGCTTTAACACCACAAGAATTCAGATCATAAAATCCCCATGAGATAATAAATTCCCACATGCTTTGTACTTTCTGAGAAAGTCTGCCCTGACCCCTGGCCTGACAAGAAACTCAAGAAAGCCTGGAACCATTACTACTGGGATTTTTTTGCATTTAAAATACGAGAACACTAGTCCACAAGTTTGTGGCTGTGATGAAACTACGTCTCATATCTTCAGTTTCAGAGAAACCACTCTCTGGTTTCAGGTACTTTATGCACCAGTCCCAGAGGAAACACATTCTCAGTGAAGATCTGCACAGAGCCAATACACACAGAGTGACTCATGGTGTGTTTGGATTAAACAGCTCAGAAAGAAATCCTGGAGTTCCCTGTGCTGTGTCTCTGCTGTGCAGTCAGCCCCACTGCACCAGCTCTGTGCCCACAGCCCATTGAAACTGTGACCCATGGCAACATAAATACAAGACTCTCGTGTAGTGACAGTGACACAGTCCTGCTGAAGTGACACAGTCCTGCTGAGTCACCTGGAGCAAACAGGAGTGAAGGGCTGTGCCTATCAAAGTGACAGGCCGTGACTTCACCCATGTCTGATGGGGTGATAGGCAGCTCTGAGGCACCTCATCTCCTTGGGGACAACATCTCCTCTGGGAAAACAGCCGTGGAGAATAACTTGCCCTTGGGTTGGGAAACTTCTTTCCCTGGGGCTGTCCCAGTGCAGCAGTGAAAGGAGGTGCAGAAATAATCACAGGATGGTTTGGCTTGGAAGAGACCTTAAAGATCATCCAGTTCCAACCCCCTGCCATGGACAGGGACACCTTCCATGAGATCAGGTTGCTCAGAGCCCCATCCAATCCAGCCCTAAACACTTCCAGGGATGGGGCAACAACTGTGGACTCCTCTCATTCCAACTTTGGTCCTCAACTTGTTGCTTAAAACTAGCAAATCTTATAGTCTTTGGTCATGCCAACCTGTAAATTGTGTGACTGTAAATCACGAACTGCATCATTACAGTCTTGTAAGATGTCTCAGCCTTCAGGCCCTCAGCCCTGAGTTCTTCAGCTTCTCATCCTCTCTGCCCTTCAGCTCTTCATCCCTCAACCCTCAGGCCCAAGCCCTTCAGCCCTCAGCTCTCAGCCCCTCAATCCTCAGCCCCCAGCCCCTCAACCCTGAGCCCTTCAGCTCTCAACCCACCAGCCTCTCATCCCCCACAGCTGAGCCACTGAGCCCTCAGCCATCGGCCCCTCAGCCCCAAGCTCTCAACACCCCAGCCCCTCATCCCTCATACCCCAGGCCTGAACCCCTAAGCCACCAGCTCCTCAGGCCCCCAGCTCTTAAATCCCTGCCCCTCAGCCCATCACTCTGCCCCCAGCCCCTCATCCCTCAACTCTCAGCCACTAGAAGTGAGCCATTGAGCCTCCCAGCCCTGAGCCCCTCACACCTCAGCCCGCCAGCCCCTCAGCCCTCCAGGCCTGGGCCCCTCACGTCTCAGCTCTGCTCCCCACGCTCCTTCAGCCCCTCAGCCTTCAGCCCCAAGCCCCTCAGGCCTCAGCCCCTCAGCCCTGAGCCCCTCACGCTTCAGCTCTGCTCCCCACGCTACTTCAGCCCCTCAGCGCCCGAGCCCCTCAGCCCTGAGACCTTCACGCCTCAACTCTGCTCCCCACGCTCCTCAAACCCCTCACTCCCCCAGCCCCGGGCCCCTCACGCCTCAGCCTCTCAGTCCCCCAAACCATTCAGTCCC
>JAWWEV010000083.1:147915489-147951706 GCA_035583235.1 Hafferia zeledoni
TCCAACTCCAGTCCCTTTACCAGATCATGGCACTCAGTGCCACAGCCAATCTCAGGTTAAAAACCTCCAGGGATGGGAAATCCACCCCCTCTCTGGGCAGGCCATTCCAATGCCTAAGCACTCTCTCTGGAAAGAATTTTTTTCTGATCTCCAACTTCAGTTTGCCCTGGCAGAGCTTGAGCCCATCGTGCCCCCTTGTCCTATTGCTGAGTGCCTGGGGGATTCCTACAAAAAGGGGCAGAAAATGGATGGCTGGTTTGCACATGATTCAGTTTTCTTACATAGGTAGTAACACACTCGACCAGGAAAATGAAACTGCCTTCCTGGCATTCCAAAAAACTCTGATTCCATGGACAGAGTTCTACAAAGAGCTGTGCAGAGTAACCGTCCCCAGGGTGCTTCCCTTTGGGTGAGGTACCAAACTGCTCACATGAATTACCCCTGACATTTTCAGTCAGAAGGTTAATTTAGTGAGTCCAAATACCAGTGTCTGTTATTGGATCGGCTTGGGGAGTGTTCCTACAAGTGCCTGGGCCCTCCAGGAAGGACAGGAACTGCTGGCTGTGGGGAGTAGAACAGACTTTACAGACAGCTGGGAATGGAAACTGAGCTGCATTTACAACCTGGTGTGTTTCTGCTGGGGGATTTGGTGGATTTCAGTTTGGCAGCAGCAATTCCAGGCAAAGATGAAGAGAAATGCATTTTGCTCGTAACAAACTTGAACTCTTTAGTGCACTAAACATTTAGCTGCAAAAAATGAACAGATGCTTTGCTCTCTAGGAGACAATGTGTCACAAAGGAGTTGATGCTTCTCTTGCTTTCTTCCTCCTTTCCTTCAAACTGTCTTTCTTTGTTCTTTTTTTCAGCCTTGTTCCTTCTCTCTCCTAATTCTCCAGCGGCCAGGAGTGAAGGGAGGTAAATCTCTGCCAGTTGTTCTGTTCTCAGTGGAGCCTGGTGGTGATTTGGTGTGTGTGGAGGTTCCGTGTTTAAAGCAAACAGTGCTCAGTTGTGTAGAATTATATACAGCTCTGTACTGCTGTTAACCAGCCTTTTTCCTGAGCCCCTGTGGCTTGAGAAACTGCTAACAAGGTGTGGCAAACCAGAGCTCTGATTTCATGTGCTGGGACGGGGTGAGGTCAGGGCACATCTCTCAGCTCACCCGTGATGGTGATCTGATGGTCCTTTTTGTGCTCCAGTGGGTTGTGTGTGATTCAAGAACTGTGTATCGAAATGTAATTCCAGAATTGAAGCCCAAGTCATTTATTGAGTTTCCTTCTTGGTCTCCTGGATCCCAGAGAGTCCAAGGGAATTGCTGATTTGAGATGGCAGTGGCAGCAGGGAGCCTGCCTTGCTTCTTGTAGGGATTTGAATTCTTTTTCTATGATTCAGTAACTCACACTTGTTCATTAAAGCTGAGTTTGCCTCCTGATGGTGCAGCAGATTTCTGTTTTGTATTATGATACTGCAGCATATTTTGAGTAGCACCAGTGGGCTGCAAAAGTAAAAATTGCTTACAAATCCCCAAGCAGATTTATCTATTTATTTATTTTTGTCTCCAGGGAGGTAAAAGACCACCTAAACTATGAACACAGAGTGTTTAACAGTGAAGAATTTCTGAAAACAAGGGCAATCAGAGACCAGCCATTCTACAAAAAGGTAATTTCAGTGTTTTGGTTCTGTGTTATTAATAAATCTGTATTTCAGGATTAGTTTCAAATATTGATAGAATGGTCACAGTTTGGTCTGTGTGGTATTGTTGAACCACCAGCTTTCACAGAATGCTTTACCAAATTCCTGTGCTACAAACAGATCAAACAGTAGACACTGTTTTGGAAAGCAAAGTGCTCTGTAATTCTAGAGCAAATCAGATAATTCCTTGGGGGTGGGATTATCCTATGGCAGGTGGTCAGTAAAGCTACATCTAAACTGTGTTTTAGGCACAGGCATTTGGCCAGACTGACTGGCCCAAACTCCATGCACAGACATGAATTTTCAGCAAGTCTGTGCTGTATTAAGTATCTTCTTGTTGTAACGAAGAGCAAGACTTGTGCTTCTATTTAAGCTTCTCAAAAAATAAAATATTAGTGTTTCTTCCCTTTTTTTGGTGATACTGTAGATTGTTTAACAAGCCAATGGGTCAAAACAAAGGTTTAACAAAGAATGTAAGGAAATGCACCTGACACTTTACATTTGCTTTTAATTGTGTTCCATGAGGGAGTGGGAAAGTTGCAGAGGTTTCCTTTGCTGCCAGAATTTGGCAGTTGGAGTAACTGTTTTATTCCTGGCAAGAAGATCTGACCATGAACAACATCAACCAGTTGTGGTTTATAACACCTGTTTTGTTTCCTACTTGAAACATACCTGAAAAATTTCTAAACCTCCATTTAAAGGAGTTGTCAGTCTGTAAAGGAAATTTTAATTGTGGCAGTTGCCAGAACTGGCATAATATCTCCCAATTTGAAGGTTACAACCTGATTAATCCTAAATGGGAGATAGTGTTTGTTGGATAAAGCTTCTGGCACCAGCAAACATTCTCAAAAAGAAACAAACAAAAAGGAAAAATTAAAAAGAACCTATTAATGTGTCCTCAGGAGAGAAAATAATTGGAAGTGTTCTGAGCAGAATGAATGGAAATAATTAAAATATTTTCAGTAGCAATTTCTAATGCTATAAATGAAATGGTGGCAATTGTATGAATTGAAATTTAAAATGAATTTAAAGCTCAGATGTGCATACTTAAGAAGAGCTTTGAGTGGTTGGCTCATTTAAATACTAAACAGTAAAGTGGCAGGTTTGCTTTCAAGTAAATCTTAGACAATAACACAATATGGAGTAGTTACTGGGGGTATCTGGAATTATATTAAGAGAACAGAAAAAAAAACATTAGAAAGGATTAAGATTTGGCATCTCCTGTACATACAATTGGCAGTAAAATATGCCATCTGCTGGAGAAATTCTGAAAATCAGGAATCTTAAAGCTTTTGGAGTTGCTTTTTACATGGTACATAGCAAATGGGTTAATTAGAGGCACTTGAACATTTATAAAATACTCAGTTTGTGTTGCCTCAAATCCCAGCTTTTACCTTGTTTTCATGTGCAGTGGTGACTTTCCCCCTTTTGAAGTCAGACCTGGCAATTTTTATGGTGTTCTTTGTCTTAAAAGTAGCAGTTTGACCTTTTAAAAATTATTTCTGAATGGCACCACAATAATTACCTGAGCAGGGAAAAGATTTTTGGGATTACCAGGAGAAAAGAGGACTCATCTGTGATGGCATAGTGTTAATTTAGAGTGCCCAACTTCTTACTCCACACTGGGGACAGTATTCTCAGCACTTCGTTTAGGCAGAAAAGAAAATACTAAACTTGCAGCTCTGTTGTGCTCAGTATTTCTCATTTTAGTTTGGTTTCTTGTATTGGAGGGCAGTCTGAGAGTTCTGTTTGCAAATCCCACCAAAGCCCGGAAGGTGAATGGAAACTGAGTTTCTCTTGAAGCTTTCCAGTCTTCGGGGTTTGTGATTGCTAAGTTGGAAGTTCTCCATTTTGCAGATGTAACAGCAATAAAAATGAGCCAGACATGCTAATAAAAATGTAATTTATAACTGCTCCCCAGTTAACCCCTTTGTGTCTCACAGGTTTTAGAGACCTACATGTTTCACTCCTTCCTCAAAGCTCGCCTGAACAGAAAGATGGATGCCTTTGCTCGGCTCGAGCTCAGCACCCAGTCTGAAGAGGACAGGTGAAGTTTTCTCACTCCTTATTCAGGTTCTGCATCTTCTCTTGGTATCAGTGGCAAAAGTCCTTCTGACTATTGCCATGAGATGATGTCATCCATAAATAAGATTATGACTAATTGACAACTCAATTTAAGATTATCGCAAGAGGGTGATACGAACAGGTGGCTGTTGAAGCTGCCAATTTAATACTATCATAAAAAAATAAAACCCAGCAGTAATTCAGTGTGTGTGTGTACTGAGTTCTCAAACCAGTTCTGTATTATTTTCATTTTTCCCAGGCTAGACTTGATGTTCCCCACCCCCAGGAGGCTGACCATGGAGAAAATGGCTTCGAAGCGGTTCATGCCTGAGCACAAGGTCAGCCGGCGCATGGTGATGAGTCTGCCCAACCTGCAGGACATCAGACTGCCAGAGGGCCCCTCCAGAAACTCCTCACTCCGCAGAACAGCAGCTGGTGTTGGTAAGGGAAGGATGTATTGGACAAAGAGTGGTTGTTTCTGTTGTCTTTTGGGTGACATCAGTGACAAAATCTCACAGAAATGGGATCAGGTGCTGGGAGGAAATGGCGAGCTGGGTCACTGTGAGCTGGGGCCTGTCCATGCTGCCCCTGGCATTGAAATCAGTCTGGAGCCTCCTGTGGGCTTTGCAGGACCACAAAAGTCATTGGTTCCAATGGGATTGATGTTGGAGAGTTGATTCCTGAGTCAGCAATCACGTCCTCACCCACCTTGTGTGCAGTTCTTCACTGCCTTTCATTTAAACACAGGCTTAAGCTGATCACTGTGTGGGAGAAACTGAATGGGGGTTTTTAAGTTTTTTTTTCCTTATTTCTTTTCTTTCCCAGAATTGATATTATCACCTTAGGGAATATTCTGATAATAAGGACAATGGACATAGAAATGTGTATGGGTCCCCAGCACAGCTGTAATCTAATTGCTGTTGCTGTGGTGAGGATTCTCTTTGTTGCTGATCATGCAGATATTTACATTCCTTATCGTAATCCATGTACTCTCTTGGTGTCTGTTTCTAGCTGTGAGGATGCCCTCCAAATCCATCAGTACGTTCAAAATCCCAGAAATCCACTTTCCTCTGATGTTCCAGTGTGTTCACTCCTACTACACTGACTTCTTCAACCACCTCAGCAAAGCTATCAACACCTGTCCCCCCGAGAACTCCGCGCTGCTGGCAAGGTACTTCTACCTCCGGGGACTTATTGGCTTGATGCAAGGGAAACTACTAAATGCACTTTCTGACTTTCAGAACCTAGAAAAAACAGACTTAAGAATTTTCCCCACTGATCTTGTAAGAAAAGTAGTGGAGACCATGCCTCCTTCGGAGTGCTTGCAGGCAGAGCGCAAACCGGAGCTCAAGAGGCTCATCAGCCGAATGATGGAGAAACAAAGAGAGGTTCTGAAAACAGATGACCATGTGAAAAATTTTGAATTGCCAAAGACACACATGCAGCTGGATGACTTTGTGAAGAGGATCCAGGAGTCTGGGATTGTCAGGGATACAGACACCATCCACCGGTTGTTCGACGCCCTGACAGTGGGTGAGTGTCAGATTTGTTGTTTGCCTTTTGAATTACTGTTGTCATGAGAAAAGGAGATATTTACTCAGACCCTTAGTGTTTGGTTAGTCTGTCAGTGCCCCAGGAGCACTGAGACCCCTGTCCCCCATCTGCCACTGTCCTGTTGTGGGGACCCTTCACTGAGCAGCTGCTGGGCCAGGGGGTGGTTTCACTGCCTTGTTCAGGCTCACACACCAAACGGAGACCCCTCCTGGTCTCCACACCTTCACCCACTGCCAACACCACTGAAGGGCTCACATCAACAGTTCAGAGAACTTATGGACAATTTTATTTAATTACCATAATTACAGAATACAGGTTTTATGTCTGGAATGTCTATAGTTGCAGGCACAGTAAAGGGGCACAATTTGAAAGTTTTTTGAAGCCATCTTTCTGTGCCAATCTGTATAAGAGTTTTTCACAGTAAAAGAGTTCTAAAAATTTTTTAGGACAGCAGAAACAAATCGATCCTGAAACATTCAGAGACTTCTACAACTACTGGAAAGAAACTGAAGCAGAAGCTCAAGAGGTGAACCTGCCCCCAGCAGTGATAGAGCATCTGGATAAAAATGAATGTGTCTACAAGTTATCCTGCTCAGTGAAAACCAACTGTGGCGTGGGGAAAATAGCCCTGACCCAGAAGCGCCTGTTCCTGCTGACTGAAGGAGGGTGTCCTGGCTATGTCCACATTGCTGCCTTCAGGGATATAGAGGTGGGCAGAGCTTCCCCTCCTCTGGCATGGCTGTGGGTGTGGGCTGTGCTCCTGCTGCAGAGGGATCTCTGTCTCAGTGCAAAGCTTCTGTAAGCACAGTAGGAACACTGCCCAAGTCAGTAATGTATGAGTGATTAGATTAAATTCTGGGGTTTTGGACCAAAAATCCCATGACCAAAACTCAAGCTGTCCTAACCTGTAGATGCAGAGAAAGGTGCCAAGTGCAGCACTTGGGACATGGTGCAGAGAAGTTTAATAACATGAGCATTAAGTGTGCTGGTGTGACTGAGGTGTCAGCTTGTATCCACAGACTCTGCATGATGTTGTTCAGAGCTTGTATTTTCATAAAACCATCCCTTTAATGGTGTGTATGGACAATTGACATAATTAGCTGTAATTAGAGACAGCTGCCCTGTAGGCTGAGTGCTGCACCTTCTCTGTGATGGCATGTACATCTCCCTTGTTCTCTCCTTTCCAGGATGTGAAGAGCACGACTGTAGCTTTCCTTCTATTGAGAATACCTACTCTGAGGATTAAAACATTATCTAAAAAAGAAGTCTTTGAAGCCAACCTTAAAACTGAGTGTGATCTCTGGTACCTGATAGTGAAAGAAATGTGGGCTGGAAAGAAAATGGCAGATGATCACAAGGTATAAATAGAGGAATTTGTAACCAAATACATATGAAGTGTGTGGTTTCTGTCTCTGTTCTAAGTAACTAATCTTAGAATTTTTTGCTACTTCTCTCCATGAAGAAAGACCCAGTTTCAAGGTGGGTATCCATCCTGTGTCTGCTGTATGTTTTAACTTGGTTTTGTTTGCACATCCTGTATAAAGATCTTACATATTCCTTCAGTGTGATGAATTCCTCTGGCTCCTGGCTCCCTGCTCCATGACCTTGGGAGTGGAGCATGGGATGGGGCAGTGGGGTGTGCCAGCAGGGAGCATGGACTGTGCTGCAGGGCTGGGGCTGTGCTGAGCAGGACACACACTGGGGTGGCTGAGCATGAGCACTTGTGGGAATAATGACAGATAAACTACAGTGAGGCTTTTGTCTTCAGGACCCTCAGTATATTCAGCAAGCACTGACAAATGTTCTCCTGATGGATGCTGTGGTTGGTGCCCTGCAGTCCTCCAAAAGCATCTATGCAGCCTCTAAACTGTCTTACTTTGACAGGATGAAAAATGAAGGTCAGTGACATAGAAATACTCTGCTGCTGTTGCATCATCTGCCTGCTCTTTCTCTTTATGTTCTGTTTTTCAGACTGGTTATGAGTAGAAGTGCAAAGAGACATTAGCCTGACTGGACTTTTAACAGATTGAGTTTATTAAATAGCTTTAATAAAAGTTAAGGGTTTATTGTTTGGGGGTTTTTTTTTTGTTTGGTTTGGCTTTGGTTTGTGGGGTTTTTGCTTCTGTGCATGGGAACTTTCTGTGTCCATGTTGGCTGCTGTGTTTTTGTCTTGGTTTTTTAGTCTCCTTGGGTGGTGGAAGTCTCTGCTACCAGAATTCCCACAAATGGTGTTTAGGCTCTACTAGTCAGCTAAAGCTGGAGGGAAGGAAAAGTGAGAAATGTGAATAAATAGAGCAGAATAAGAACTATAGATTTATTTCAGGCATAAGTGTGCATTTCATGACCTTCTAAAAATCTGTTTCAGTGCCTATGATGGTCCCCAAAACAACTTCAGAGACACTAAAGCACAAGATCAGCCCCTCAGCTGGTGAGACATTTCCCCAGGCCATAGATGTCTTGCTCTACACTCCAGGTAAGGGATGGATTGCTCTCCTTAGGGTGGCCCAGCTCTAATTAGCCCATAAAGCCCCTTATCTCAGAACAGCTGGGCTTGTGCCTGCCTGAATGTTCACACTGACAAGCTTTGCTTGTGTTGAATAGTAAACCAGAACACCATTAAAAAAGAACAGCAATTTTGCACGTTAAGACACTCCAAGGCATCGTTTTCACAGTCTTAATTTGTCTTCCTGTGTGTGTGTGTGCCTTATCATAGACTTAATTCTGGGTTAATGTGCTGGTTTCTCATGAAGACAGCAGGGTGGGTGGGGGGATGATGCTCCACCACTGATCAGTATTCATTGTTATGTTTTTATTGTTGGGGGTGTTTGGTTGAACCACAGTGTGAGGAATAGTGGGGAGACTGTTGGATTCAGTGGTGATTTTTCTGTCTTCAGAGTATGAGGAGCTCTAAGGGAGCAGACAGAGTGTGGATTTATTAGATGTATTTCATTGGGCTTAAAATAGCCCTCCTGCAGTGCCAGTTAGCTCAGCACTTAGTCATCAATGAAGGAGATTATCTTTGCTCTGAATGACTCTGGAGTGGGAGATGAAACCATTGGGGGAACTCAAAAAATAGATGAGAATGAGCACAAACTCACTGTGTGAGCTGTGCCAGTCAATGCCTGGTGATGTCACTTCCAGAGCACAGATGTGTTTCTGCCTAACAATGGTTCTCCTGCAGGTCTCCAGAAGTGCCTTGTTTTCCTTTACCTTTCTTATCTTCTCTCCTTCATTTCTAGGGCATCTTGACCCTTCAGAAAGACTTGGCAATGCTCACCCAAAACTCTGGTGTGCTTTAAGTGAGGGGAGGGTGGTGGTCTTTGATGCCTCTACCTGGTCCATCCAACAGCACTGCTTCAAAATGGGCCGCTCCAAACTGGTAAGGCTGGCACAGGTGCCAGAGTTCCTGCTCTGTGGCCTGTGTGACCCTGAATCTCAGTGTTCCTTAACAGCTGTTGGGTTGTCTGGGCTTCAGTTAACGTGGAAAGATGGAGATTTTTGAGGAAAGGCGTTCATAATAACACAGGTCAGCTGGTGAGAGGTGATGGATTGGATCAGGAGGGCCTGATGGGTTCCTGGGGCAGGAAGACAGGTTGGAAACAGTTAACGGGGAAGAACATGAAGAGAAGATGAGAAGGGGAATCCTAAGAATAGATAAAAATTCACCTATGCTGAAGAACTGGAACTGGGGAGAGGTGTAAGAAGACCAGGTAGGGTGATAATGAAAGAGAGAGAGAGCTAAAAGAAGGTGGCTCAACCAGCAGGTGAAAGAGTTGGTTGGGGAAGACCACCTGGAAGAAGAATAACCCCTGGTGAAAGGGGGATCTGAACTGGGAGTGCATCCTGAGTGAAAAACACCCAGCAGAGAGAACACAGAGGGAAAGGGATTGGATATGTCACTTGTGTGAAAGAGAAAATACATTGCAAGGGATGAATGTGGGGGGAGTCAGAAAGGGAGAGGTGAAGCTGATGGTGAAGAGCTGGGTAGAGGAAGGATGGAATTCCAGGAGAAGAGTTGGATGCTGACCTGTCCTAAAGAAGACAAAAGAGTTTGCAACTGGTGGACTATGGAGGAAGATAAATGAAGAGAATGTGCTTGAGGGAAAGCCATTCCAGAGACAGGAGAGAAGACAGTATTTTCTCAGACATTACTTCTGACTAAAGTAGGAAGTGTGGTTGTATCAGCTGGGTTGACTTCAGCCCAGCTCAGAGAAGCAACCTCTGTGGTTCCCCTGGTGCCCTTTGTAACTGTCACTTGGTTGGGGTGGAAACACACCTTTGAGTCAGTTCAAGATAAATTATTAGTCCTGTTTACTGAAGGAGAAGCTCAGCAAAGAGATCTGTCCTCTTTCATTATTTATAGAGCAGAGCAAAGAACAGAACACTGGAGAGCCAGGTCTTGACCTTACTGTGATCACCAGAAAACTGTAGCATCTCAATGCAGCCTTTGCCAGGTTATATTAGAGTGATTTTTCTTCTGGCCTTTAACCCTGCCTTTTCTCCCCAGACTTGTATGGTCATGGTGGAACAGAGTCAGGTGTGGATTGGGTCTCAGGACTCCATTATTTATATAATCAACACCCACAGCATGTCTTGTAACAAGCAACTGAATGATCATCGCTCTGATGTTACAGACATCATCGTGGAGCACAAGAATGGAATACCCAGGTAGGTCCAGTTTGATTTTCCTAGATGTTGAAAGAATCTATTGTTGGAAATGGGAGGGCTCACCCTGCTCACATGACCTTCATTTAGCCCATTTTTGTAGCTCCATGGTCAGCTGGGAAATTCCATTTCAAACAAAGAGCACTGTGTAGTTTGGAACAAAAGGGACAAAGGAATGCTCCTTTGGACAGGGATGAGAGCAGGAGGAATGGGCAGTGTCCAGGGATGAATCAACACAGGTGCAGTTTGAAGACCACTTCACTTTTGCTTTGGGCACATCCTCAACCAGATGTTTACAGCAGGCTTCTGGATTTTTCCTGCCTGTTTGTACAAGGAATAACACATTTATTGTTCTGTTCAGGTAAAATGCTTTTGATGTTTGGTAGCCCTGGGAAGAGTGTTGGCTGGAGACCCTAAGCTGCTGTTTTCCCATGGGAACAGCAGCCCCAAGGTGGGCAGGCAGGGGTGCAGCAGGTGTCACTGGGCTTCAGGAAGGATGTGTTTGGCTGTTCTTGGAACCTTCTCAAAAAGGTTTTCTCATCCTAAGGCAACAAATGTTAAAGGTAAAAGGAAAAGTGTTGGGTTAATTTGTTTTCTCAGGTGCAGTAGCAAAGAAAAACAGTTTTGAGATATTTTTGTCTCAACTCAAGATTTAAAAATCCATCAGGCAACAGTGTTCAGGAGAATTACAGGGAGTGTTTTGTTGTAATCAGCTCCTCATGCATGATGTAACACGTGCTCTGAGAGAGCCTGCAGTGTTTCCAGTGATGCAGAGTTTGTGAAGGATCATCTTAAGAAGAACTAAAATATAAACATTAATTTGGCTTACTGTAAAATCGATTATTTTGCAAGTTAGTCTCTTCTGTGTGTGCCCTCCTTCCTGAGCATGAATGCACAGTACTGCTACTCCTTTTTAATCCCTGCCACCAGTGAGGCCTACTCCAGCAGTTTGGATGGGACAGTGATTGCCTGGAACACCAGCACTCTGAAGGTGAACCGTGTCTTCCAGCTGCCCTGCCAAAGCCTCACCTCCATCAAGCTGCACAGTGACCAGCTGTGGTGCTGTAAGTCCTCCATCTTCCCACAGAGAAACGAGACAGTTGTTAGATGCACCCATTGTATTTTGCCTTTTCTCTCCATGGTTTGCGGAGATGAAAGGCCCCTCCCTCTCTTACTGACTCCTTGTCTTTGCTGTTGAAGGCACCAGCAGTTGCATCCTTGCAGTGTCAGCCCAGGAGTTTCAGCTGCAGATGAAGATCGAGCAGCACCTGCAGGGGGTGTGTGGCTGTTTTCTCACCTTCCAGCTCTTCCCCGAGGTAACTGGCCCTTTGAGCAGAGTTTGGAGGAGGCAGGGCCATGTGGCTTCACAAGCCCTGGTATTGCAGCCCATTTCCTGTCAGCAGTGCTCATGTCCCACGTGTCTTTCTGTGCTTCAGAGAGATGAGGTGTGGGCATCTTACTCAGGGAGCAGTGACCTGTACATCTGGAACACCAAAGACCTCTCAAGTGCCCCTCAAAAGATTCATCTCCAAGACTGCTCCGAGATTACTTGTATGATAAGAGTTAAAAATCAGGTGAGACACATTTGGGCTGTTTGCACCAGCTCTCATGGGCTGTCTTTGCTCCCATACTGGGTGTTTGTGTGGCTGTTCTGGTTTGGAATGTTGATTGCTCTTTGAAGTCAGGGAATGTAATGCCTGCCCAGCACAGCTGGCTGTTACAGGTGTACCCCAGAATGTATGTCCAACCAAAAGCCTCATCAGTAATTAAATGCATGGTGACATTTATTAGCCATTGACATTTCCAGGGAACTGTAGAAACTGAAAGTTTACATCCTTTGATATTTCATCTCAGGGCTCTTCAGACTAAGCCTTGAAGAAAGGTTCATAGACAAACAATGAATGCCAATTAATTGGCTGTTTCTGTAGATGACCTTTTCCTTGGTTAGTTACCACATTCCTATTTCAGGAGAGACCAAAGGAGCCAACAGGTTCCTCCCTTGGCATCTTGTGCCCATGTCACTGTGGGCCTCTGTGTGCCTGCTCTTTGGGTGGCACCAGCAGGTGTGCAAAGGGCTGTGGTTGTGCTTCCACATGGGCAGGTTCAGGGTTAATTTGCAAATAAATAGCTAATGGACATTACTGGGATAGCAACCTTCAGAATCTTTTTCTCAGATTTTCCCTCCTTCCTTCAAAAATGACTTTTTTCACAACATGCCCCTCATGAAATAGGGAAGGTTTTTGTGTATTCAGCCCTTGATTAGATTGGTGAACTAAAATGGAAAATCCTTGTTAAGATCTTGTTCCCCAAAGCAGAGATTGATGTATTTAACCTCTGTTTTAAGGGAGGGAGAGATTGTTTGGAACCCCCAAGGTATTAAGCTCTTTGTTCCACTGAAGAACTTTGTTCCTTTTCCCTTACACTTACACTCAGCTCCACTGTAACTAACATTGTAGTCCAGCTCATTGACACAGAAGAAACAACTGGAAAACATCCCTGTGGGATCCATCTCCTGAATCCCAGTGTTCACTGTGCCATCTTTCCACCTGCCAACAGCTTGGCAACCCACTTTGTCTGAGGGGAGGTCTGGAGTAGGAGCTGGAGCTCCCATGTTCTACAGAACCACAGAAAGGTTAGAAGGGCCCACAGTGGTCCAACCCCCTGCTCATCCAGGGCCATCCCAGGGCACATGGCACAGGATTGTATCCAGAGAGTTCTGGAATACCTGCAGTGAGGAGACTCCACACCCTCTCTGGGCAATCTGTCCCAGGGCTGGGTCACTGCACAGGGAAGAAGTTCTTTCTCGTGTCCAGGTGGAACTTCTTGGGCATCAGTTCCTGCCTGTTTCTCTTGTCCCATTGCTGGGCACCCCCGGGCAGAGCCTGGTCCATGCTCTGTCCCCTCCCTGCAGACACTGACACACATGGGTGAGTCCCCTCTCAGTGTCTCTTCTCCAGGCTGAGCAGCCCCACTCCCTCAGCCGTTCCTGCTAAGAGAGATGCTCCAGTCCCTTCCTTGTCCCTGTAGCCCTCACTGGGTCTGTGCCAGGAGCTCCATATCTCTCTGATCCTGAGTAGCCCAGCCATTGTGGCCTCACCAGGCCTGAGTGGAGGGGCAGGATCATTCCCTGACCTGCTGGGAATCCTAATGCACCCAGGATACCATTGGCCTCCTCAGCCACAGAGCACGTTGCTGGTCAGGGACACCTTGTTGTCACCAGGACCCCCAGGCCCTTCTCCACAGAGCTGTTTTCTAGCAGGAGGGCCCCAGCCTGTCCTATTGCCTGGGGTTATCCTTCCCCAGGTGCAGGACCCTGCATTTGCCTTTGTTGAACTGCAGACAGTTCCTCTCTGCCCATCCCTCCCACCAGTCAAGGTTCTGAAAGGGCTGCACAGCTTCGTGTCACCAGCAAACTTGCTGAGGAGGCCTCTCCCCCTTCATCCAAGTCACTGGTGAACAGGTTAAACAGTGCTGGGCCCAGTGTTGACCCCTGGGGACAGCCCTGGGGACAGCCCTGGTGACAGGCCTCCAACAGGCCCTGTGCCACCACTCCCAGCCCTCTGTGCCCTCCACTCCTGCTCCACACAGCAGTGCAGGTACTGACAGTGAACCTGCAACGCAGGGGTAGGGCTGTCAGTCACAGGCTTTAATTAGGGTGCTGTAATTAAAAACAAGCCACTGTTTGTCTCTAAGGCTACTACTAAAGTGTGCACCTCAGCCTCACCACTTTCATTATCTGCTTTTGGGCCCAGTCTCTGTGGCTCTGATTTAATTTTCAACTTGCTGGTGCCACAGTTTCCTGGAGCAGCAGGTTCCTGGATTTCACTGCCAGCCCTGTACAGAGAAGTACTTTGTTCTCAGTGAAATTCAACTCTTAGTGGTTCCCACATGTCCCTGACTTCTCTAATTTCGGGACATGTGAGCAGTGGTTCTACTTTCTGCTTACCTGCACCTCTGTGATTTTGTGAACCTTGCTGGGATCCCTCCTGAGCTGCCTCCTCTCCAGCCTGAGGAGTCTTGACTTTTCCATCTTCCCTGTGAGGGTGGGCAGGCCCTGGCACAGTTTGCCAGAGAAGCTGTGGCTGCCCCATCCCTGAAAGTGTCCAAGGCCAGGTTGGATGGGGCTTGGAGCAACCTGGGATAGTGAAAGGTGTCCCTGCCCATGGCAGGGGGTTGGAAGGAGGTGACTTTTAGGTACCCTCCCAACCCAAACCGTTCTGGGATTCCACAATCTCTGCTCATGTGGCAGCTGTTCCTTTCTCCAGGCAGTTTTAGTTCCTGTTCCCAAGGGAAGTTTGGGCACACTCTGCCTGGCACAGGGGAAAAGTGGCACCTTCTGTTGCTCCCTGCACGGGGTCTGTGGGACCAAACACAGGTCAGGTCACAGGGGCCCTTCCTGAGCTGGGGAAGCAGAGACACCCACCAGGAGCCACAGCAGCTGAGGAGACCTGGAGGGGGCAGGACCAGTGGTGGCCAAGCCCTTTTTGTGTGTGTGTGTGTATATCTATATCTATATCTATATCTATATCTATATCTATATCTATATCTATATCTCTATATATATATATGAGAAAATGGTCAGTGTCCCTTTTCCAACCAACTGGGATAGAACCTTCACTGTCCCAACATTCCACATCAACCTCCTTGCCCATGTCCTGAGCTGGTGCAGAGCAGTAGGAATGACTGTGGGTTTGATTTGTCCCCCAGCTGTGGGGTGGCAGCACTGGCAGTGACTGTGGGTTTCATTTCTCCCCCAGCTGTGGGTTGGTAGTGACTGTGGGTTTGATTTCTCCCCCAGCTGTGGGGTGGCAGCACTGGAAGTGACTGTGGGTTTATTTTGTCCCCCCAGCTGTGGTGTGGCAGCACTGGGACCGACTGTGGGTCTGTGTTATCCCCCAGTTATGGGGTGGCAGCACTGGCAGTGACTGTGGGTCTGTTCTATCCCCCAGCCGTGGGTTGGCAGCACTGGCAGTGACTGTGGGTTTGATTTGTGTCCCCATCCGTGGGGTGGCAGCACGGGGAGTGGCTGTGGGTTTGCTTTGTCCCCCAGCTGTGGGTTGGCAGTGACTGTGGGTCTGTTCTATCCCCCAGCTGTGGGTTGGCAGCACCGGGAGGCTGCAAGGCAAGACCCAGGGCAAGATCTACGTGGTGGGAGCCGAGCGGAGGACGCTGGAGAAGGAGCTGTTGGGCCACGCGGGGGCGGTGCGGGCGCTGTGCTCGGCCGAGGACAGGTACGTGCTCAGCGGCTCCGGCAGGGAAGAAGGGAAGATTGCCATTTGGAAGGCGGGCTAGAGGAGCCGTTCCAGTGTGTCTGCCTGTGCTGGGAAAGGTGAAGAGCTCGGGATGTGTTCGCTCCAGCGTTTTGCACCTCTTGCACCCACCTGTCAGTGTTACTGTCGTGTGTTTATTGGGTTACTTCAGTCCCTACATTGCTGGAAATCCAAGGAATGTCCCCTCACACCTGGCTCTGCTCCTGATAAAGGAATGGGAATGTGAGCAGGGGAGCACTGGCTTCAGACTGGACATGAGGTGTGTGCAGGGACAAGTTCCAGGCCAGACTGCCCGTGCAGGTCGTGTTGGGAACGCTGGAGCCAGCCCAGGAATTCCATGAGAGCTCTCCCTGGGCAGTGCAGAGTTGTCAAAACTGGGATTGGATCCTGTCTGTGCAGCCTGGAATGGCTGAGAATGGGCACTGAAAGGCAAATCCACGTGCACTTGTGGGACTTGTGGAATTGCTGCTGGTGCTGAGCTCGGAGCTGGAGCTGGTGGAGCATCCCTGACCCTCGGTGGGATTCATGAGGTGTTTTCTTTGCAAATGCAGCACTGACAGGCTCTCCCACAGCACTGGAAACTCCACAGCTGGAACAGGACACTGGGATATTTTCAGGGGCTGTTGCACCTTTTAAACTTGTTTTTCCTGTAACACCAACATGCAGCACTTGGCATTTGTAAACGTTGTGAAACTGAATTTTATCTGCAGCATTAATTTATTGAATTCCTGTGTATATTTGCTTATGGAAGCACCTCAGTCCCTGTGCAAACCAACCTCTGCCCCTCCTCCTTCAGCCCCTGTTCCTGTTATTTTGGGTGGAAATGCTTCATTTTTGGTCCTGCAGGCTCAACCCGGAGGAGTCTCCAGAGCAACATTCCCTGATCACTACCCAGAGCTTTTCCTAGTGATGACACTGCAAGTAAAGCAATAAATCCCTCAGGATAGTTTTATCTATATCAGTGCTGAGTGCAAGACAGTGTTTAAATACTGTAAATAAGGACAAAATGGGCTGCTACTTTTCTTAATAAATACAAACCAGGGTAGGGCTGATAGAAGGGTGAATGACTGGAAAAGTACTCCGTGTAATATTTCTGCTGATAAAAGTTTTTATCATGTGCTGGTAACCACAAATTTCACTTTTTTAGTGGTTTTTTTTTTTAATCAATTTAAGAATATTAAACACTATATTGACACGCTTGGCCTGTCTGTTCTTTTTTGTGTCTAACTGACCTACACCCTCTGTGTCTGCTGTGAACAATTGCCTGGTTTTTCTCTCTCCCTTCTGCAGCAGCTTCTGCTGTGGCGTGGTTTGACTTCCAAAATGATATAACTGACCCAAAAAATTACGAATTTGATTCCCTAAATAATGGAATGGACCCTGAAAATCATGGAAGTCACTCCCAAAATGATGGAATCGACTCCCAAAATGAGGGAATTGACTCCAAAATTATGGATTTGACTCTCAAAATTAGGATTTGACTCTCAAAATTATGGAATTCACCCTTAAAAGGATGGAATTTTCTCCCAAAATGAGGATTTGACTCTCAAAATTAAGGAATTGAGTCCCAAAATGATGGACACACTCCTGGAGCATGAGGACACACCTGGTGCTGGGGACACACTCCTGGAGATGGAGACACAGTCCCGGAACTGGGGACACACACCTGGATTTGGAGACACTCTCCTGGAGCTGGGGACAGACACATTCCTGGACGTGGGGACACACACCTGGAGCTGGGCTCACACACCTGGAGCTGGGGACACACACCTGGACATGGGGGCACACACCTGGACATGGGGACACACTCCTGGGCATGGGGACACACCTGGAGCTGGGCCCACACACCTGTCCCAGGTTCCCCCATTTGCTCCTCCCCCTGCGCTCCCTCCCATGTCCCACCTGATCCCTGAGAGTCCCCAGGAAGCTCCCCCAGCACTTGGGAATCATTTTCCTCCCGACAACATTTGGCAGGAGCGTTTTTGAAGCCGCTGCCGGAGCTCTGGGGCACAGGGGAGTGTCCCTTGCCCTGCCCAGGGCCCAGGTGTCCCCCTGCTCCTGCCCCACAGACACCACAGGGACACCGGCTGGGACTGGAATGTTTATTGGGATCGCCCTGCGGAAGGCGGAGCGGAACACAATGTCTCACGGGGTGGAGTATTTCTACATTGATTTTGTTTTCTTTTCTATGCATAAATGAAAAAAACCAAAAATCAAGATTATACAAAAAGAACAGAAAGTGCAGAACACAATAAAACAGTTCTCATGCAACAAATCTTTGTGGTTTTTTTAACCTTAAAACAGAAAATAAGCTCGACAGTGTAGAAATAAAAATCATACAAACATTTCGCCGTCTACGCACTCAAACATTCACCTGTGACACCACTTCTCTGTATCCCTTTTTCCTCATAAAACAACATTATGTGTTTAACACATGCTTATAAACATTGCTAAACTCAGCAAGAGCTATTATAGTGCCCCAACTTAATAAGTTGATAAAAAAGTAGTTG
Organism: Hafferia zeledoni; assembly: GCA_035583235.1. NCBI lineage: Eukaryota > Metazoa > Chordata > Aves > Passeriformes > Thamnophilidae > Hafferia > Hafferia zeledoni. The sequence goes on from JAWWEV010000083.1 coordinate 147,933,242, forward strand.
TCATATGGCCAGTTCACAAAGGAACTAAATATTCTCTTTTTTTTTCTTTTTTTTTTTTAAATTTTTTTTCCCATTTTTCCCCACTGTGAGATGCCTATTTGCAGCTTTCTAGGAATATGAGGCATTTAAAACAAGCTGGTCATTTGGCTACTGAAAAGGGTTTAGTGTTCATGTTACGTCAGGAGAAACAAATTCAAACAGCCAATTCACTGAGAGAAAAGTCTGGATTTGGGGGTAATTTGTTAAAATTTGGTTGTTGCTGAGGACTGAGGAGGTCCAGAGTAAATAAGGGGATGCTGAGTTTGGTTTAACACTCCCAGAGCTTCACTCCCAACTTCCAAATTGAAGGATAAATGTGCCAGAGCATGTCAGACTGACCCATGTCCTGGGTTTGCCCTGAAATCTTAGCAGGTCACAAGGGCATCAAAAGCACTTTAATTTCAGCAGATGCCTCTTTTGGAGGGGGTTGTGTTTGTCCCTCCTGGACACCCCTGGCCCTCCCTGGGGAGGTTGGGATTCAGGGCTGCTCAGGAGGAGGAACCAAACCCAAGGGGTTTTCCAGGAGCTGATTTTAATTTCAGTGACAGGAAAACCCAGAGCACCCTGATGGGCAGATTGGTGGGTGGGAATAGGAATAGGAACAGCCTTTTTGTTGTTTTCTAAGGCAACTTCTGAACTGCTGAGCCTCAGAATCACCCCTAGATGGTCTCTGAGCTTCTGCAGCTCCTTTGGATGAAACATGACAAACAGCAGACTTTGGGTAGTTCCCCTTTTTTCCCAAATGACCATTTTTTTGACGTGCTTTACAAACGTTCAGCTTTGTCGTTTAAGGAAGGAAAAAACAGCTAAAAGGACTCTCTGGAACCATAAAGTTTCTGCAAAGAAAAATAAAATTTGGTATTTCTTCCACACAGTCATTCATAACATTCCTGTGCAACATTTGGTGTCTGTTACATTTATTTGGCCTTTTCAAAGGGAACGAGGACAAAACAGCTGCAAAGAAAACCAACTTCTCTTTCCCAACAGATCCTTCAGATGCCGAAGCTGCTACATGTGCTTGGAATACCATGCAGGAGTTTTCTTGTTTGTTTAAATAGGTACATATTTATAGCTGAGCTCGTCTCCCATGAGACTGGGATGAGGGGAAACCTGGAAGAACTCAGCTGGCAACACTGTGCAGGAGTGACAGTCAGCACACGAGCCCCAGAGATGTTCTGGCTGAGCAGGGTGTGTGTAAATGCACAGACACACAGGTACAGACACACCTAAACCCCAAATCCCAGGGACTGGGCTACAACTCAGGCACTCCAGGAAGGCACTGCCCTCCCCGTGCTTCCCTCCTGCCCACACGTGGGTGCAGCTCCCTTGGGAACAAACGGGGATGTTTTCCACCTTTACTGCTCAGTGTGAGCTCCTGTGGGACCTGGGAGCCCAGAAAATCCTGCCTTTCCTGGTGGATGCTGGAGGAATCCAAGGGTACCTGGAGGGACCCATTTCGAAGGATGGAATGGGTTTCAGTGAGGTACCTGCCAATAAGCACGGCTGATGCCACTGCCATTCCAGGTGCTGGAGGATTCAGCTGAGATGGGAGGGAGATAAACACTCAGCCCTGGCCTCTGTGGAGAACCCCACACATCCTGCCCCATCCTGTTCCTGTGCCACCATCCATCGGCAGGAAAACCAGGAGGGGAATTTGCAGCCACCTCCTTTTCAGCCTGACATGCTGGGAATGTTTAGAGCCTGGACAAAGGCTCCAAGGGAAAGGGGCAAAGGACATGGTGTCTTTCATGGAGCACGAACTCCACTGGCTTTACTGGCTTCCTCCCTCCTGAGGATGAACAACCCCAGTGGCTCCACAACTGCTCAGACAGCGCCAGAAAACCACCAGATTCGTGTTGCTAAAAGGCTATTCAGGCAATAAATCTCCACAAAGTCATGGAACCAGCAGGAAGAGAAACATTCCTAAGAAATTATTGCTTCTGAAGTCTGGAATTGCCATCCATGAACAGCACAGGCTGACTGGACTCTTGGAATAACCCAACAGGGCTCTGCCTTTCTGAGGAGCAGAAGGTAAAGCTTCTCTGCTCCCACACAGAACATCTCCAGATGTTTTTCAGCTGATGGACCACAGCCCTGGATACTCTGCAGCAGAACAGGCTCAGTGTTCACACTCTCAACACAGAATGAAACCACTAAACCTCAGTCCTGCTGCAGTGAAGGCCCAAGGGGATGGCTTTGACTGGACAGTAACACCCACAAACAAAAATGATGCTTCTTGTCACCAGGAACAACAACAAAAAAAGCCACTTCAAATCTCTCTTCCCACAACTTCTGCAATAAACACTAAAACTTGTACTATTTAATTGTGGCAAAAAAGAAATAATTTCTGTATCAAAAGGGAAGGGAAGGGACAGATGAAGAAGTAAATGGTTGCCCACTTTACCCTGAGAAATGCTGGGGTGAGGAAGAAAAGTCTCAAATCCAAGGAAAAGCCCTTGGGAGCGCTCAGCAGGTGAAGGTGCCGGGGGGGTTTCCCAGGCTGGCCCAGGGACAGCAGATCTTTGGCTGAGGCTCCCCAATTTAATTCTTCTGGCAACACCACAAATACTTGAGTGTGTTTTCAAGGAATGATTGTTTCCTTTGCCCTTACTGGGGAGTGAAATCAGCTTCCTGCTACAGCAGCCACACCTTCCTGCGTGACGAGCCCCACACACAGCTCGAGGCAGATTCTGACATCCAGTTCTTAGGAATGAGGCTGCGCAGGACACTGCCCAGGACAAAGCAGGACCTGCCCTACCTTTGCTTGGAACCTCTGGGTTGGAAACACCATTTGAAAGGTTCTTCCTCCCTCCTTGCCCTTTGCAGGCTGAGAAAGCTCAATAAATGTGGGTGGTTTCATGTTCCCTCTGCTGGGTGTGAAGGCAGAGGGAGCTTCAGCCTCTCCTCCCTCCCTGCAGCTCCTTGGTCAGTGCAGGGACAGAGAGCTTGGCTTAGAAGGTGCAACGTGGAATAACAAGGGTTTGATCCGCACTGATCCCATGGAAATCATGGGAAAAGGGTAAGGCTGGCACCAGTCAGAAGTTTTTAAACTGCTGAAGAGCCTTTCCAGCAATAGAGTCAAAATGAGGAGTACTTGACAGAGGTCATTTAACAGCAGAATCTTCAAGGAGCCTCAGAACTAAGACATTAAAGCCACTTTAAAGTGTGTAACTCACACGAGTGCCAGTTCCAGGGTGAAACACAACACTCGTCTCTGTGCCAAAGAACATCACCAGGATGTATTAAATGTAACTGAGATGATCAAATTCACGGCAGAGGTTCAGGTAAAGGATTGCTCCCAACTGATCCCTTCAGGAAGGTCTCACACTCCTCAGCAGTATCGCTGCCCTGGCTGAACACAGTTCACAGTACGTGTTCTAAATAAAAGAATATTCAACCTAAATGAAAAGAAGACCTTCTCAAGATACCTGGGAGAAGCCCAGCCCCAAAGCCCCGTGTGATTACATGAACTTCTGTGATGCCACAGCCTACAAACATCGTCACCCTCGATGGCACAGGCCATTGGTGCTGACTGGACGCCTTCAGCTGAGAAATCCACGGATGCCACCAGGAATTTGGCCTTCAAATGCACCCAAACACCCACTCCTCAAACACATCAACCATTCAAGCAATGCAATAAAAACTGCTTTTCATTCTGAAGCAGAGCTCCTGGATTGCAGCATGGCTGAGACAGGCATCTGAAAGTCGTGGAGCAGGAGGAGCTGGAGGCAGCAGGAATCTCACACTGCTCTCTGAGGTCTCTGTCCAGCACAGGGACTGACAGCAGCCCCAGGGCCCACACCAGAACGAGCCCAGAGTGTCACAAACTCTTCTGACAAAGGACAAACGAAGTTTGGTTTTGAAAGTTGCTTTGCATGGCTGCTGGACAGTGATCCAAACCTCCTTGGGATCAGAGTAGCTCAACTCCTTCAAGCTCTTCCCAGAAGAATTTGTTGCACTGCAGCTGTGTCCTGGACCATGGAAGGGGGCGTGGAGGATGTGCTGACGACACTGGGACAGAGCTCGGCAGAGCTCCAGCCCTCACTCCTCCAACACAGGGACTGGAACAGCAACATTTGGATTTTAAGGCCTAAAAGACTTTCTGACAGAGATTTTTACACACCCAGACTATGCCATAACGTGGCAGAGGTAGGCCCTGGGCTCACCTTGTACTGACCCCGTGCCTTCACCTTGGCTGTGCTCCCAGCCAGGAGGGCGAAGGACCATAAAAAGTGCAATTAATCAACCCCTTCCTTTCCCTATGGAGAAGAATCCACATGCCCTGTCCCACCCCAGACGCCCTCTCTCCACGGCACCTTCATCCAGAGATGATCAGGTTTAAATGCCAAGAAACCCCTCCGAGTTCACCAGCACGTGAAACTCCCAGCTAAGAAATTGTCACAGCGTATTCCAAGACATTCATAAAACGCAGCACTTGTGAGAAAAGAACCTGTGAGTGCTGGTCACCCCTCCCAGCTGCTGCTCCTTCCATCTGGAGCTGACATCCAGCACCCAGTGCCACCCCCTCCTGACGAGCAGCAGATCTGGGAGTGGTTGGGAACAGAATGACTAAAAGAACTCACGGCAGTTTCTCAGAAACCGCAGTAATTGCTTTTGTTTTGCTTGAAAATAATCGCAAACCAAAGGATTCTGGAGAAATTGCACTAACAAAAACATGAAGTCTAGAATTAACAGCTGTCAGGCCAGGAATATCATGCTCCTGAAAGAAATTATCATTGCCTAAGCGTTTGATTCAGGTATTACATTAGTGAAATCTGAAATGTTCAGACAAAGAAATGGCAAGAGACTAGAGGTGGAGATCGCCTCCATTTCCCCTTAGTTTAAAAACAGCCCACAACTTCATTTTCTCTAACTGCTAATTGTATACACTGTGAGGCTCATGCAGCTTAATAAAACTTACTCGAAATCTAAATGTATTCTTAATAAAAAAGTGTTCAGAAATGATGTTTCTAAGTTGTAGAGAAAGCAATCAGCATCCGAGCGAGCCGCTCAAACCTAGAGGAAGGACTACGGGATTTCATTTACACTTCTGCACGGAACTGCCTTTCCTCCTGCAGATTTTACCTACAAGTAGTGAAGGTCCTAATTTGTTTTTCCTGGAAAAAACCAACCAAACAAAAAGAAAATCAACAACCCAACAACAGAAGTTCTTGCTCCTGCACCTGCGCTCCTCAGAATGTGGGCGAGCAGCGGGCGCCGGGCTCACACGGCCGACTCACCCTCCGGCTCCGCCGTGGCGGTTCCTTTGCGCGAGAGCTTCAGCACCGTCGGCTTCTCCGCGCCCGCGCCGCTGCCCTCGGCCGGACCCAGCCCCTTCTGCTCTTCCTTTGGCTCTTCGTTGACTTCGGGGTAGATCACCAAGAAGGTGGCTGTCAAAAACCCCAGGAAGGACCCCACTGAAGCCACCACGGGGATGACCTTGACCGTGCCCACTGCGTCCACCATGCTGCCGAGCACCGAGGCCACGAGGATCTGGGAGATGTACACCTGGCACGACAGGATGGCGCAGTCTATGCCGAACCCTCGCTTCGAGTTCCCGGGGCTGTGGTGAATGTACTGGGAAAGAAGACAAGAAATGTGTTAGGGGAGGTAAAACAATGGGTGGAATCAAATATTTGAGTATCAGAACCTTCTCTGAATTTCTCAGCCCTGTGGTCAACTTTACATTGTCCTTGAGCATCACCAGGATACAACTCCAGAGCAACAGCCTCTTCTTCTACTCATCAACAGCCTCCTCATCTACTCATTAGCAGCCTCCTCATCTTGCAGCACGAGGCAGGTATTTACTGGATCACTTCTAGCACAAATCAGCTCCAAGATTAGGTTTTGTAAAAACTAATTTACACAAAACATTTGGTGGAATCCCAATCCCAATGCAGAAACATGTTGCAATAAATTATCTTCCTGTAATTTATAATCCCAATGGAAGAGTGGTAGAAAAGAAATCAAACTGTCCTTGTTTCCAGCAGAATCAGTTTCCTTTAGGTCTCCCCAAAATTACAACTGCATTTCCAGACTCACCTCAATATTTAAGACAATGAAAAACCTGAGTAACACTAAAGTACCACATCCAAGACCGTTGTAACAACTATGTCCATAGCAAATACTCCAATAATAATTTCATCTCTCTTCATCTACCACATACACCCAAATCTTTTTGTACCTCAGCACAGGGTAAAGCAATCATGACCCCCCTGAGCCAACTCAATGCCAAGACCATCTGATTTCAGCACCAGCTCCTGCTATTTACCACCCATTTCAGCTTTGGCCCACATCCCAACACAGCAGGTGTCTCCAATAATGGGACTTAATAAATCCATTTTGCCACTGTGATCTTCAGAGAAACAAGAATGCTGTGCCTTGATTCAAGGACTCCAAATACCCCCCATACCTGTTTGATCTCATGGTATTGTCCCAAAAGCGCGTAGGGGCAGTAGGAGATGCTCATGGAGACTATTCCCATCGTGCTGATCATGATCATGCTGACGTATATGTTGGGGAACATGGCCATCACTGCAGTGCCAAGGGAGAAGCCCAGAGTGCCCAGGATATAGATCACTTTTATGCTAAGGTCATAGTTGTCCAAGTACTTCTGCAACAAGGCTGTAGAGGAAAGAATAAAATATAAATCATAGAATCACAGAATTGAAAGGGGCTCGTTCCAACCCCTCTGCTGTGAGCAGGGACATCTCCCACCAGAGCAGGCTGCTCCATCCAGCCTGGCCTTGGACACTTCCAGGGATGGGGCAGCCACGGCTTCTCTGGGCAACCTGTGCCAGGGCCTCACCACCCTCACAGTAAAGAATTTTTTCCTAATATGTAACCTAAACCTTCTCTCTTTCAGGTTGAAGCCATTTCCTCTTAAATACCAGTTTAGTCACTGAAGTTGCAGGCACTGATAGCCATGATAGCTCCATGTGCTGTTTGGGACATGGATGCTCAGTGCAAATTTGGGGTGTCTGAGCAGCTCAGTCCAGCCCTCGCTGGGAAAAGGATGAATTCCTGCCTCAGAAAGAGCCCCACTGAGCCGTGCAGATGTGCCTGCACATGTGCTGCAAAAGGCACAATTTTAAGTTTGGCAAAAAAACTCAACTTCAGAGTCTAGTCCGAGTCCAAATTATCTGCAGAATGACTTTCAGCAATACATATTTATAATTTTGATTTAAAAGCAGCCTTAGCAAAAACCCTCTTAACATATGCTTGAATTTTCTACCAAGCATGATTTTAGTTTCCTGAGGACTCGCTAAATGCCACTCAATATCCTTTGATTTCATTTTGTGCTTTATGCCACTTAACCATCTGTTCATTTTTCCACCTCTACACTTTGAGGAATTTTTCATATTGATTCTTAAAGAAGCCCTTCCCCTTATGACCACATGAAGTGCTTTTCCAAGATATCCTTCACCCCAAACAAGGAGGTGGATGTGCACAGAAGCAAAACTATTTCAGGAGCGCCAGGAGTTGTACTCTGTGATGTTTCTGGTCCCTTCCAGCAAAGGGTATTCCGTGATTCTACTTTTCCCTTTCAAATACATGTGTGAGGTGAGACTGTGCAGCCTCTTACCTGAACAAACAGCAGCAGTAGCAGCATAAATCACCAGCCCCCAGCAGCCCATCTGAACTCCAGCGTTGTAGTCGTGCAGCTCGGTCGAGTTTGAAGGGGCCTGCAACAGACACAGACACAGGTGTTGCTTTCTCATACCCAGCACATCTCAGTGATACCTCAGAGAGTTTTTGTTTTTTTCTGATTTTCTAATTTTTATAGATTTTAGAATTGTAATTGTAGTGAAAATGCAGACTTCAATGTGTTAGTATTAAGTTCAATGTTTATATATGCCAACCCCTACCCCATATCAATAGCTCAAATTCCAGTAGTTATTGAGTCTTGTTTGCAAGGTAGAAAGCTGAAGAACATCAGAAGGCCTGCAGTGTGAGACACAAACAAAAGCCAACAACCTTGGGATCTAAGAACACTGGAAAAGCTCCAAGGGCCCTATGTGTGCTGAGGAAGACAAAGATGAGGAACAGAGGGTCCCAAATCTCCCCCAGACTCAATTTCTGTTGGGTGCTGGGGGTGGGACGGGGCTGGACCAAGGGGATGTGTAAAATGGACAGTATTATAAAAACCATGGAAATCAGAGTTTGAACACACGTGTCAATGTGTATTCCTGTGGGCCCCAGGCCTGACATTAAAGGACTCTCACTTTTTATCTTACCCCACACTAACCTGACTCAGAGTCCTGCTTTCTGGGGTGTCTCAAGGCATCATCAGAAACAAGGAACCCCACACAGGTGGGAACTGCTCCTTACCTTTGGATTGCCCTTGAAGATGACCTGCCCCATGAAATCCGTGTAGAACACGGCCTCGGCGATGATGGAGAACCACGTCAGGAGGTGGCAGACGCACAACCTCAGCAGCTCCTTCGGCATCTTGAGCATGGACAGCCACAGGAGCCGGACGGTGGTTTCGGTCTCGCCCTCCTCACTCTCGGTGTCGCCGCTGGAGTTGGTGGTGCCGCTCTGGTTGCGGTGCCGGCACCGCTGGCGCTGCCGTTTCTGCATGTCGTAGATGTCGTTCATGCTGCGCGAGGACTTGATGAGCACGATGGCGTTGGCGCGGCGGAAGCGGTACCGGTGGGAGCCGATCTTGCCGTAGTAGGAGAAGGTGTACGACGGCTGCCGGTAGAACATGTGCCGCCGCCTCCGCATGGAGTTGGAAGTGCTGGATTGCTTCATGCCTATCCTTGCGTGCCCGTTGAGGAACTCTTTGGGGAGGGAGCCATTGATGTTGGGGACTTTATCTTCATTTAGGTGATTATCAAGCAACATTTCCTCCTCTTTCTCACTGTCCCTGAGGAAAGCAGAGAGGTGGTTGAGTTTGGACTTCATGATCTCCTGGCTTGTGTTGTGGGGAGTGTTTGGATAGGAAGCATCCTGGAAAATGGAGGGTTCGATGTCGTGCAGGAAAAGCAGCTCCGATTCAATCTCCAATGTGGCATCGGGCATGTGCAGAACTGAGTCACTCTTGCTCCTCACAATGTTCACCTCCAGGAACTCCATATTGAGATCATGCTCTGACTGAACCTCATCATGGAACATGGAGGTTCCATACGGCTCCTCCTCACTAATTACATTCAGTCGATTCAGAGGGGGGAGGCTGCCACTGAATTTGACACTGGACAGGGTGTCTCCTTCGTCATCCATCCTGTCCTGCTGAGGGTTATATTGCTCTTCTTCAATGCTAAAAAGGTGGAGAGCAACGGAGACAGAGAAAATAATGGCTGCAAAGAAGAAAAGGACTTGCTGCTGAGATTTAAAAATACCACCCAAGAAGGTCTGTGTCCAGTCCAGCCCTCCCAACATGTAACCAATCGCTCCTCCAAGACCTGTGGAAGAGAAAGAAAAAAAAAAAAAGAATTCAGTTCAGGAAAAATCAATTCAGTCACAGCTTGGTCATCAGGAAGACTGCCAAGAACATCTCAGGTAACTCCATACCAGCTGAGAAGGCGTGGATGTTAAGGGCCATGTCTTGCTCTTCACTGTCCACCACATCCAACAGGTAGGCCCGGATTGGCCCTTCGGTGGCATCAGCGCAGAAATCCAACACCACGACACCGAGCACTGTGAGGACTATTCCGATGGGCTGCTTGTCCGGGACATCCCCGATAGCCAGACCTGAGGGAAAACGGGAGAGGACTCTGGGCATGGCATTCTGAGAGGGAAAACTCCTAAGAGCAAGTTTAACTCCTGGAGAGAGAGAGGGCCCAACACCCTCACTGCAAACATTCCTTCATGGAGCAAAATGGCAATTTAAGCTCTTTGGCACAGCTTCGTGGAAGGTCTGGGGCAAGGAGGATGTTTTGTGTTTTTAAGACTGACATTTATTTTTCACAATGTTATTTCTGAAGTACCTCCTGAACCTTGGAGAGCACTGGGTATTATTTCATATTCCTCCCATGTATTTTCCTTCAGGTGCTGAAGGCTGTTTTTGTAAAAGACAGACATGGTGGGAGAGTGGAACATAAAAAATGAGATATTTCACCTGTTAGTGACAACCACATGCTGACAGCATTCCTGACATGCTACTTTACATGCAATGGTCACAGCACCCCAGGATAAAGTGAAGTTTAACCCCTTTGCTTTTTTTAAACATTCCTATTTTGTAGATCACTTTCTGTAAGCAGAACTTTTAAGGATGAAGCAACAAGAAGGTATTTTGCATTGCAAAAAGCATCAGGCAGTTGATAGCACAGGATGAAAGGCTTTTTGTGTACAGAGCAGAAAGGCAGCATTAGTGTAGAGCTGGATAATTTGTCATGAGATGAGCCAGTGACAAAGCAGGAATTACTTGAATCAGAGAGATTTAGGAGTTATGTGTGTGAGACGCTGATAAAACCATTAGTGCAACTCATGAAAACGACTGTGGAAGGAGATGAACTGGCTAAGCCACCAGAAATCATCCAGATTCCATGTGCTGACTCCTGCTTGTTCAATCCTCATTTACACCAAGTCCTTTGAAGGCTAAAGAAGTTTATAAGAGTTCCAGGCTCAGCTGAGCCCTAAGCAGAAACACCAGTGGTGTCAGTGCTTTAGGTTTGATGGAAACCTGACCAGTGCAGGAGAGAAGAGTCCAGCTGTTCTCCTGGGACACGGTTGTGTCCATGTCAGGATTAGCAAACCTCTGTGCCCCTTGTTCCTTTCCCTATGGCTCCTGCTGCCAGAGGCCACACTGGGGAAAAGGGTCCAATAGTGACCACAGTTTTTGAAGCATCTCCTGTTTCCCCAGATTGCAATTAGGATTGCAAGTGGGTGGAGACTAAGGGTAGGAAAGGGAGGAAAAATCAGACAATATTTTGTGCTGATTTATTAGAAGGTTTCAAAATAAGCCTCTACACTGAGCATGAGGTTTGCCTGCCAGTATTGATGGCTCCTAACCTCAACTACTGTATGGAACTGAGAGCTTCTTATCGCTTAAAATCTTGTAAGAGGGCTACATCTAACACCCTGCAAACATCTTGAGGGAGGAGAAACAAGTCTGGGAGACACAAAACCAAAGCAAAATTCATGCCATATGATAGCAATTCAAGTAAAGAATATTTATTCCCTGGGTAAATTAAAAAAGCATAAGGTGAATGTCATTTATCTGAGTAGTTTGTTCACTGCAGTTTGCAGAAAATTCAAACCCGTCACATGGCATCCCAGTCTGGTTTGAACAAGCCGAGCCAAGGTAATGTTCCACTCATTTCCCTCAATTAGTTTAACTTTTTTACAATAGAGCTGCATCTAACCCAAAAAACCGAGAGCCAAGAGGATGTTATTAGGTGCTAAGTTCCTTTCATTTGCATCAGTCCAACCATGATGTAAACAATTCCCCAAATGGACTTGCTGTCACCTCTCCTACACTAAATTCACAAAGAGATTGTAGATTGTAGATTAAATTCTGTAGTAAACTATGTTCAAGGGAAACTATTTTTACCACCTTTGATGGAGGCTCAGGAAAAATTATTTTCCCACATGGTTTTTGATAAACAAATATTAACTGTGTTCTGGACTTTTTCAATACCAGGTCTAAGAAAAGCACAAGAAAAAGTGAAAAGATAATTTTTGAAATAATGCTGGAAACAGGATGTGTTGCCAGATATGCATTAAAGGGAAAATGGATCACAACAGGAAACATTTCCCTGTGAACAGGTTGCTACAATTTTCCCATGTCAAGGATCGACCGAACTCGTCTCAGGGACTGCAAACATTATTCTGGCAACTATTGTATTAGTAACATTGTGCTCCCAGTCAGAGCCAGGACTGCACAATGCTCAGCACAGCAGCAAGAATGAAACCATGCAAGGTGGATAAAGCCCCACTGCAGGTTGTGGAGGTGTCTGAAGATCGTTAACACACATTCAATACAAGTTTAGACCAACCGCAGAGCACAATCTTTACTTGTACACTATAACCTTAGAGGGGCAGTCCCGTGGTGTAAAGGAGAGCACTCTGAATCCCAAGGTCGTGAGTTCGAGTATCAGTGGGGACTGTCCCTGGCAGTCAATGCCTCCCTGCCAACCCATACTGTCAGATCTGGGATGCTCAGCAGGGTCAGCCCCGGTTGGTACCGGGTGCTGTGACAGTCCCAAGGACTTCACTGTCACTGTCCAAGCTCGCTCGGCTGTGGCAGATGGACCTCAGGACTTACACGGTGGGGCCAGTTCTGTGCACGCTGAGCCTCACCTAAAAATCCCCTGTGCAGGCTGGAAGGGCCCACCCACGTGGGGAGAGCCCTGCCCAAATCTGCGTTTGTGAAGTCTGGCCATACATAACCTCAGAGCAGGTGAGCGAGCAGGAGGTACAGGCAGGGACTGCCTTGTTACTTACCTATGACAGAACCATTGAGGAAAAGTGCAACTCCAAAGAGGACACCGATGCAGAGGGCGAGGATGAAGGGCCGCCGGCGGCCCCAGCTCAGCGTGCAGCGGTCACTGGCCGAGCCGATGAGCGGAGTGAAGATCAGGCCCAGGATGGGGCTGAGGAACCACGTGAGGCTGTAGTATTGTTCAGGAAGACCTGCAACAAAGACAAAAATGAGTGAAAGGTTACGTGGTACACACCAAAATTTCACTTTGTACAGGAAATTCTGTAATACTCTTTCATTGAGCAGTAATTTACCTACAGAGAATTCTCTCCCACACTGAAAATTGTTAACATTTCTTAGCAGTGGTTAAAAAAACAGCTATGGAAAGCACAGATCATGGATCTTTCAAACACCTGGGCAATAAGAAGGTAACAATAAGAATATTGAATCCTCTGTGCATTTGGGGACTATAAAACCAAAGATTTTGGGGGTGCTTGGAAGTTACCTGGCTGTCATTACACATATCCCCTTCTCAACAAAATCTTTAAGATTCAGCAGGTGAACATTACAGGGGTGCTGTTCATCTAAAGAGTCATTAAAGATTCAACAGACTGAGGAGGATGGACAGAATTTGACTGTCATGTGAAATGTCCCATTTCTAAGCACAAAAATGTTTATTTATAAAAGTGCACAACAGACAATAAATAAAACAATTAGAGATGACTCAATGTTTATCTCTACTACCCTTGTTTTTGGATTTCTTTAAGAACAGAGGTGACTATTCATAGGATCAGATGGGGAAAAGTTGGATTTATTGCATAGCATTTCTTAGGAAAGAACACCTTGTTACACACAGTAATTTCTGGAGAAGAGCCCGCATGGCCTGCAGATGGCAGGCTGGCTCCTTCGGGATGTGCCTCCCTCCCACAGATCAGCGAACCAACCACTCTTAGCAAAGTGGTTCTTAGCAAAGCACTGACAACAAAACAATCCGTTTCTTGCAGTCCAGCTGATGCCAAGGCAGAGAAACTCAGTGTCTTTATCTCAGGAAGGGAACCCCTTTATTATTCAAACACACGTATGGTGAGTGTGAGCAGCGTTTGACCTTTGCTGGAGAGACCAACCTGTACCTTGTGCCCCTTGCTCAGCACCCCGAGGCACCCACCACCACGCAGGATTACACCAATCCCTGCCCAGAATAGCCTCTGCTGCACATTTGGAAGTCTAATCTGCTGCTGTTTAAAGTACCACCAAATCTTGACTAGCAATGCTGACTTCCTCCATGAGATCAATCAGGTTTTCCCAAGAGTGCTGTGTGCTCTGCGGTGATACAGAGAGTAAATTATAGGAAAATAAGCTATTTTTTAAATAAATAATAGATTTCACCATCAGAATTGGAAATCCAGCTCTGAGGCCAAGGTGTGTGTGGTTTGACTGGGCTTTCCCTGCTGTTTGGTGATGTCTTGGCTGGCAGGGAAGCTCCAGCTGAGATACACCTGTGTGTGCAGATGAGGATTAAAGCTCTTGTTCAGGATGTCACAGGTGTCCCCAGCATTTATTTCCTCTTCAGGAGCCCTGTCCTCATCAAAAGTGCAAGTCAGGAAGCCAGTAATTAAAGTGCAGGGAAAACTTCCATCTCCCTGTGTTTTTAACATTCTTTGTAAACTTCACCAAGTTGAACAAGCACACAAGCAGGTTCAGGCACTGTGTGTTTAAATGGCCCCTCACCTGCTCCAGGATGAGGATGATGATGCTTATCAGTGCCTGAGCTGGCACAATACACAGGGAGGGAGTGCTTAAAAATAATTAATGATGAGGAAAACATTTGGTTCAAGAAAAGTAAAACTCAATGGTAGGCTGGGTATGATTCATTTAGGATTAATTATTTTTCTGCAAGACATGTTAAAATTGGCAATGTGGAAATACTCCTCCCATTGTGCCTCCACAGAGCCATCCTGGGAGCAGAGGGGAAGCACCAGGAGTTGCTGCTGGGTGAGGCCAAACCACTGAGAGTGTTTTAAACCAAGGGAGAAGCTGCAGCTGAACCAACGTCAGGGCTCTTTGGGGCAGCGACCACCAACATCTGGAATAACTGGGAGCTGTGCTCCCACACCAGGGCTGTGTGCTAACAGCAGGCATTTCTCTGCTGAGTTATGCTGTGCCTTGTGAATTATGAGCTGGGATGTCTCAGTCGAGCTCATCCATCAGTAAACACTGGGAAGGTTTCGCAGTAAATCACACAGTGGCTCTAAATAAACACGAGGGGAAGGCTGGCAAGAGCTCTGCCACCAACATGACAAGCTGCATCTTATCTTGTATGAACAAACAACCCTAAATAGGCAGATTTGAGAAAAATGAGCATAATTAAGAGACTCTCTTTTAACATTCCAACATCCATTGAGATAACCAACTCGCTTTAATGGAGACTCCGAGCAGGAACAAGCAAAGTCTGGTAGATGAGAGAGAGGCAACAGGAGGGCATATCCAGGGACACCAGGGCTGGCACAACTCCCTGTCCCTCTGTCCTTGAGGCCACCACTTTGTCTCCAGTCTGCAATGACACTTCTCTGTGGTGTATGCAAATTTTAGCAAAAGAAGTTCTGGAAACACATAATCCATTTGAATTGATGATTCAAAATTACTTCTGCAGAGAATTAAAACCTGTTTACAAATATTTCTTCTTCAGCTGTACAACCTGCACATTTCTCAACTGGACAGATAGGTATTTTTTTATGCTTTACAGCCACAGTTGACAGTCATAAAAATGTCCTACAACTACTTAAAAACACTCAGTACGTGACTTCAACTACTTTCAGGATCAAATTTGTACGCAATAACTCACAATCAGATTAAGGTCTGCATTCTGGTTTGATTTTACAGGCCAGTAAAAGGAAGGAAAAAAGGGGTTTTACCCAACCTCTGTCACATGCCTAAAATGAAGGAGTTTCACCTTTCCATGTGAGTCAGAGGAGAGGGACTGAAATGCCTTCTTGGGAAGGCTTTATTTTCACTGACTGAAAAGGGTGATCTTCCTAACATCTAAGTGTTATAAATAAAAGCCTAAATCTAAATATTTAGAGGAAAAATGGCTTACTTTGCAAAAGATGTGAATCTCAGTGATCTCAGAATAGAGCTATGGATGTAGCATTTATGGAAGGGTAAAAAACACACTTAAAAACCCAAGAGAGATCCTTCTTTAGACAAACCACTTGGATTTTTTTTTTTTTTTTTACTGAACCACTCATTAGTAGCCAAAATATCTGTCTTTAGAAAAAGAGGCCACGATAAAAATCTATACAAGAACCAACAGCCCCATGCCAAGAAAAATGGAAGAATGTCTAAGAAGCTTCGAGTGCTCCCCCAAGTACACAGGAAAGGGGTAACTTTCAAGGGAAACACAAACCATTCCCATTGCACGTTCTGTGGGATCATCACCAGGAGCACCACCTGCCTCCTCTCTCGCTGGGGCTGCTTCCACAGCTCCCACAAACTGCATTCCAAGGGCGAGCCAGCAGTTTGTCAAACCACCACGTGTGTCTTACATACAGTGATGCAGAACTGGAAACAGTTCTAATTTATTAAGTGCTTTACTGTGAGAATGTGAACTGTGAGATCCTCACTCAGAATTTAATTGGTTACTCCAGTGGAAAACTTCAGAGTGGGGTTGGAGAAGATTCCTGGTGAGAAGGGGTGCTCAGGAAAGCCAAATTAAAGCAGTGCAGGAAGAATTAATTTGCTGGCAGGAGAATTCCCTCCTGGAGGTGTCTGACAGACTCCTCACCTGAGCAGTGCACAGGCAGACAGACCATTTTAGCAATGGGCAGTGAAGTGAGTGATCCAGAGTTTCCTTGAGTGTTTGCTTCCTACATCTAGAAGTTCGGATATGTCACTGACAAGTTTAGTCTGCCCAGTCAACCAAAACTGAGAGTTTTGGTGCCCAGAAGAGCCTTTTCTGTCTGCACAGCTTTAGGTGTCACCTCTGCTGTCTGTGGCCTTTCCACAGCAGCTTGTTTCAGTGCCAGACATTTCCATATAAATGAGAAAGTCCCAGACACACAAGGAGAACTCCAACCCCAAGATACTTTTTTCCCTTAAAAGAGGCTTTTCTGGTTTCAGTATCTCGAATGTCTGAGTACTTGATATGCATATTTAGGTTGGCGTGTGTGATTTGGCAGGAGAAGCAAAAGAAATAAGTCTGAAAATTGAAATACTTAAAGAGATTGTGTGTGTGTATAAATAACAGAAAACCCCCCAAGTCCTCCAGAGGTTTTCTGCCTCACAAGAATGAGCTCCAATAATTAAACTTCATAGAAATTCTGTCTGCAAGGGTGTTAGAAAGTTGAAGAAGGCAATTACATACTCTAACATGTCCTTTCTCTGCACACATATGCTGCTGTCCCTACAGAAATTCATCATTTCATGCTGTATTTTAAAACAGGAAGTCAGTTCAGAAGCAGCTGAGCCAGGACAAGACAACACCAAACAGAAATGCAGGGACAGAGGGAATGTTTTGACATCACGAAGTTCCTTCTGACGCCCCCCTGCAGTGGCAGGACTCAGATGGAGTGTGTATTTCACATAAACTTGGCAGTCCTGCACACCCAGGCTCGGATGTGCTCCACAGATGCTGCTTTGGACTGGATTTCAAGCCAGCCCTGGGCTTGTCCTCCCTGTGACAGCCCTGCCACAGCCTCTCCCAGCCAGATGTGGAAGGTTGCGGCTGCTGGAGCTGCTGCCCCACCTGGCCAGGCTGCACTCTGGGGCTGACTCTGAGGCCAAGGAGGGCTCCACACAGCAGATTCCTTCAGCAAAGGCTGCTCAGACTCACCTTCAGACCCAAAGGCCAAAGCAGCTGCACCCCATTACCAGTTCAGTGCTGGTCCTTAATTTGGTCTGTAATTTTCCACCACCACACTCCCCTTGCCAGGCAGCAGCTCCTTCAGCAAAGCACCACTTGGAAAAGCCACAGTGGCCTCTCGGGGGAGGAATGAAAAAAATCTGGAGGATTATTATTTAGCCTTTTACTGACAGCTAATCTGAGGAAACACCGAGGAGGGAAAAAACATATTGGGTAAACAAGGTTGGTATTTGTGAACTGAATGTGGAGCAGGTCACAAGGCAGACTCCAAAGTCTCATACAAATCAGTGAGAAAAAGAGCAAAACACAACAACAGCTTCTGTTAAGCAGCGGCGACAGCCACTGAGACCCTTGTAATGTGGCATTTCCCAGCCAGCTACAAACAAACAGGACACTGGCTTCTAGTAAATAAGGGTTTGTTTTTTCCCAGACAAAAAAAGTGCCCAACAATAGTGGGACCAGCACTGCTCACGGTTCACAGGAAATGCTCACTGTGTCACCATCAGTCTGAGGGCTGCGTGAGGTCACGGGCTACATGGAAGAAAGATTAAGTCACATGCAGCAGTTTCTATTCAAAACCTCTTTTTGATAAGTTCTATTGGGGGAAAAATAGTTCTTTATAAGCTTAACAATAAGATCTGATATGGGAATAGGATGCTAGGGTCCTATTTTCATTTGTCAGGAATCATCACCTAGAGAACTTGTTTGTACACTTTACGTAAACACCACACAAATTGCTGGAGGAACACAACAAGTTGTCATGCCCTGCACAAACTTTCTATTCCACAGTTTCATCCCTGTGTGCTGCTAAAGATATTTCACGTTGATCTGTTTAAAAATGCATTGCTTACACAGGCTGCTTTGTTTAGACTATTTTTAAAGAGTGTAGCAGGCAGGACCAATGCTTGTCAAAGAGCTGTGAAAAGGGTTGAGTCCTGGTGTCTGCTGCTCATCTCACACAACAAAATTGTGGAAACCACTGCAAACTCGAGATGAGGAATTGGGGTTTCATCATTTCACAAGTGCACCCAAATATGCACTCTTATATTTAAAATAAAATGCAGAGTTGGGTAATAGAATAAAAGAGCCAGAACCATAGAATGGATTGGGTTGGAGAAGACCTTCGAGATCATCAAGTCCAACCCTTGCTCCAACTCCAGTCCCTTTACCAGATCATGGCACTCAGGGCCACGGCCAAGCT
>JAWWEV010000083.1:147951806-147970157 GCA_035583235.1 Hafferia zeledoni
ACAGCACTTGTGCTCCAGTCCCTTCTCCAGCCTCGTTGCTCTTCTCTGGCCCCGCTCCAGCACCTCAAGATCTTTCCAGAACTGAACACAACACCAATGAATGGTTTGGGCTGGAAGGGACCTTAAAGATTATCTCCCTCCAACCCCTGCCATGGGCAGGAACACCTTGCACTGGATCTGGTTGCTCAGAGTCCCATTCCCTTGAACACTTCCAAGGATGGGGCATCCAAAACTTCTCTGGGCAACCTCCCTCTGGGTCCCCCAGAGAAAGTGCCAACAAGCTGCAATGCCTATTTTGACAACTGCATCACCACGAAACTTTGGTCACAAATCCTTTGCTTCTTGCTATCTCCCCTCAGATTTTAGGACTTTTAATGGCTCAGAGCTTGTGTGGGACTTGGAGCTGCCAAAAAACCCCCACTCCTGAGCCAAAATATGTTGAACCAATGCACTGGGATAGGCTTGAGTGGTGGTCTGAGCACTCGTGTGCAGAGTTTGCTGCACCCATGAGAAACCACCTTTCAGCTTCTGGATTGAAACAGCAACTCTGCCCAATAGGGAAGTGACATGAAAAAACACAGTGATTTCTTCTGGTGTCCATCACCATGATTTGAGCAGTGAGACCACAAGCTTTTAAGAAGGAAATGATTTTAAAGTGCTGCTCAAAATCAGAGTCTGGTAAGACATGAGACAAGGCAGACTCTAATTTGCACCCCAAATGCTGCAGTGTCTTACAGCTGCTGGGGGGGAGAAGAAATGCAGACATTTTATGTGGGAAATTTTGCTTTACATTCAGTGACTCCTGCCCAGCCTGTACAAGACACTTGCTCAAGCCAAGCATCTGCTCAGAAGCCACTCAGAACAAGCAGCAAACAGCACAACAACACTGGAGAAAAACGATACCAATCAATACTTGGTGATCACAAAGCTCAGTTTAGTTGCACAAGTGCAGGTGGAAGAACTCAGACCAAAACTGTCAAACTTTTCAGTGCTGCTGGCTGTCCACACTCAAACGATGGCCCAACAAGCTGTCAGGCATCTTCACTCGCTCGGTGCCTCGGGAACAACCTATTGCATAAATACCACACAAAATAGCAGCAATATCAGAACTGTGGCTTCAATCTTCCCACTGGTAACATTCCCATCCTGAAATTCCTCTTGTGCCTGTCAAATCCGAGCTCTGCTGCTTAGCCTGCAACATTCACGAGCTGTCAGCACATTAAATACATCTCACAGGCAGGAGTACGTGCGCCCTGCAAGCTGAACACGCTTTGCTGGAGCACAAACATCACCCACCTGCAAGAAGTCTCTCCTCTCCCTCCTCCTCCTCTTTCTCCTGGTTAGCTCTGTGCAAATGAGGAATTTGTTCTGGGACATGAAAGCACAATGCCTCCATTTGGATGGGGTTAGGAGCACTGAAGGAGTGATAATCAAGAGAGCAGATCATTAACAGGAGTATCACAAGGACATAAATAGCATGGTACTTCAAAAGACTGAAATCTGAGGGCAAAATGCAGAGAATTCTTTCCAAAAGGACCATCAGCTGCAGCCCATCTGCAATGCTCAGGAAAAACCCACAGGACCAGTTGGTTAAAACTTGGTTGTAATAATGCCAGGTCATGGGTTCAATCCCCTGTGTGGGCCATTGACTTAAGAGTTGGACTCGATGATCCTTGTGGGTCCCTTCCAACTCAGAATAGTCTGTGATTCTGTGACCAGAGACACTGCAGGGGAGAGGGCTGGGGCACTGTGGGTCTCCCTCTGCCAGGACAGGGACTGCTCCCTGCATTGCTGTGGCATCGAAACCTCTGACAGCACATCCAGGCCTTCAAAATGCACCCACGTTTCTGCTTTAGCCACTCCTTGTTTATAGACAAAATCTGGATCTACATTAGAGATATAGGAAGAAATAACTAACAGGAAAACTAAAAAGATGACGTTAGGTTACAGATATAGCAAAACTGTCCAACATCCTTAACACTTGTATTTCAAATTTTATATTTCTTCAGGAGCTGGATGCAAACAAGTCACACTGTTACAGCAGAAACAAATTCCAAAAATTTGGAAACTATTAACACACCATGTCTGCAACTAGACCAGAGCCACCCGTTTTGAAAGACCAACTAAACTGGTAATAACCCAAAGCTCTTGCCCTTCAACAGCTTCAGTACAGAAATCCTGGAGTGGCGTTTCACACGCAGAGTTCTGGAGGAGGTTTTAAGCTGCACAAGAGTAAATATCCCCTTCTGGCAAAGCTGTTCTGCCTTTTGAAATCCCCCATGCAACAGCAACGCCAGCAGCAACCACGGTGGGTTAAATGACACTTCTGGAAAGTGGAATTAAGGAAATAAGTGACAGGCCTCTTAAAGGATTTCATCATCCAGCTCTCCCATTTTCTGTCTCTGCTCAATTATTCTCAGCCTCCCACAACTGTCCTCCCCTTCTCATGTTTGGCAACCGTGGGAGCCGTCAGTGTTTCATTAAGCTCTGCTCCTGCTCTGCTCTTCTGCCAAAAGTTGTGGAAAGGTTTATGTGGCTTCCCTGACAATTTCTGGTTATAACCCACTTTTATGGTGCTGTGTCAGGAAAGAGAAGTGTATGTTGAGAGAAGGGAGCCAGAGGTGTGTGGGGAAGGGGGAGAGGGGAAGGCCAAGTCTGAGAACAGCTGAGGTTTGAGGCACCAAAGAGCACTGATTTGCAGGCAGGAAAATGTGGTTTTCCCTTTAGCCTGATCACAAACGCTGTCAAGCAAGGCTTTTAAAGCTTCAATTATTTATTTTAAAGTTTCTAACCCTCCTACTAACCTACTTCCACAGGAGTGACTGGTATAGTAATTCAGGTAGAAGGAAGCTATTTCTACCTTACTGCCCTTGTAACAATCCAGTTTTTTGCTTCCTTATCCAACATTGGCACATAATACGTCTGTGCCTTGATTTATTTGCTACTCCTGCTGCTGCTGAAGAGGAGGAACCAAAGGCAATACACATGACATGCCCTGCTCAAGGAAAAACCAAAGAATCAACTGCTGTGACTACAGCTAATTAGCAATTCCTATAGGTTCCACAGAATTATATCCTTATCAAACCCACTGCATTTATTTTTGCCAGGGTACATTCAGACCAGTGAGAAGTGCCAGCTTTACTTAAGCCAGAGGCTGAATGTTTCAAGCACAAACACTGGGAGTGCCAAAGCAGCTTTCCCCATGCTGCAGCAGGTAAATAAGCTCCAGAGAAAGCGAGGAAAACGTTGCCAAGAGCTCCTATCAACTGCTGAAGGAGACTCACTCCAGTTTTCTAGATTAGCTGTGCCATCTTTTCAGCTCTTGGGAAACTTGTTTTTAACTTTTCTTCCTCTCTCACTTATTAACCAATATTTAGAAATATATCACTTTGACACTAATAAGGAATTTGCATCACGGTGCTTAACGAGCTGAAATGGAATACAGATTAAATGTGATGCAACCTCCAGTGTGCTGAACCAGCAGTAATAAAAATTTTCATTTTAACCAACTACTGTAGAGCAGTTTTAAGGGTACAACAGAGGGGTTTACATCAAATAAAAAGCTGAACACTTTCTTCACTGTTTCAGAAATCACAGGTTGTGCTCTCTATAACAGAACCCACAGCTGCCTTCACAATGTCACTGTGTTTATTCCCAGCCTGCCTCCTGTTGCAACTGGAGATCCAGAAGGACTCAAAGGTCACCCACACGCCACCAGCATCCATTTCCCATCCCTCCCAAGGCTCTAAATGGATGCAGCCCCGTGTGTGAACGCAGCAATCAATGAGCTGTGTCACCACACTGATCCTTACGGGCTGGAATTAAAATGCATCAGCTGCTGATGCCCCAGTTCCTTACGTAACTCTGCAGCACTTCCCTCTCGCTGCAAGATTACACATCACTGACTGTGCCATGTGTCGCCTGGAGAGATGCAGCAGCCCAGTTTAGCCCAAGCTCAATAGGCCTTTTCGTCACAGAGTATCGGCACATTCATAAACAAAGGCACTTTGCCTTCTAATGCCTTTCGAATGCCCAAACTCAAGAGGCTCCTACACACACAACAGAAAATCTTCCAGCACCGACTTTCAGCAACCTGCTCTGTTAATCAACATTGGCGCTTTTGTTGCAGTGATTAACACATTAATACCCCGGAACACGACCATCTACTTACACAACTGAGCCAAATCCTAACCAAAAACTCGTGTTAACAGCCTTTTTTTTCTTTTTTTTTCTCTCCAAATGGACCCAAATCTGAACTGTTAACTCTATTAAACCCAGATTGAACCAACCTTCCCACTCCCTAAAAAAAATTTGGTTTACAAATAGTTTTTCCCTAAGAACAAGTGTTCAATGAAAACCATACTTGCTTCCCAGGGCCCTATTCAGCAGCAGGAGCAGCCTGAGCCCCTGGAGTCCACAGGGCAAGGAGTCTGTGCCCAAGGGAAGCTTTGACCACCCTTCCACACTATCCAGGCTCCTGGAGGAGGTGAAAGCCTGATGGACACAACTAAGCAAGGACATGGGTAGGACATCCCAAACTTTCCGAGACTCGCTCACAGTCAGGATTTTAAACCACCACTGTGCAAACACTGGGCCAGAAGGCATCACCTGGACATTAATTCCCATTCACTGCAGCAAAAGTTTATCCTTGATGTGTCTGTTCCACTCCACCAACCCCCAAGCCCTGGGGAATCATAAAGGCTCTGGTTCACACTGCCAAACAAATGACTGGCATATACAGAGCCCAGCATGGCATCTGGTGAGTGTATCCAGGAACAGAACTTGGAAAAGGAAGGCAAGCAGACTTGAGGGTAGCCAAAAAGGTATTTTTTTGTTGAGCAGGCAGCCAGACAGAGTTGGGTCAGCACAATATTTGCGCCCTTGAATTGCAAGCAGTAAGGAAAACAGTTCATTTCCAGCCTCAAGAGTAAAACCCAAAGAGCTGTCTCTGCATATTGATAGAAGCATCCTCTCCTTCCCCAGTTTTTAGGCTTGACTACACTCCTGGGAGCCATGTGAAGACAGTGACTCAAGGAGGAGGTTCTTGGCTTGTGCACCCGTGCAGGTCCCATCTGAGAACCTTCATCTTCCCCAGGATTACTGACCAGACACTGATCTTCCCATGTCGTGCAGGATCACGTTTTCATAGGCCTTTCAAGGGTCAGTGGATGGTACAGGCAGCTCACTCTGTAATTACCCTGTCTGACCCAAACCAAGAAAAATAGCTACTAAACATTATAGGTACCCAATATACACTTCATATTTAAAAGTAATTTTCTTCCAGCTCGAAATGCCCAACCTGCCAGAGGGGGAAAAAGCTGAACCCATCCTACCTACACTCATTGACATCAGGCACTCTAAAAGTGCTTTGCTCTCCTTCTCAATCTTCAAAGCCTCCCCAAAAGGCACCATTCCCACAACAGGCTTACAAAAAGTGCATTGTTAATTGTTACCAACCTTCTGGCCTTTCTAAAAGGCTTTTGGACTATAGGTTTGTTTATGACAGGAATAAACACTCTGCCTGGGATCATTTTAGTCAGAACTCTGCTACTGGGAAGCTCTACCAGCTAAAGAGAATGGGAACACAGCACCTGCTTTGAAATTACTTGCTGTTTTAAAAGTGGTGCTGAATTATATGAATGAGTGCATAAAGAAACACGCTGATTCCTCTAACTCATTATTCACTGTATGCTTAAAAAAACCCCAAACAAAACAGAGGAATTTTGCAAATAACCCATACTAAGCTCCCAAAGAGAGACTGCATTCCTCTAGGCAGCTGCCTTTATTGAGGTTAATTCCTCATGTGGCTACATCAAGCAGAACAGAAATCCTATTAGTGCTCTCCCTGTTTGCAACCACAAATGAACTGCAGGTTGGAGTTTGCAGGCACAGTTTTACTCCTACAAAAACACTGCAGTTTGAATCTCTGGGTGTAGGAATGGTGGGGACAGGACTATCAGGCAGAGAGTTTTAATCAGCTGAGGGTTTTCCTCCCCTAAAAAATGTGTATTTTCGCTATAGCTACTGATGCCACCAACCACCTGCCTTGTGGGTAAAGCATTATAGAAAATCATCCTCTTAGATGAGATTTTGGGCTGATTTAAGACAGTGTTGGTGTTTATGGAGTCTGCCTTTAGCTTGCAATTCTTCTGCACTTGCATGAGTTGGCTTGAACATTAACTTACATGAAACACATTCTACACGTGTACAGGAGAGATTTAAAGGCAGAGTTGCTTTCACACTGGAGTCTTCTAAACTTTAGTCAAATAAACCCCTTGATCTTGGTATTCTGAGCTTCGAGGGTTGTACTACAAAGTTGCACAAATAGGAAATTTGGTACCTAGAGCAGAGTCTTGGGCATCCCTCCCAACAACTCCCTCCCTGTGTCCCAGAGAAGGGGCTCCCCCACCCTCACCAAGCTGCTTAAAAATTATACATTTCTATGTGAAGGACAATGAGATCTATGGAGTCACTTTGCACCAAATAACTGGAGTTGACAGGAATAAAATCTGAAGTCAAACAAGCAGAACACACCAGCCAATAAGACAGCAAACCTTTCCTTTCTAAATGTGCAAATTAGGAGAGTTAGACCCTACTGGGGACAAAGCAGAACAGAACTCTTTTCCAACAACCAGAAAAGTATTGTTATCCTACTGTGAAATGCAGTTCTCCTTAATGTAATTCTGCTTGTAACCTTTTTCTTGTAATTTGAACTTATAAAAGAATGGAATGAATGATATATAATATATATATAGTATATTTTGATATATATTTTACATATTATATATAGACATTTAAGTTCTGTATGTTGCAGGTGCAGTCAGCAACACAGCATTATCCAGTCATCCAACAAAGAATCTGAATAATTTTTTAAGACTGAAACTCAAATAATTTTCAAGATTGAGTTTGCCAATCCTTTTGTATCTGACAAAGGGAAAAGTTGCACCAAACTCCTCTCCTGAAAGTTTCATTACAGCTTAAAAACATCTGAAGACTTATTTTAAGCACATTTTCCATGTCAACAGGGTAAGAAAACACAGTGCAGAAAAATAACCTTCCTCTTCATTTATCTCCATAACCTCTGGCACACGCTGGGATTCAAACCAGTGGAGTCCTTGGCACAAGATTTACAACCCATGACTTTGGCCACCTCAGAGAAGGGAGAGCACTTGTCAGACTATTCCTTAATTAAATTACAGAGAAAGAGCCACCCTCAGCTTTTCAGCTGATTGCACAGTCTGGTTTTCTCATGCTGTCCCAAATAGCCTGAGAGCTCCCCCTGAGCTTCTCCACTGTGACACAGGGAGGGTCATTGGGGGATCCAAAGTCACTGGGGAAGGGGCATCAACTCTGCTCTCACAGGTCCCAGTGATGGCCTCTGAGATGTCAGCCAGTTTGGGTTTGAAAACTGTATTTCTGGCACACTTCTGTTTGTTGTAAAGGGAAGAAGAGAAAAGATTAAGTTCAATTTTCATTTCAGACAGACCACAAAGTTTTGTCTGCTCTTATTTAAAGTCAGTGTTAAGAAGCATCGTTCAGTTTGTGTCAGAGGGCAGATTTAGGTTAGGTATTGGGAAGAAATTCTCCCCTGTGAGGGTGGGCAGGCCCTGGCACAGGTTGCCCAGAGAAGCTGCGGCTGCCCCAGCCCTGGAAATGCCCAAGGACACGTTGGATGGGGTTTGCAGGAACCTGGGCTGGTGGGAGGTGTCCCTGTCCATGGCAGAGGGTGGAACTGGATGGTCTCGAAGGTCCTTTCCAACCCAAATCAGTCTGGGATTCTGTGTAGCAAAGGCATTAATAACAAGAACATGTCCCTTAGTGAAAAACCCCATTGAATCAGCAGATTTTCCAAGCAGGCAGATGCAGTGCAGAACCTCTGCAGAGGTGAAAAGCTGACACCCAAATCCAGCAGCCAGAAACCTCTTTTCCTGAAGTTTTACAGAATAATGACTCAAGGGGAGAAACAAGGAGCAGAGCACGAGGCATCTGCTCTTCCTTTCTGTGGAACAAACCAGCAGCTCAGACACTGCCAAGGCTGCAGCGACATCCCATCGCTGCATCAATTGTTTAATTTGCATCTGAGTATGATAAACAATCATTTTGGAGTCCCCTGATGCAGCCCATGTAGGACAGCAGGTATGTCTGTAATGACTCTTCCTTGCCAGAAAATGTCTGGCTTGGTAGGACACTGTGCCTGACTTTCCAAATCAGGCAAAGAAAACACGGTGGTTACTGCAACTGCCTCCTAATTAACTAATTAACCCAGTAAACAATCATTTCTCTAAATACCCAGGACACTTTGGTTTAGATCCGTGAATATTTCTCCCAGAGTTTAATACTTACCTTGGAATGAGTAATTTAATATTTATTTTCCTGCCACCCAAATGAACCCTGAAGGGCATGAACTTGATCTCCATTCTGCAAAGAAATACTTTACTTTCCAGAAGTGTCCAGATATAACATTTGTAAGAGGTATTAAAACACTTCCAGATCAAGAGCTCATTTAAAGCCAGTGGGATATTTTTGGAATTTGCAGATTATCCTGAGGTGGGGAGGGGAGCTCAATTCTGATAGACTGAATTATTGAAAGACCATTGTTTACAGAGCAGCACAACTGATAAAAGCAGGAAATTCATGTTTTTATACAGTCCATACGTGAGAACACATAGAAAATGATCCAGCTCTGTTTATCACAGGAGCCAGAAAGAACAGACATTGAGATCCAGGAGAAATTCAAGGTTAGGATATCTCAGCACAAGTTATACAAAATTTGTCAACATATGCAAAGCAATTGCACAGCCTCGTGGGGGGAACTGGCCAAAGACAGAGCTGATACCAAGGACAGAACCAGGACTGAGCCTTTCTATTCACCATTCTCCATATCAGCACTTCCATAAGGAAAAACCAGGGTGCTCTGGAAGTGTGTGAAGGCTTCTGGAGCTTCTGAGCTTTTAAGTCAATTTATTTCTGTACAAAACCAGGTCATGTTCAGTTTACAGGCTCTGCATCCACTACACTGCAAAAAAAAAAAAATCCACCCTGAGGCTCCAGGGGAAGATCATCAAATGTTAATACAGTGTTGGGTTTATCTGTTTATGGAAAAATCTGCACCTGTGCTGCTTTGTACCCAGTTACTGAAGAGTTCAGAGAAGGGAAGATGTTTGTGGAGTGACATGAGCTATAGGGGATTTATCCAAACCAATGTAAATACAATCCACAACTTGGGCTTTCCCTGCTTAGTTAAATGAATTCGTATTAATTTTATCATTAAACTGAATCAGTAGCACAAAACATTTCCAAAAATTTCTTGCAAAATAGCCTGCAGGAAGCATATCTGAAACTTCCTCAAGTGTTTGGTGAAAAGAGAATGATTAAATGGGATCCCAGAGGGGCATCACAGCAGAGACTGTTGCAACAAGCACACAGGGGACCCAGGAGACAGAGCTCAGGGTCTGCAGCTCTGACAACCCTTTATTAAAGCATTACAGCAGCTGCCAGCAGCCTGTTGACTTTCTTTCATTTCCAAAATGACTTTAATTTTATTGCCTTGAAAAGTAAGACTCCTGTTCACTGAGGAGCTCTCAGCCATTCCCTTTTCATAACCTGCTGCACAATCCACATCCAACAGAAACCCATTTATGTGAGTCTTTGGGTTGCAATTTCAGAGCTGGGCACCCAAATCTCAGCTCTGCATCTGCAGGTCTCCACCACCAGAGCCCCATCCCAGAGCTGAAAGGTTTCTTTTTATAGTAAAGAACAGGCAATTGTCTGCTGGAAAATTGCTCTGGTGGCAATTACCTTGTAATAAAGAGCGTGGAAGCAGAGTCATGTTTCATCTCTTACTGCCACAGCAAAGCTCCCTCTGGGTCAGAGTCGAGGGTCAGACTCAAACTGTGAGCAGAAAACTCGTGCATGGACAGTCACAGCTTCTCCTGACATCCTGCTCTAGATGGGGTGTTTGGACAGGAGTGTAAAGAGATGGGGGTGAGAAGGGGACTGAGAGGAAGGGTTTAGGCTAAGAAAAAGGTTGGGTAAATGTATGTTTAAAACCACTTCCTTTTAGTGCATTTCCAGGAGGCCAAAGTCTGTCCCTACCTCTCCCATCCCTTCCCCACTACTCACAGAAAATCTTAGTAAAAACTCAAGGATCCTGCAGTTTCCTGACTCCCATCTCTGCCCAGGTCCACTCTAGAACTGCCCTTGAAAGCAGCAAAACCTCTTGGCTTGCCTTGACTTAAACAACAGGGTGGGTCCAGTGTGCATGGGAAGAAAGAATTTCAAGTGAGTTCAATGACCCAGTGGTAAAAGAGAAGTAAAAAGCATGTTCACAATAGAGTGGAAAAAAATGTGAAGCTATTGGCTGATATGCAAATTAAAATTAAAAATTGTTTTAACTTAGTACAGTCCATAACCAGTTCATCACTATTAGCTTGTAGCAGTACTGTAAGTTAGTCCTTATTTCTGCTGCTTTACTGGATCTCCTTGGGGCAGGAGAGAGGGGATTTGGGAAGGAAAGAGAACACAGATGTCAAAGTACACACACCTCAGTCATTCCAGTCTGGTCTCACAAAGTTTGGCTACTCCAGATAAAAAGGAGGCAGCAGCTGGACAGGAAAGATTCATTGGTAGAAGAAGCAGCTACATAAGGATAGAAATGTGCATTTCCTCCTTAGTGACTGGTTATTTCTGGAGGCTTCAAGCTCTGACAAATCACAGACTAAAGTGTCTATTGCTGCAGAAAAAAAAGGAATTGAAGAACAGACGTGACACTGAAATAAAAAACTTGCTTTTAAAGCCCCATCCTTTGCTGACAGGCTCTATTTTTACAGGTTGCTTTGCCTTGTAGTGGGTCCTGCTTCTGTCAGTCCACAGGTCTCTGACCTGTTAGTGTTTCTTGTGTCACACACTGGCCACTTGCTCCAACCTCAGATCACACAAGCTCTGTATAAAAAACTTCCAAGGATTCCAAGTGTTCACACAGTTTTCATTGTGAACACTCTTTATGCTGGGGGGGAAAAAAAAGCATTAATGTTCCCACAGAACACAATTAAAAGATCAAGGACTTTTGTTAAAGATTTGGAATGGGAAAAACCAGCACTGTAGCAAGTATGAACCTTATTTTAGAAGTAGAATTAAAAAAAAGGGAACACAAAAGTCACCTATTGCTAAGCAATATTTCATGTTATGGGAAAAGCCTCTGAAGTCGTTTGCACTCAATGGTCTCTCCTAGTGAGGCTTTTCAGCCAGTCCCACAGTCTGTGTGACCCCAAAGCCTCCTGTCACCTCAGCTGAGAAGCTGCCACGTGTTCTCAGTGGTGCCTCTGAAGGCCACATCCAGTGGTATTTAAAGAAAAACAGAACATTATATATTAAAAAAAAAGCTGTCAGGAACAGCTGTTGCACAACTGCCAAACCACGTGGCCTTTGCCTTGATAGGAAAATAAAGCACGTGCTCCCAAGTGCCCCCAGCATTAAAAACCTTCATAGTTCCACAGCACCTTTCTTTTAAAGGTGCCTTAAATGTATCTTTAACTAAACCTTCCACTGAGGACTACCTGTGTTTGAAATCTGTGCTGCTCTTGGTTTGAGGTCAAAGGATATTTTATGTGAGTGATACATGATATGAAAGCATTGCTTGTTGGTAAAAAAACAGGGGGAGACAAAAAATATAAAGGGACTAAAATTAGTCTTACACAACCCCTCAGTGGGCATAAAGTTAGTCAATAAGTAAAAAGTGATGGGTGGAGAGGTTTTACAGAGCAATTAAAGGGATAATATCTGCAGTCTTACACATTCCACCACATGAGATCTGAATCCAAACCTGACATGATCTTACAAACTAACCCCAAAGCTAACAAGGCTGAAAAATGTATTTGTTTATTATTCCAGGTTTTCTGGATCCACTGCATATTCAGTTCTTGCCCTTAGGTTAGCCATGTTACAGTCCCCTCTGGGGACAGGTCAGCTCTCAAGCCACTAATTCTTCCAGGGAGAATTCCAGATCCTGCAATTCATTCTTGGCATCCAGTGCAGCCCAGATGGAGCTGGGCTGAACAGGAATTTAACTCTGGGAGTCCAAGAGCAGGTTACAGCACCTCAGCTTCCTCCTGGTGAGACAAGGCAAGGTAAGCCACAGCTGAAATGGAAGATGCAGCTTTGTAGAGAGGGTTATCAATACATATAACCTCAATGTAACCCCTGGCAGTGATGAGGAATAAACTGCACTACTTGAGCTGAGCTGAAATAGGGTCAGTGCTTTGTGCTGAAGAGCTTCCTCCATCTCCAAGAGGGTTTCCAGCCACTCAGCCCTTTTACACTTGAATTACAGGCAGCCTCTGGCAGCCCATCCGATCCCTTTGTTCCCTTCTGCCCCAGCACATCTTTAAGGTTTTTAGATTTCCTTTGATCTCAGGCTTAGCCTTAGAAAGACCATCCCCTTCCACACTGAACTGAGTCAGCAGTTGATACCTTAATTCCTCTGAAGAAACAGACCTAGAAGGTAATTTATCTGTACAATTTCATGCTTGGTTTCCAAATACATCTCCATAATCACCCCTCTACCTACACCCATTTTTCTCAGGGAGGCATCAACACTCATTTCCAGTGAGGACAGTCACCAGTTCACACTAAGAGAGTTCCCTCTGTAATACTGAATCTCTTCAGCATAATGAGTTCTCAGCTACCACAGAGATTTCTCAAAATCAGCAGTTTGAATTATTGCTTAACACACTTTTTCCATGCTGGCAATTTCACAGGAACTAAATTTCAAGACCCTTTGAGCATGGTTTGCTAAGCTTTAGGCTGGAGGAATTTAGAATGTTAAGTAATTATTTTTTTCTGAAATATTATATCTAAATGATTTAGTTATAAAATAACAGCCCAAATCCCTGAACAGCTTTCCTACAACATGAAACAGGAGCAACTTGCTGATTTGAAAGGATTTAATGAGAGAAATAATTTCTTTTCCAAACAAAAATAATGCATGTTATTCTGCTCTGCTTAGCTCAGCCTTTCTCTTCAGTAAAATCTATTAATTAGCACTGAAATACACAGTGTGCAGAAATACTATTCTTCAGTGTTATTGCCTAAAAAGCTCAAGGTTAAGCTGAAAATGACCAGCTTCAATATTTAATGCTGGACTAGCCTATGGTCACTACCAGAAACCATTAACTCACACAGGTGCTCAGACAGGAAATGTACAAACCCACAGCTACTCCTGCTCCAACCAGAGAAACATCCCGAAATCTCAGTGACACTCTAAAGGCAGGCAGCACATGTAAACTCATTTACCTCATGTTCCCTTATGAAACAATGTAAATGTACACAGTTTCTTGCTAAAAGCACTGGTGTAATATATTTAATTTATGCAGGGGAATGAGGAATGACTCTGGTGCTGACAGTCACTTCTGTGCCCATTAACTATTCATAAAACACTCCATAGCATTGAAAGAGCCTTTGAAGCAACAGTAAAGCCTTGACAAAGCTTTTATCCTATTAAATATGAAACGTGAAGCCTCATGTTTACAGCTACCACTACTCATTAGTCAGGCAGTGAGTTTTTCACACTGAAAGCAGCAGCCACCAGTCACAACATACAGATTTTTGTCTTCCACAACCCTAATGAAACAGGATCCCACCTTTCAGAACAACCAAAAGGGATTTACTGCATGCAATACAACCCAAATCACAATGGAAATAATCTGAAATTATCAAAGTATGTATTTATTAATGGTTTAAAGTGTTACTAACCTAAATCATGTGTTGTGATTTCATTAAACAAGTTTCTTCAAAAGGTAACAGTTCCTCCAAGTTTACACCACACCAGTCATCAGTTTCTCCTCCTTTTGCTTTTACTGAAGCAAAATCCCTTGTAAAAGAATTGTATCATGTATCCAAATCTTCCATGAACTTATGAACTGGAAGCAGTTTTAGAGGATTAATCCTTGGAAGCAAAGTTTAATGACGGAAGAAGATACACTGTAATTTATAAACAATAGCAGGGATTTCAATTCCCTCTCACAGATAAGCAGCATTAAGTACCAGATGTTTCAGAAGACATAGTTTTACATCCTCTGAGTTATTCCCATCATGTTTGCTGCTTCATTTTGAATTCTTAAGCTGCAGGTTCTAAGAAACCAAAGATCAAGTTAGAATGACAAAAACATGGAATATGTATTTGGCTTGTTCTTGCTGCTGAGCTACTAAAGCCCAGTTATGGCTATGGGGCTGTTACAGATTTGTAGCTGCATTTCTGACACAGCAATAAAGACAACAATTAAAGCCAGAAATCAATGTATTTTGGTAGGGGTACAGCAACTCAGGCACTTCAAGACCTTTCCAATTCATGGCATCCACTGATTCAAGTGACTTTCAATGGTGTCTTTAGGTCTTTTGTTAAGGTTTTGGAACTTCAGGAAATTTGAACACAATGACCATTCAAAGGACAATCTCCTTCAGCTGATGAAATTTTGTGGGCTACAGAACAAGTAGGACAAGTTATTCATCTGCCAAATCATAACTACCCCTCTGATCCAGGTACACAACCTGCAAGGAAAGTCAAATACCTGCAAGCAGCAAGGGTGGAACACTATTTTAACGTGCCCAAGGTTTCACAGTGGCATCTGATAAGAATCTCAGGTGATTTCAGTGACCAAAGTTTTCCCTGAGGTACAGAACACACCATAAAGTTTAATTGTCAATACTCAGCACACTCTGTGAGGAATCATCTTTTTTTTTACTACTCAAAAGGCTTCTTGTTCTTCAATTTATTATAAATAAAGTTGGTTGAGTAACCTCACTTTCCCAGGTGCAACTTCTCAAATACTGCTGTTTGAGCCAATTTAATCTCACAGAAACTCAACGCTGCTTTTACCAGAACAAGAAGCAAAGGGAATATCCCAGCAGCTCCACTGCAACCCCCTCCAGTGAGGAACAAATGCAGCTCGTGCTGAGGCACACAGATGTTGAGGTTGATAAAGGTAAACAGGCCCATGTTTGAGGTAATTATCAAACAGGCCAGATAAGTCACCCGTGAATAACTTAACCCTTCAGTGAATCCAGCATTGTTTATTCCCCTGCTGAGGGAGAAAGATTTCAGTGAGTTCCCAAAGCACTGACATTTTTAACAGGTCCCTCCATTCCTTATCTCTGTGGTGTGGAACATCTCCTGCATCCCCACAGCCCTCGGCATCACTCTGTGGATTCGCAGCTTTTCCAGAGGTGAGAGCTCTTCTTCCCTTCCCCCAGATCCCAATGTTATTTTGATAACTCAGGTTAGGGAAGGAAGGGAAGAGATACTTCTCAATTATCTGGAGGAAACAGCTAGAAAAGCCCACAAAAGAAATGTAAACTGGGAGAGCAGTCAGTAATTAAGAGGATGGTTTATTTACACTGTCTGACCTTACCCTGTGGTAAGGTAAAGTCAGCTTAGCCAGCCTTCCATTTAATCATCCAAGTGCCAGCACAAACAAAGCCAACAAAAAAGTACAGGTCACTCACAAAACTGAGGATCTTCCCCATGCAAAGCAGGATGCAAGTTTTGGAGTTTGTGGCAGGTGGTGACAGAAGCAATGCTGCCAGTACAAGTGACTCAGGTCTCTAAATCTCAACTTACCCAAAAGGCAAAACCTCAAAAAAAGCTACAGACATTACAAACATATCCAGATGAAGTTGCTAGTGTTTTATTTAGCAAGTCAGGTTGATCAGTAAAGCTCTTTGGAGCTTTTATAATCTATTTTAACTAGGCCACTGATAGATCCATGGTGAGCTCTGAAAAGGAAAATTTCCAGGAAAACATGGAGGCACAACTCATCAGCATCAACCCTGGCACCAACTGCACTGATTATTCACTCCTTCCTTGAGTCAAAATAAACCAAATAGAAATTTCATATGAAGACACATCTTTAACTGCAGGGAGACTGCACGAAAGGATTTGTACATTGCATGCTCACAAACTGAATCTATAATGCCCTTTTCTTATATCAAATATAAAAATATGGGTGTTTCATTCAAGGTGCTAACTTTGACATTTTTAAATGATGTGGTGAACAGTATTCACTGATCATTGTTTTACAGCTTCTGTTTGGCCAGAGCTGAGCAAGCTGTAAGGCACAACTGCCCAGATAAGCCAAAACAAACACATAATATATAAATATTATTTATACAATTATACAGAGCATACACACAGTTGATTTATTCCCTCATG
Source organism: Hafferia zeledoni (assembly GCA_035583235.1). Lineage (NCBI taxonomy): Eukaryota > Metazoa > Chordata > Aves > Passeriformes > Thamnophilidae > Hafferia > Hafferia zeledoni. Next base: position 147,968,011 of record JAWWEV010000083.1, read on the forward strand.
GAACCATGCTCAGTCTGGTGTTTCCATCATCCAGTGTCATGCCATATTTTCTGATGCCTGATTGAGAACATGAGTTTCTGGATTTGATAAAGGTAGTACCAGGTACTGTTAATACTGTGAACAGTTTATTGGAAAGCTGATGACACCACAAAGTTCAACACTGGCTGCCCCCATTCTAAGCCTCATCACACCCCCCAGTACCATCTAAGGTTATTGTATTGTGGTTTCTCTATATGTATTCAGGTGTTATAAACTAGGCAGATTAATCACACAAAACAAGACTCCCTAGTGGTTTGAAATAAATGCTGTATTTCACTAGTAGGTGGAAACACCAATTTATCCAACTGTTCTTCTGTACTGTAACATAAAGCATTTCTCCATAAATTAAAAAAAAGCTTCACTGCAATAATTTATAGCCCAGTATTGTTTCTAGGACACTTACCTTGTAGTAAAGAGTTTTAGTTACATTTTTTACAGAGGGAAGCAATATTAGAAGATGAACACATACAGAAATCCTTCCCACCTAAACGCAGTCACAGTTGGATCTGTGGCACAGACAACAACGAAAGAAAACCAAAACCCTTTTTACCTTGGCAGACATCACTTCTCTTCCTCTGGCTTCAACCAATGCAAAAATACAGAGAAAGCTTCAACTAACAGAAGTGAGAATTACTTACCAATCTGCAACAACACAGGTGTTACCAAAGCTGTCTCCATGGCATAACAAAACTCCCTGCCAAACATTACTGCCCCGTGCATCACCCACAGGCGGATGGGAATCCGGTCGATGGAGCCCTCACTAATGGTCTCCTCCCTACTTTCATTCTCCTTGTTCTCTGCTTTCTGCAGCTGGGCCACAGGTAGGTCTTGAACTTGCATAGATTCCGAGTCAGCATTCTGAGGAGCCATTTTCATTACCATAAAAATATATATATATTTGTTATATCTATATAAATAATACTACCATAACTCCACAAACAAGTTAGGGTGTCTTCTCTTTCTGCTTCTGTTCCTCAGGCAAGTAATGCTTATATTCCTCTTGTACAAACAGGTATCTTGCAACTTCTTGTATACATAAGAGACATCAAGAACGAAAAGCTATTTGGTAGGAATTCCAACATATGGCTTGCTGGTTTACTGTGAGTTAGAGTTAAAAATCCATAATTGCCATTCAGTTAATACCAGTTTCATAATTATTATTGAAGAAGTGCTGAAGTTGTTATTCGTGCTACAGAGAGGTGGAAGGGCGACACAAAGAGGTGCTCCGCTGTTAATCCCCATCGAGTGGCTGATTAATCTGCAACAAAAAGCAAGCATTTAAAAATTTCAATAGCATTTTTCAGGATATTGTGCCCCCCCCTTTGACCATATACCCTATTTCCTGCTTCATGCTTTCCATTGTCCTTGCCTAGCACAGGGTCTTTTATTCCACGCTCCCTCCTACCTCGGCACTTTCCATTGAAATGCAGTTACGCCTCGTATTTAAATGATGCTTCACTGTACTCGAGTTCCTCTGGTTTGTGGTCCCACACAAAGCCACAGAAGAATATCAGGGTATTTGTGTAAGATCCTCAGCACACTGAGCACAAGGCAAATTCTGGGAAGTTTGAAGCAGCTTCCATTACAGAAGCAGCATAGGATATTCCAGTTCTATGCCAGGAAGATGATTCACCAATTACCATGGTCACACAGACATCTCCATTTAGGCTTTTGAAAGTTGCCAATGACTTTGCAGGAACCATCACACCACCTTATACTGAAGATATTCCTCAAGCAAGCAGGAGCAAAACGAGCCATGATGAATATAACTAAGGACTGATATTTAAATATTTAAATTTCTAATGAAGATATATATAGATATAGATATACACAGCATATGAATTCATCTTTCTGCACCCAAGACCAGAGCATCTTACTCCCACATCCTGTGAGGCTGCTGAAATTCCTGAAAGCAGAATGGCACAGTATCTCCCACCATACATTACAATTATTCAAATACATTCCAACCAGGTAAGACAAGCTCCTCCTGTATTTTCCACTCCTTTGTGCTGTAGACAAAATCTTAACAGATCTCCCAGGCACTCAGCAATAGGACAAGGGGGCACGATGGGCTCAAGCTCTGCCAGGGGAAATTGAAGTTGGAGATC
>JAWWEV010000083.1:147977532-147995696 GCA_035583235.1 Hafferia zeledoni
CTTGTGCTCCAGTCCCTTCTCCAGCCTCGTTGCTCTTCTCTGGCCCCGCTCCAGCCCCTCAAGATCTTTCCTGAACTGAGGGGCCCAGAACTGAACCCAACACTCAAGGTGTGGCCTCCCCAACACAGAGCACAGGGGAAGGGTCACCCAGGGAAGGTGGGGAGATAAAGGTGCTCGAGACATCAGGGACAACACCTTTGTAAGACAACTCTAGTTGGAGGCCAAAGTAATTTCTCCATTCATCACTGAGAAAGAGAGGTAGGAAATCACAGGTCTTTATGAAATTACTGAAACAATTCTGGGAAGCCATCTTTTTAAGACGGATCCAGAATTTAATGTGAGACAGACTTTATTCAGTGGATTGGATATTATACTGCTCCCCAAAGGCACAGCCTGTTACGAATATTAGATCAGATTACATTGTTAAATCACTGCTGCTGCTGTTTTTAGTAGGAAATACTTCATTTTGTTAAACTGGAGAGGTAGCATTATCTGATCAAACACATTTTGTTTTACTGATGGTTGAAAACTTCATATACACTCAGTTACCCTCATGTTTATTAATACAGATACATTAAACAAGTAAATAGCTAAGGGTGTACGGGCTAAATAGCAGTAGAGAAGCCTTCAGAGCTGGTGGAAAATGTAACAGCTGGGGAAAAATCAGGCACTAAGAGAAGCAGTTTCACAGCACAGCAAAGGCATCTCATTTGTGACAGCTGGATCTCCAATGGGGGGTGGTTCTACCCCCAAACTTAGGAAAGGGCAAGACAGCAAGAACTAATGGCTGAGTACTTGCAAAATCAGAAAGATAAGTCATCACAAGAGCAGAGAACTCCAAACCTCATGGGACAAAGATGATTCAGCCCAGTGTGCAAAAATGCTGTTATGGACTGATACTGAAGCAAAAAAATGACTTTCACTATGAAAACTCACTGAGTTGGTCAGATAAGCACAAACTTTGATCTGGTCCAAGCTCTAAGTGTGGCCCAGCTTGGAATGCCCTACTAAAGGATCCTTAAGGTTTTAAAGCATGTTGAACATGACCATTATCTCCCATCAGAATTAAATGGATTCATTTTCTCTGTCTCTGTGTAGAACAGAGGAAAACAAAATTAAGGCTATCAGTGAAAATCTTAATACATTACCAAGTGGATTAACTGCAACAATCCCATCTTCCTGCAAAAGGAAGGGCAAATGTCTCACCCAGTGGGGCTGGTGGTGCAAGAATAATCCTATCAGGACATTTTTGCCAGTAGCATTTTTTTAGCAAGTTCCTTCACCAGGGCTGTCCCCTCCTGATTGCAGTGTGGGAAATAAAGTACCCCAGAGCAACCTTTGCAAATAATTCTCCAGAATGAGCAATACTTTCTATAATAGGCTGAGACTAACGTTTTGCATGAATATTCATCCATAAAAATAGTCAAGCTGGTTACTTAATCTGTATCTGCAAAGTTAGACATTCCTTGCAGATGTTACTGTACCCACGATGAAAAGCACATTATTTTCACGTACTGGCATTTAAACTAATTATATTCTCTGCTCTGACAAGTCACAGGCTGGTTTCTTCAGGCTGCAAATGCTTAAGAAACCCAAATACTGCCAGAATATGTATTAGACAATTACACAAGCTATTCAATAGATCAAATAGACAAAAAAGAGCACAGCACAGATTTTCATAAGCTGACTTCCTCTAGCATATCATTAACGCCTGTAAAGTCTAATTCATTGGAATTATCTCCAATTACCAGTCCCCAAAAGCATTACCATCATTCAATCTCAGAAAACTCTTAAAGGAAGCTTTTGAAAACATCCCTAGAATTTTGTTCACCCTCCAACAAAGATGGAGAAGAAGACAGGTTTTGACCAGATTTTACTAACTCTGAGGAAATAATTACTCCCTGGGAGCAAAACCAAAACAAGGCAGAAGAGGGTTTCTCACATTTCAGAGTCTCCGAAGGGCTTGTAAACAACTATATATAACCGGTTATATCATCTGGCACTAAGTGCTCTCATTTTGCCTCCTTTGAGCGGACTCAGATCACACAGGTCCTCATCCCTGGGATGGTTTGGGAATAAGGCACAGTTTACAGCCCAACCTGCAGTGTGAGCCCACCCAGGCTCATCCTGACTGCTGCAAATTGTCCTTGTCAGCACAAAGGAGAGGGATCCCTTCCCTTCCCCACCCCAGCCTCACTCCATCCGGGCCAAGGAAAATATTCCAACATCCCCTGATGAAGTATGGACTGGAGCTGAATGCTACAGTACTGAACGAAAGGAATAAAGGTGCTCAGAGATAAAAATTCATTTCTCACTTACTTCCTCCTCCCTGGCATGAAAGGAATCTCGCCTCCTCCTAAAAACACACTGCAAAGGGTGTGGCCAAATAGCTGCTCCTCATCCCCTGCCCCACACCTGCAGTGCCAGTGGAGGAAACGGCAGTTTTGGGGTGCAGCACCCTCAGCAAACATTTCCAGTGCCTGCCTTTAGAAGTACAAATAATTACAAACAAGCACTGAAAAGCACACTCCATAAAAAGCATTGCAGGAGCACTTGAGCAGATCCTGCTCCAGTTCTTTAGGCTGTCCCAAATACCAGTGACAGACATGTTTATGTGCACTGCCATGAAGCAGAGCTATTTGATTTAGCTCTTTAAATAAACATTTGAACTGACCTAGCAGTGATGCACAGCCTGTGTACTTTAAGTAAGGTGTAAGACAAACAAAATTAAGAAACCCCTCCTAAACCCAGTAAGAAATAAACCTTAAGGAAAGTCAGAGATATACTGTTTGGTCAATAACATGGATAAATCAGTGCTTAGAAGGGTTGCATCACCACACTCATTTCAGACCACATCTACAGCACTGAGGCACAAACAGTCCTTCAAGTAAAGTAGGTAACACATACTAAAATGAGTTACACCTTACAGGGGGACGAAAATACAGGTGATGAACATACAACAACTGGGCTAATCTACAAACTGTCCATTTTTGGCAATCTTATTGCAGATAAAATGCTGGTTTACGAGCAGCCCTGGAGAAAGCTGGTGGCCACATTTAAGAGCAGCTTGACTGGAGAATATTTTGATTTTGGATTATGAACAAATGCTATTTCAGTAATGTGTTTTGCCAAGCTGTAACCCTGTGAGAGCTGGCAGGGTGAGATATTTACTGACACGTACGCTAAAATAATAAAAAGCTACAAGTGCTTGGCAGTTGGACTTGATACATGAAGACCAGCTAGCAGGGAAATATTTAGAGGACACAGACCTTTGTAGAACTATGAAATACTTGGCAAAGGCTTGTCAGAATTTGGTATTTTTACCTAATTTGGGAATGACTGTCAGCTGTTCTCTTATAGGATGCACAAGCTCCAGCATCCATGCCCCTTTAACATCTGGACCACTGTGGGATGAGCCCTGCAGCAGTTCTGTGCCAAAGCAGTGTTTATATCCTGCTCTTGTCTCAGTGCAATCACTGCAGCAGCTCTGGCAGCTCAGTCACCTTCACCAATGAAAATGAAAGTAAACACATCTCATCCAGGGTTGGTCCTGATAGTGCTTTGTCAGTCCATCCTGTACTCTTGCTGTAAAACACAGAACTGCCATCCTCCAAGGAAAACTCCACAGATGGCCTAAGGAATCCTTTGGGACAAAGCTGCACTGTGAGGTGGAGGCACATCCCATCCATGCAACCAGAAGCATCACAGGATCATCTGGAGCACAGAACTTGCACTCCTTTCCATACCCACAGGGACAGTTTTCCAGGGGCAGAGTGGTTAGGAGGAATCAATGGTTTCACTGGCTGCACTGTAACTATGCTACAAGCCAGCTGAGGCTGCCACAAACAGGCTGGGAAGATGCCAATGTACATTTACCTACCTTGAATACTGGTTGCCCTAATAAACTATTAACCCCCTTCACACCGCCCCCCCTGCCAAAAACCCCAACAATCAAACCCCCAAACAATGAGCAAATGCTGTTTGAAAAGCATCTGGTCTCTAACAAGCATTTTCTGTTTGAGGTTACTATCAGATAATGCAGCCTTGAATTACCTGAAACATCCTCAGTGAATGAATCTTATACATACTAAAGCAGCTTTTCCTGCATATCCATGAGAACTAAATATTGTTGCAATAGTTCCTACAGGACTAGGCAGGCTTCTTCTAGGAAAGGGAGAGTTTCTTTGCATAAAAATGATATTTAAAGTTGACAAATCATAGCCAATGTTAATTTACCTGTAAGATTCAAAGTGATTGCAGGGCTGCTGGCATAAAGAACAGGGCAGTGAAAGGTTCAGCCTATACAGACATGATTGATTGTTTGGAAAACAAAGCTAATCTAGTGGTTGTTTCTTTATGCAAGGCTAATTGCATACCAGCTAGAGTGCCTTTCCAGATCATTCTCAGAGGCAGAATGAATCTGTGGTCAGATAGTATCACTCTAAGCAGGTATAGCTGCTTTAATACTTGCAGGCAGCACATGAAAAGAGCAAAACGAGGGAAATGCCAAAATTCCAGTGCACAGAACAGCACAGTACTGAAATGTAACAGCTGAGCTGGCAGGTTATCCTACCAGACATCTAATATGCTCACAAAGGCATGGGATCCTCTCTGAGGAGTGCACTCAGAGAATAAGCAATCTTTGTGGCTCATTGTATTACCCTGGATAGATCCTGAAATCTCAAGCCAAAAGGGAAATCCAGAGAGAGAAGCAGCAACTTGAACACCTGACAGGGTAAGTCTGGGATTGTGCCATTACTGTTTAAAAACACTTGCAGTTAGTGCAAGCCATTTTCAGAGGAGAGAGTGTGAAAGGGACTCCACAGCCCACATGAGCAGGTGCCAGTAACAGCTACCACTGAAATTCAGGACCCCAGAATGGTCAGGTGACTACAGATGAAGGCTTTAAGTATCACCTTCTTAAAAGGCACATCAGCTACAGCTTGGAGAGTGAAATTTGGTGAGTGTTGACTTAAAGGTTAAACAGGAACAGAATTGTTTTGCTCAGAGAAGTCTTGAGATTAGTCTAACCTGGCATTAAAGGATCTCCCATCTGAGGGGCTGTAAAGCTATTCCAGAACACATGAGAGGAAGAGCTGCCACGAATGATGCCTTCAGTGCCCTGCAACTCCCTGCTTATGCATTTCAGCAGTTTGACAGGAGCATTCTCTAAACTTAAGCAATTAACATCTAGCAACAGTGTGGGCTTCATGAAGGGAGTTAAACAGCTCTCATTCATCTTCTGTCATGCACACACCTTTATTATACTGCTTAAAGTCTGTGGTTGCATCACTGACTTTTCCTCATCTTGCTCCACTCATATTCAGTCTGAATTCATCTCTGCTGCTCTACTCATGTGGTAGAAGAAATACCAGTACAAGATTTTTAGCCTGCACTCTTTTCTCTGGTTTAATCATCTCTGTGGTTCAGCAGCAGAACAGGCACACCACAAGGTAAGGCATTGAGTTCTGTAAGCTCTCAGTGCTTCCTGTTCTCTGATCCCAAAAGTATAATGGATGCAGAGTCTTCTCCCTGCTCCTCTGGAAGGCTGAGTCTGACCCACACGATTCCAGATGCCACATTTCCAGCTCCCTGATCTGTCACTCCTAATCAACTTGCAACTTTCTATTGCAAGCTTCTATTTGCAATAATATGTGAAATTTCTCCATTTTCAAAACTGACCTGATGTCCATCTTACAGGAGATGGCAGCTGCCCACAGGAGCATGCCAAGCAAGGAGGGCAAAGTATGATGTGAACACACAAACACCTGGCTGAAGCTGTTTGGGGTTTCTGAATACATGAATTTCAGAGGGGAGTTTTCTTTCTGTGCTGCAGGGGAAGTCACAGGCTTGCATCTGTGAGAGAAAACAGCAGGCTAGTTGTAATTTCTACAACAAAGGAATGAGTTAAAAGTTGCAAAATTAAAGTCAGGTATTTGACTGAACACTGCACAAAATATTACCTAATCTCAACTCCTCAAAGAGTTTTAGGTCTTAAGATTATTTCTTCAAAGAACTGCTCAACTTTTAACAGAATACATTCTCTTATCAGTTTATTCTGGTACAAGATAGTGGCTTGGCTTCCAACCCAGTTCCCATGAAGACAGTTAACACTTACAGATTCCTTTGTCTAACATCAGAACCAGCTAAATCCATTTATCACACATGGAGTTCTTAAGGGATAGCACATTCATCTCTGAATTATTTTGCTGCTTTGGGCTCATTCCCTCACTGTCTGCAAGGTGTTTATAGACAACAGCTTGTTGGAACCAACAGACTTGTCGTTCAACTTTACCATGTACTTGGCAGAGTCCTTGAAAAGCAGACAAAAAGTTGCTACCTTGGTATAGTGATGAGCATGTTAGTCCTGAGCATTTGAACTGCTACACCTGCTTAAAGTATATGGGTGTGGAGAGCAGGCAAACCAAAAATACCAAGTGAGTGAGGCTTGGAGCAACTGGCAGTAATCCTGGTCACATTGGGGTGACATCAGTTTTCCCTAGACTTTCTAAAAGCCTTTGTAAGCACTTTGGCATATTATTAGGTGGCTTGTTATAGACCTCTGGTTCCAGTTAGAGATTTTAGAATTGGTTCTAGACAACCAGAATTGCTTGATTGAGTCAATCAAGAAGTCTTCAGGAAAAATCCTACCCTGAAAAGCTGGGAGGTTTTAATAAAGCAGCAGTCATGTAGGGATTCACAGGTCTCACCAAAAAGCAGTAGTGTGTGCCATGCATCTCTGTATTCAGGCTCTGTCAGCCTTAGATGATGCCCCCACAGCAGTGGGCAGGACAGGACACTGAGGTGGACTTAGAGGACAATACAACAGCTCTCACAACTTCTGCTGTGAAAAGCAGCTGACTCCAAACCAGTGTCTCCAACTGGGGTTCCAGGAGCTTTCTAGAGTTGCTCCAGAAGCATTATCAGCTCATGCACTGAGAGCAGGGTAAGAGAACAGGAATGTGCAAGGATTGCAAAGGATAGTGTGAAATAAAAACAAACCAAGCACACATTTATTGAAATGAAGGTTAGCTGGAGAAGGGGTAACACATTTTTCAGGAAGACCAGTGGATTACAGCAGGGAAGCAGAATCCAATCCAGTATTCTGGTGAAACAAGGTACTCATTTTTGTGCTAGTGTCCTCTTGGAGGTGAGGAGCACCTCACATGACTCATAAGTCCTCATCAATCACAACAACATTCAAGCCAAACACTTCAGTGAGCAAAGCACTCTGTGCATCAGACTGAGCCAACCAGAAACAACTGGGAGAGGAAATAATAAGAGAGGACAGGAGCCAGAAGACATGACTACTGAAGGGCACAAAATTATTCTACTTATCTAAACAAAGGCTTGACAGAGCGTTTCACATGTGAAAGCTGTTGGAAGGACAACCTGATGTGATCTCTCCTTCATCAGAAGGCCCAAGCTGTAACCAGAGCATATTTCACATATTTTACATGCTAGCAGTAACACAGGGTTGTTATCCATCATGAAGAAGACAACAGGCAGGTTCACTCCCTCCTTGCCACGCTCCTGATCAGCTTCTCGCGGCTCCACAAGCTGAGGCTGCTCCCTGCCATTCCTGCATCTTCACCTGTGAGCACACACACGATCCCCCACCCACCAGGACCCACAGAGGCACAGACATTTGCAAGTGCTGCATGTGTAGGTGTGAGCCTTCAGCAGCAGCACAGGAAGGTGAGAAAGAAAACTTCTTGCAGCTTGTGAACAACAAAGTACATCAGTATCTGACTAAAAAAAGATCTTAAAGTTGATGCAAGTTACTGGTCAGTACATAGAGGAATTTGATATTTTACACTGTAATTACTTGTCAGAGTGAGGAAGCCCTCAGGGTGATGAATTTCATGGTTATTGAAGCTTATTTTAATGAAAACTGTGGTTTGCCCTTCTGGGCTGTATTCTATTTTGGCATCTTTACTGAGAACATCGTGCTTAGTCATTTCACTTTTTCAATTACAGGACCATCTTATGCAATAAACTAATGTGTTTACCATTTGAACAATCATCTGCCAGGTTTTTGGGAGGAATAAGATTTGATTAAAGCAATCAGCACTTAAGCATAACCTAAAACATTTAAGGATTTGTTAAGAGCCTAAACAGACTTGAAATATTTTCATGTTGCTTTGCATAGCAATCCAAATTTAATAGATAAAACAGGGGCACCACATCCCTCTTATCTCATTTAAGTGAAATGCATTTATCATCCTGTAAGAGATTTAAGCTTTTATTCTTCCAGCAACAAATTTCAAAGTTCACTGTATTACCTCTATAGAAATATTTCTGCAAAACACATGGGCAGACTTTTGAGCCATAAAATTCCCTGGAGAAGTACAGATGATCATATAGTAAACCAGCCATAATTCAAAAGGTCACTTCCATTTTGTTTTACAGCTTTCCTTTTAAGCCAAGAGATACTTACATTTAGGTTTCAAATCCACATTAAAACAGCTGTGATGTGACACATTACTATCCTTATCTTACATTCTGGTTTGAAATCGAGCTGCAGTGAGTTTAAGTTAATTGGGAGAGACAGTTAGGGGATGACAAGTTCCTAGTTTAGCAGGAAAAACTAAATCACAGAATATTCTGAGCTGGAAGGGACCCACAAGGATCACTGAGTCCAGCTCTCCAGTGGATGGTCCATATGGGGATCAGACCCACAACTCTGGCATTATTAGCTCTGTGCTCTCACCAAATCCTGCATGAGAAGAATCAGTGTGGGGCCTGTAAAATTCTTCCTACTTACACACACTGCAGGTCACATGGACTACAGATAACAAGTCTGGGCCAGCAATGGCTTTGCATCTTCCTCTAAGGCCTTAGTGTGCCCTTGCTCATCACTCAGATGTGAAGTGTGGAGAAACAGAGGGAATATAAAATGTGCAACTATATCCTGTGTTTTGCCTGATGGAAGAATACTTGTCCTGCAACACTGAGTATCAACCAGGCTGAAACCTTCACTGGCATGGAGAGCAAAGCTCTGCAAATAAAGTGCTGCCAGCCTTCAAAACATGGAACTGAAATTAGCATGGACAGGTTTCCCAGGTACAAAATGTAAATTCCTTCTGAGAAATAATGCAATCCAAACAGGCTCCAGTTTACTTTAGCACACACGTGGGGTAAGTCAGCCATCTGGGCAGGATCTTGAGTGGCCCGATCCCAGATTTCTTTGCTGAACAGAAAATAAACTGCACACATGTATGTGCCCTTCTCACATGCTTTTTATTAAACACTTCCTACCAGGAGGAGCAGGCCTGCCTGCCATTTGTTGAGATTAGGCTGATTTCAGAAGCACTGGCAGTTCTACACTAGAGCCATACATCAAATCCCACCAGACTGCAAACATGACACTCGTCTGTCACTCTGGATACATCCCACCCACACATGCCGTGGGTGAGCCTGCACCTAACTGAGGAAAAAAGCTCCCCAGACCTTCAGGCTTTGCCTGCCTGATCCACAGTCTAATTCTGTGCCTAAACTTCTGTCTGGGGAGGGTAGAGATCTAACATTATGTTACAGGCCCAGATACCAGCAATGTGAGATACAATCACCCACGTAAGCCTGCTGTATTTTCCTTCTTTCCTGCAAGGCTGGAAGGGTCACAGCATTATTACAAACCCAGGCTCTTTCAGATGAAAAAAATCCACTCTGTGTAGCTTCAGTCTTGCTACTCCCATCAAGCAAGTTAGAGCTTCAGGTTGTCCTGTGAGGCTCACAAATTAATGAAGGAAAGTTCTGGGCTCTTGCCTTATCAGATAGGATGGAGCTGAGAAGTTTCCAGCCTTGGCTTCCTGCTTTGCTCTCAGTCTAGTCCAACATTTAAAACATTTCTCTGGTGAAAGCCAAGAACTGGACAGTGTTCTTGTTATTCTCATTCTTCAGAAAGATATGACTATTACCCAGACAATGAGAAAGGAAGCTTTTTAATCCCTACATCAACAGCGAGCAAGAAAATGAAGCATTATTATGGCACTGGCATAACTGCACCAAGTAAGAATTAAAAATTATGCAGGACAGTCACTGATGTGAAAAGAAGGAGCCCATTTTTATTTAATATTTGCCACAGGCAGGCTTCCAACTCATTTTCCAGGTTAGAGGTAGTGCAATATTAGTGAGCTGAGTGCTGCTACTGGAGATAACAGAGTGTTGCTTTCTTTTGCACAGCACTTCCACCCTGACCACACCAACTTAGGTGCAAGGTGGGCAGAAAATTGCTTGGAGATGTAATAAATACAGAGCTGAAGTATTTAAACACAGTAATATTAGACTCTGCCCTTATTAGACAATACACTTTTAGTATGAAAGCTTGGGGAGCCATTACCAACACCTCCAGACCAGACTTCTCTCACACACAAAGCAGTTTTCCTGAGCATGCCTCAAGCACAGAACTGCAGCAGCTTTCTCAGCCTGTTTCCTAAGGTGAGATCTCCAAATCATTTGGACAGCAGAAATTGCTGCATGTAAAGCTGAAATCTTATTCCCTACTTAAAGAATTTGTCTTTTGTAAGCCATGGTGCATCTCTACATCCAGTCAATACAGTAATTACTATGTGGGGACTCAAAGCTTTCCCCAGTAGGGATGTTTGACCACAGGGCACTTCCCACCAAGTGGCTGTAACCAGGAAAGCCCCAAACCCTCAGAAATCCAAGACCTGCAGGAGCACATCAACTTCCAAACAGGAAAACGAGGCTGTGATCCACAATCAAGGCAACTTGTCAGGTTCACTGAAGGATCCTGCAAGAGAGACACTCAGCAATACACAGGCTCCTTACAGGGCCACCCAGACAGCGAGTCTGCTGACCAGAAGCTGCTGGGAGAGGCTGAAGTGCAGGGAACAGTGTAGCTATTATTGTTCCAGTGATAAATTCACACATTACTTCCAACAGTTACTCAGTAACCAGCCTTCACACAGCACTGGAACTGACCTCTTGCAAAGTGTTAATTTAGGAGCGTAGTTGATGAGGAAGAGAAAGCTGCTACGTGCAGGTCAGGGAAATACTGTGCAGGTTGGGCTGCTGGAATGAGGTGAAAGTTTGTAGTCTGATAAAAGTACATGTTTAGTAATTCGCAGTTATTAGTCTTTCTTTTTTGTTTTGCTACGGGGGTTGTTTTTTTTTTTGGTTTTTTGGGTGTGTGTTTTTTTTTTGTTTTTATTTGTAATCATCTCTTTCCATGAAGGGACTTCTTGTACAGAGGTAGAATGATGCAAAGCAATCTGTTCAAGGTGTACAGAGTCAAGTTTATACTGAACATCCCTGAGACTCATTAGGTTACATTGACAAAGTGATATTACTGAGATCTAGCCATGAACAGGCTAAGAATATCCTGAGACAAAGTAGAGAGGCTTTACCTTAAGTCATCACACCAAAGACTATTACTTGCCCATGAGTATATCCTGCTGTTCCCAACTAGTAAAATAATTTCTAACAGTATAATACCAAGCCCACAGCCATCTGTGGAAGATGTCAGGACAAAATTCACTGTATGGGAACCCAAACCCTTTTATGTACAGCTTAACTGGGGGCTACTACCCAGCCATGGCAGTGCCCAGGTCATGCCATACAAAGATTAGAACCCACCAGAACTACAGGGTCAAAAGGCCTATTTTCAAATGGCACGCTGAACTGTCACACAAACTACTGCAGTGACCATTTGGAAGAGGACACACCTGAGCTGATTCAATTGCATTTCTCCTGTTGGCTGAGAGATCTACTACTGTGCAGCTGCACATGAAGTTTTGATCACACAAAACAAGGTGACAACCTGGAAAGGTGATTTGAAAGCAAAGCAGCAGAATAAGCTCCTTAGGCCAGAAATAAATGTGGGAACACAAAGAGAACAGATAACTAACTGCTCATTCACTCTTTTGCAACCCACTGAAGGAAATGCTTTGATTTTTAGGCAGGTGGAAGTGCTACGATGTTGGAAACAATCAGGATATCTCCAGCACTGAGAAGTGTAAGCCTTTTCCCTCCCTACACCAAAGTTAGAAGCAGAACAAGAGCCAAGAAAAAGAACAAGCCTACAGCACGAGCTGATTCCCCCAGATACATTTCAGACAGCAAACGGGACATGTGCACTAGATGTGCTGGTGTTAAGACAAGTTGTGCATTTGTTTTGGGTTATTTTTTGAACTCTTGGGAGTTAGCTGGCCAACCACACTACTCTAAGGAGCAATAGTTCAGACTGTCAAATCACTCCTCTGGGAGTACCCAGAGCCAGACTGCTCAGGCCAGTGTGCTTGCTCAGATATTCCCCTCATAAAATGGGAGGAGTATTTTTTACCCTGAGTATGTGCCTTCTCCCTCCCCACAAAAAACCCAACAAACCCCTGAAACTCTCATTACCTGGAAGGACAGATCCAATATCAAGCCTATTTAATAGCAGTTCCTGTTCTTGCAATTTGTACTCCCATATGATTGATAAGCAAGTTGTAGGTTAAACAGATTAAGTGTATTCTGGAAAACTGTTTGCTGAGCATAAGTGATGATAGGAAATTAAGTGGCACAGAAATCTGACTGCTCTGCAGTCATCGCTTGCTGGGCTAAGCCACTGGTTTCTAGATGTGGTCCAGAAGGACTGATCATATATTCAAGGACAGAATGCAGAAGATAAGTGTGACAAGCAGTTGTGCTTTTGTAAAAGAGCACTTTGGGTTCGGTCCCCAGTTAGATCATTTATTTACCCGGCACCGAAGGGTGATAATGACTTGTTTTCAAGTCTCCAAAATAAATGAACTATACTGCATGCAGAAGTAGCCCAGGCCAGCCAGCAGAGGATAGAAAATATGCAGGGTCAGCATAACACTGGTTTCAATTTCAGTTACAAAAACATCAGAGCTCTCATTTCAAACAAGATGAGGAAACTAGGTCCTCTCTCCATTCTGACAGCACCAGCCCTGATCTCCCCAGAACACTGATAAAATCCACCTCAGACATAGTTCAGCAAAACAATTTGGGGTAACACTCTCCTGCTGCCATTTATACACCAATATTTTCTTAAAAGCATCTTTGGTCTATTCCTTAGGGCTGCTCTCCTACCCTTTTATGCCTTGCTACACAAGCAGCAGCTGTTGACTGACATATTCAGTCGTGCAAGGAAAGGATGTCTCAGTCCATCCCAGAGCACCTCAGGCCACCAGATTAGTCAGTGCAAAGGAGACTGAGTCAAGCCTAAAGTGTGGGGCCAGCAAGGTCTCCTAAAGCAAGAGAGACTAGTTTAATAGTCTGTATCCTTCATAGATGGGAGTCCTGGAAATAAGCCTTCCCCAGATTTAACTGGGTTTTAAGTTTTATTAGTTGTCCAAACTGTGGAGACCAATGTCCCATCACCTACACACAGACTGATGTTCCAGCAGACTACGTGCCTCTGAGGGCCAAACTAAGGTCAGGAGCAGCTCCCAGGCCAAACCCAGTCATTAGCCAACAAAAGCCTCGTGTCCCAGTGCTTGCCAGAGTCACTTGCCAAGCACAAGTTTGATGAGGAAACCTGGCTGCCTCTCCCAAGTTGTTATAAAGCCGTGTGCCAGTGGCAGGCAACACGACTGCACAGCACTTGTTGGAAGTACCAGCAACAAGGGGCTTTAGTGAGCAGCTCCTGTGTGCCAGTTCACAGCACAAACCACTGCGTGGCTCAGACACTGCAGTGCTCTGAACCCACCACTGAGGTGCCCCAAGCTCAGCTTTTAACTGGAGGCAAATTCAGTCTCAGGCAACTCTATCTGAGGTCTACATTTAATAGTATGAACTCAGCTCTTCTTCAGGCAGAGTATCTTGTTGCACTCAGAGGAATATTATATTTCCATGCCACACTTCAGAGTCATCAGTTTATTCAGAATAGCAATAATTATGCAGTGCTTGGATTCAAGAGCCCCTCACAGTCCCAGATACAGGACAGGATATCAAAGTTTTGGGTGGCTACTCCCAGCAGGGCTGTGACCCAAACAAGGTGTGTGGGTAACTGATAAGCTGCTGACTGTAAGTCGCCTGACCAGCAGCAGCTTACCAAAAACATGCAAAGTCTTCAGTTCACAGCACTCCACAGCTTAACAGTGTCTGCTTCCAGGCCTGGTTGCTGGGCTCTCCAGGACCTGCTGTCTGGAAGGTGACTCTCAGGCTGAAACATGAGCTATCTGTCAAGCTACACACGTGGTGTCACTCATCCTGACACAATTCTGCTTCAGCTTTGACAACTGCACTTGCCAGAATGATTTGTTTTCTGCTTTTGCATGGAGACCTAAACACACAACTCCACTAGAAAAGTATTGGACTCAGCACAGCAGTTACCAGGAGGTGTAAATGGTCTGCTTAGGAGAAGTACTGTTTCAAACACTCCTACCTTTCATGCTGGTGTATTAACTAAGCAGTGACCACTGCACTCTGCACCTCAAGTTGATGGACTACTCTTGAATAGAAGTGTTCAGTAAGGCTGACACTAAGCTGAAGCACCAGGAGCTGCAACAGAATAGGTATCAAATCAGTTAACTCATCTTTAAGGAGAAGAACTGCACACAAGACTACTCCACTGCAGCTGGATGAATCTTATGCCTTTAGTGGGAACAGGTCACAGTGTGGGATCTTGCAAATATTACAGATATAAAGGTCACGGGAGTGACCTCTGCAAAAACTTAAATGCAGGACAAACAGTTCCTCATGTTACTTGTTACTCTGCAAGCTGCTAAAGCTTCCCCTCGGTCACAACAGCCCCGCTGCTTCCACAGCAGCTCTCCTGGCAGATCAACTGGAAAGCTCCATTTCAACTCCAATAGCTTTGCCTCTGGTTCAGTGCTTTGACACTATTAAAAGTAGCCCATCACATTGCAGTCAGTTGGAAGGGCAAGTGAAGCTTGTTTTCATCTCAAACATGACACCAGCACATGTGCACTGTTGCTCAACACATGCTGTTTGGTCATTTGGTGTGTGTATTTTAGGGTGGCTTGTGCTGTTTGGAGGTACAAACCACTGGTTAAGCCCCAAAGGAACTGCCAGCTGCAGCTCCTTGTGATGGGCAACGTGGAGGATTTCACTGGCTTTGTCTAACATTCAAGCAGAGGTGCTCACAGACTGTGAGTGGAACTGGCTTCCTACCCTAGGAAATGATGCTGGGAGTCAGGAGGTGTTCAGGTAAGGATGACAGCAGTACATCACAGGCAGAGTCTGCAGACAAGATCAAATGCCACTGTGTGAAGGAGCTGTTTATATCTTAAATCAGTGTCTGCTGAAAGCACTGAAGAGTTATGTGCAGGCACTACCTACCAGCCAGCAGGTCATCCCAGCCATCATCCTCCCACCCAGGAATTTCTAACACGCCTCTCAAACCTTCAGCATCATTTCTAAGCCACTTATTTGGCAACACATTTTGACTTTAAGAAGGTTTCTCAAACATTAGATGCAGTTTCACTGGTGAATTACTCTGCAGGTACCATCCAGTGTTAATGTTCTCATTACTTTTATAAATGATCCATTTAAATTTATACAGTGATAGAGGCAGAGTCCACACGTTCCCACCTCAGCACAAAGGAGAGCCACATTAAATTACCAAGTCCTACCTTACTAGCTGCCAGTGAATCCAGGACTGGAATGAGTTTACAGGTAATTAACCTCAGAGGTCACAGCCCTGTAAGACGGGTCCAACTTCAGCCTGCCCTCCCTAAGCTGCTCAGAGCCTGTATTTCCACATGGAGGAATAAAGGCAGTTACTTCAGAGAGCTCCACTTTGCTTCAGTGTGAAAACTTAAGGTCACACGCACTTAGACACACAAGCATGTACATTGTTTCAGTCAGAGGAACACCACGCTCCACTGGAAGCCACAAAAATATTCCACTTGTGCTACCCCACATGAACAAGGTTGCACTTCATGACTTTTGCTGTAACATGACACAGAAGGGGCAGCAAGTTCACCAGCTGTCAGTCAGTGTTCTTGCCACCTTCTCACCACTGGGGAAGGACACCTCCAGCAAAGGACAATCTCCCTTGTTAGTGCAAGGCAGTACAACACAACTGTATTTCAAACAGACTGGATTTCAAGGCACTTTTCAGCTTGGAGGGAGGATTGCCTTTCTTTGACTTCAGGCAGTCCCCACAGCAGCCAAGCAGGATCACGTCAGCAGATACTGCTCATTCCTTTCTCAGCAACAGACTCCCAGAGAGCAGCAGGTTCCTGCAGGAGTTCACCTGCAGCTGCACAGGAGGGTTTCTCTACAGAGCCATTACATTTTCCTTTCACTGAGGATGCCTCAGTCATACATAATTGAGCACAAGAATTGCTATCATTTACTTGCTCGGAGAGGCACGAGCCAGCTCGTGTAAACCAGCCCCTGACATCACAAATAGCAAACTAAAATAGAAGCTGTTCCACTGATCCCATCCATTACATCATGGAAATTGTAATTTTGTCACCAAAACTCCCTTAAATATCCAATTTAATCTCATTAATAGAGGAATGAAGCTCTCTCTTCCAAGACAGCAGCTGCCACTACCTTTGACAGACACAGGAACTCAGAGATGTTTTTGGATGCCTCAGAGACTACTGGATGGAGTCTTAGGAGCTTAAGGTAGTGTTATCTTTTCAAACTTAAAAAGCACTTCTGGAAGTATTTATAGCCAAAATGTCAAGTAAATACCTTAATCTCTTGTCAGAAACCTCTTATTTAGGAAGGGAAAAAAATCAGGCCTGTTGAACACTTGATCAATCCAGTATAATCACTAAACAACCCAGGCGAGGAAGACCTTGTCTTTTGCAATAGGGGTGGGAGGGAAGAAGGCACACACAAGCCGTGCCAGTGCAACCACATCATCAACCACCTCTGCCAGATACTTACAAAAAAGCCTGACTTCTGGAGGCAAGCAGGAAGGATTCACCTGCTCAAGCCATATTTCCTTAAATATTTCAGTGGCACTGTCTGACCAAGGCAGTGGAGGATGAGGTAGCTCCCACTGGAGCAGTTTTTAGGGAGCAAAAAGGATACATGGTGTAACAGTGCAGCTCCTTCCCAGGGACCTCACAGTTATTTGTCTGTGCTCTCTACCTAGTGCTGCCTGTCCCTGGAGATCCACTGCTTGGAACATCTTCCTTCCTGAGGGAGAAATCATCTCCTCCATCCAACATCCCACAGTATCTTTCCTATCCTTTCCCACTTGGAATTCCCTGCATTAGCCAAGCTCCAGCAACACTGACTCACTCACAGCACCCAATGCCAAGTCAGAGCCTTGGATAAAACTTTTCCTCCCCTCCTTTTTCCCCTCTGTATACAGAGAATACTGGAGGCAAATCACTCCAACAAAAAATTGCCCCACAGGGAGAGTATTTTTCAAGGCCAAGCAGTTTCTGCACCTGCTAGAAGTGCTAAGTTAAGGCATCTTAGAGCTGCAAATCACTGATAACATCATCCTAAGGAAAAGTGCTGCCGTCATGAGAGATTTAAGAGCTAATTTCTTCCACCAGTACCCTCCCACTGTCCTATCAGGCAAGGGGAGACTGTTTTATGATAAAGCACTGAGATCAGGTTACAGACTAAGTGTGGAATTGTTCAAATGGCAGGCTAGTGACGTTTAATAGTCTGAAAAACTACTCTAATTTCCATCTTTAGTTCCTTTGCCGGGTCCTATTTCGGCATAGTCTCTACCCAACATAACCCCAAAGGGGCAAAGAGCCACTTTCCTTCTCACCCCAACTGGTCTCACTATCCCAGACACCCCAAAGAAGTCTCTCCAACCTCACTTTACCCACCTCACCATTCATTCCCTATCCCTTCCCAACATCTCCTTTGCCCCCATCCCTCCCCAGAGCACATACCGTTTCCAGTTTCCACCTCTGTAGCCCCACATCTCCTTCAACCCCCAAGATCCTCATCCCCTTCCCATCTTTATGTCCTCACACACTCCTCACCTTCTCACCTCTCCAGCCCCTTAACTCCTTCATTCAAAATGCTTCTCAGCTCCTCACCCTAAACCCTTCCACAGCTTCACCAGCTTCTGATCTCAAATTGCCTTCTCACCTTCGCCCCAACTCCTTCCTCATCTTCAGCCCTTCGCCTCCCTCACCTTCACTCCAACTCCTTCCTCACCTTCAGCCCTTCGCCTCCCTCACCTTCACTCCAACTCCTTCCTCACCTTCAGCCCTTCGCCTCCCTCACCTTCACTC
>JAWWEV010000083.1:147995796-148022623 GCA_035583235.1 Hafferia zeledoni
CAACTCCTTCCTCACCTTCAGCCCTTCGCCTCCCTCACCTTCACCCCAACTCCTCCCTCACCTTCCCCCCAAACCCCCCACCTCCAGCAGCCCCTCTCCTCTCTCCCCCCACAGCTCCCAACCGCCCCTCACCCTAACGCCTCCCCCTCGCTCCAGACGCCCCTCACAGCCCCAGCACCCCCTTACCTGCCCCCGGGTCTCCCCCAGCACCCGGGACCTGCTCCGTGCGGCGGAGGGGGAGGCGGCGGCGGGGCCGGGGAAGGGAGGGCGGCGGGGAAGGGGCGCGGGCACGGCGAGCGCGGCGGCTCCGGGGCAGCGGCGGCCGCTTTATACCGGGACCTGGGGAACCGGCACCGCTTCCGCTTCCGCTTCCGCCCCCTCCCGCCCCCGTCATGAATATGCATCAGGGGCGTGGTCTCCACACGGGGCTATACGAGGGGACTCATTAATATGCAGTAGTGGGCGTGGCCTCATATGAGGGGCGGGGCGTTGCCGGGGTAACGGGGGGGGGGCACGGGGGCGCCCGGGCGGCCCCCCAGGGGTGCCCACATGAGGGGGTGGCCACAGGGCCGGGGAGTCACACGGAGAGTTTAGAGGGACCGTCCAGTGCAGCTCCTGGCCCTGCGAGGGACAACCCTGAGAATCCCACCCCGAGAATCCCACCCCGAGAATCCCACCGTGTGCCCGGCAGTGCTGTCCAAACGCTCCTTGAGCTCTGTCAGGCGTGGTGCTGTGAGCGCTGCCGTGGGGAGCCTGTTGAGTGCCCGACCATCCTCTGAGGGAAGAGCCTTTTCCTGAAGTCCAACCTAATCCTCCCCTAACACAGCTTCATGCCTTTCCCTTGAGTCTTTCGAGTGGTCATTCACAGGAGAGAAGAGATCTGAGCCTGCCCTTGCACTTCTCACAAGGATGTTTCAGCCTGCCGTGAGCTCTCCCTCAGCCTCTTCCAGCTGAACACACCAAGAACCCTCAGCCACCCCTCACACACTTCCCCTCAACGCCCTTCACGATCATGTTTGCAGCCCTCTTTTGGACACATTCTAATGGCTCAATACCCTTCTTATATCATGGTGCCCAAAACTGCCCCAGTATTCCAGGTGAGGCCACCCCAGTGTGGAGCAGAGCAGGACAATCCCCTCCCTCTCCCAGCCGGCCATGCTGGGCCTGATGACCCCCAGCACAGGGTTGTCCCTCCTGGATTCAGGGCACTGCTCACTCCCATCCAACCTCCCACCCTCCAGGATCTCCAGGTCTCTCCATGGCACTGCTTTCCAGCATCTCATTCCCTCAATTGTGCTGGTTGCATTGGGCATGGTTGCATGATATTTAATTTTCATTACTTACATAAACTCTATGCCTATAAAGCAGCGTGTGAGCAGCATGTCAAAATGCACGTTACGTTGCGTAAGGGTAATTGTTTTCTGTTTCTTGACACGCCGTTAAGTATATATTCCAAAACAATTTTTTTTTTAATGGAGAACTTCTTTCTCTGCAGCTCATGAATAAATAAACCACGAACATACCAGACTTCAGAGAAGGAAAACCACAGAAGGCAAAATGGAAGAACTGTACACATGTACACACTATTAAAAACCAAGATGAATCTTGACTCTAACAAAGAGTCTCTATTACAAGCCCTAAAGAAACAAAGAAAGACATTAAGATTTTATTCTACAATGCTATGGTCAATACGTACTTATTTTTAGGCTAATTCAGACAGAGGGCTGAAAAGCTTGCATGACCACAGTCATGCACAGCTCACTAAATTAACTATCCTCTGGTGAGGATTCCCAAAGTCTGTCCAAAGAATGATGGTTTTTAAGGCATATTACTGACATTTATAGAAACAAAAAGTGGCAAAATAATTATCTTAATTTGCCAAATGGTGAAGATACAGCTACCACACTGATGACAACCCAGTGTAACACCTACTCTTGACAGTAGAACAACATCCATTGCATCACAGCTCTGATATTGCTTAATAAAACAATACGGTTTATTCCACAGAAGAAACAAAATATAGAAGTAAAAAAGCCTCGTGACTCTGTGATAAGTGAAAAGACTTCAGCAATTCTAGTGGAAATTTTGAGACCCCAACACACCTGAAAACACTGAGAACGGATCTCAAGCTGAAGTTACAACTTCCAAGGTGTGCTTCTTGTTACCCATAGGTTTGTGGCAGCCTGGACTACCTGATGGTTTGACACTTCAATTTAAAATAACTGAAAAAACTTGAAAAGTGCTTTTTTCTTAGTGCTTCTGTTGCCTGCAGTTGTGGCGAAGCGTGATCCTTACCTCACCCTGACATTTCAGACCTGTTCTGGCAATGTCCAGACATGTCCAGACGTGTCCAGATATTTCTCCATTGTATTTCCTCGTGTTATTTTCATTCAAGAGTTGTTAATTGTCAGCCCTTGGCTGAGCCTAAAGTCAGAAGGGGTAATTTTCCATAAAACAAATGGTTTTGTTTTAAAAAATCCAATTTTTCATAACGAGAATGAGGGGGTGGAAAAAATACCTAAGGAAGCAGACCTACCTTTTCCCTCTGAGGTTCTTACTCAACTCCAAATATTTAACCCATAATAAATAAACGCATTCTCATGTCTTGGCAGGGGAGAGATGAGTGTCAGTCAGGAGGCTGATGTGCTGTCCAGACGTGTGCTACGTTTGCCCAGAGAGGGACTGGGAGAAAAGCCCCTGAGCTGAGGGATTGGAGACGATGCTCCGCTCCCTGCTGTGGGTGAGGGTCTGTCTGTCCTCAGCAGGGTGGGGAATCCGGGTCCTTGGGCTGTCCCTGGGCAGTGTGTGGTGATGTGAGGCACTTCAGGCAGAGCTTTCCCTAAAGAAAATACCCAGAAGAACCTTTAAACTTTCTCTCTGACTCTTCTGCGGGTACCCACTTTGTGCGTCAGGAAGTTGGAGAACCCCCCAAGGTGCCAATCCCTCGCCTCCCCTTTGCTTCCACTGGTTGGTTTGGCACAGAGCACCTGAGAATCTTAAAAAAAATAATCTGCAGGACCTCAGAACACTGGAGAGCAACATCCTGCTCGGAACGCCTCGCCTTGTGTCTTGGCATAGACACTGGAGCGAGGGGTCTTCCCTAGTTAACGAGATATGTTAATTAACCAGACGGCACGATCATCAACAAGCTGCCGTGAGTTCTCTTACTCCATTTCGCAGGTACTTGGCTTACCAAATTGTTATGAAAACTCACCATGCAGCCAAGCCAAACAAACACCACCCCTAATATTATTTTACACGCGTGTCAAAAGAAATAACTTGCCGCAGGCCAAGCGGGTGAAGGAATTTTACGAGGCTGCGTCTGATCCTCCCTCTCCCCTCCCTGAGACAGTTAAAGAAATGTTTGTATGATGAAAGGGGTAAGGGAGCAGAGGACAGCTGGTTAGGAATTAATGAAATGTTTGAGCATTATCATGCGATAATGGATTTAGCTGACTGTTTGCCAGTGTTCAGATGGAGTGTGAATCTCTTTATATGGAACACGGGGATTCCTCGATTATCCAAACCTTCTGAGCCCGCTGCTGCTCCTAAATCCTTTCAAAGCTGGGACTTTTTTTTTTTAAAAAAAAAAGGTAATTCTTCTTGTGGATGGACAGAAGCCCTTGGGACTGTGTTGACTTGCTTTCAGACTTAATGATGTTCGACACAGCCAGCTCTCCGAGGTGTCTCCTAATTGGGAGTGGCCATGGGTTTGGGAAGCCCGAGGCGAGGCTTGAAGCAAATCTGAGCACCCAGAAGCCCAGGTGAGGTCTCCCAGTCAGAATACTTGTAAACAGGACATGAAAAATGAGTCTCAACTTTTACACATTTGGCCTGTAAGTCAGCCCCGGGGTATCTCTCACCAAGGCTGAAATATCTGATGGGAAACCCGGGCTCTGGGCTTGAAGCTGCTGTTTACCCTTCTCCCCACCCTTCCCCAGGACACTCTGTCATTATGCTGGAACTTCAATGGCTGTGTAAAATAACCTGTGTCCCTTGATGCCTAAAGACTTTGGGATGTTTTTTCAGATGTGGACTTGTGGTAAGTCAACCAAAGATACTTTGCCTGATGTAGAAAAGTCTCCAAAAGCTTTTATGAACAGCAGGACACTGTGTGAATTTTTGACTGGAACCCAGACAGGCAGATTTGCAGGTCAGTTCAGGTTGCCTGTGGTAGCCAAAATTGACTTTGAGAGCCAAATGGCTTCCAACAGGCCCTGCAGGTACAGAGTGTGACTCAGCCCTTTGCCCTGTCACCAGCCCAAAGTCCACCCATCTGAAGCCAATTGGTTCATGTCACCCCAGAGCAATGTCAACAGTCCTGAGCAAACAGTGTGGTGCAGGTGTCTCTGCCTTCCTCCAGAGCTGGAACCTGGAGTCCCCCTGTGCTGGGCACTGCTGTGGTTGCACCTCAAATCCTGTGCTCAGTTTTGGGCCCCTCATGACAACAAAGACATTGAGATGCTGAAGCGTGTCCAGCTGGGGAAGGGTCTGGAGCACGAGTGTGATGAGGAGCAGCTAAAGGAGCTGGGGGTGTTTAGCCTGGAGGAAAGGAGGCTCAGGAGAGAGTTTATTGCTCTCTACAAACACCTGA
The DNA here is from genome assembly GCA_035583235.1 of Hafferia zeledoni. Lineage (NCBI taxonomy): Eukaryota > Metazoa > Chordata > Aves > Passeriformes > Thamnophilidae > Hafferia > Hafferia zeledoni. The sequence continues at coordinate 148,000,391 of JAWWEV010000083.1, forward strand.
GAGGAGGTTGTAGCCAGGAGGGGGTCAGTCGCTTCTTCCAGGTAACAAGCAAAAGGTTTGGAGGAAATGGCCTCAAATTGCACAGGGAAGGTTTAGATTGGATATAAGGAAAAATGTCTTCATGGAAAGAGTGGTCAAACATTGGCACAGGCTGCCCAGGAAAGGGGTGGATTCACCATCCCTGGAGGGATTTATACACCATGTAGATGTGGCACCTGGGGACATGGTTTAATGGTGGACTTGGCTGTGCTGGTTTAATGATTGGGTTTTATGTTCTTTAAGGTATTTTCAACTGAAATGACTCTAAGATTCTAAAGGCAGTAGCTATACTTTCCCATACCACTCCCATATGGAAAAAGCCAGCTCACAACAGCAGTTATGTCCCAGATGCTCTTACAGGCTCTAAGACGGGGTTTGCTGCTGCTGCCACTTGTGAGGTCTCATCAGGAGTTCATGCCTTGAAGAATGAGAGTTCCCTGTCATTATTTTCCTCATTTGCACAGCTAAAAACTGGCATTAATGGCTGTAAAAATTATCCTGCCTCTTGAGTTTACGTGGTCTATAATTATCTTCACAATAAAACTGTGAGGAATTAAGCTCTAGAGCAGTTTGTAGGTAACAAGGGGTGACTTGACAGCCCTTCAAGAACTGTGGCTTTCAGTCCTCAAGTGCCAAGAGCAGTTAAGATGCTGCTAGGCAGCACTTGAGAACTGCAGGACTTGTTCAGTTCAGTCACTGCTCCCCTTGCCATGAAAAGACCAGAATCTCTTTTTAGTATTTTTATTTTTTATGCTATTTACTCATTCTGTTTCTCTCTGCTTGGGCAATGAGCTGAGATTAGTCAGTTTTGCTCCTGAGCTGACTCATGAAACCACGACTGTGATGTTTATGAGGTTTCCATTGCTGCACAGGGATATTTGTATTTCAGTCACTATTTTTACTGAAAAACGGATACATTTTCATCATATTGGATGTGCAAAGAACCAAAATCCTAAACCAAATCCTGAAGCACAGGAGGCTGTTTAAGACTGAGATGATTTTCAAATGACTTCCTTCCCATTAGCCTTACCCTGATGAAAGCTGGCTGGTATTATTGCCAGTTTGCACTGGTAAATGCCTAAAAAAGACCTGTTAGTTTTCTGTCTGCACAGGCTCCCACCATGGAGTTAAATTTACTGAACTTTCACCTGAGAAATCTTGCAGCCTTTCAGTTCTTGACGGGAGCTTATAAAAAAGAGGGAGAGGGGCTTTTTATACAGAGGTCAGGCAGAAAGTGGTAACATAAGGGGGAACAGTTTCAAACCAAAAGAGGGGGGATTTAGATTGTATATGAGGAAGAAATTCTTTACTCAGAGAGTGGTGAGGGTCTGGCACAGGTTGCCCAGAGAAGCTGTGGATGCCCCACCCCTGGAAGTGTTCAAGACCAGGCTGGATGGGGCTGGAGCAGCTTGGTCTAGTGAAAGGTGTCCCTGCCCATGGCAGAGTGTGGAATGAGATGAGCTTTGAGGTCCCTTCTAACCCCAAACCATTCTATAATTCTTGGTTACTTAATGCTTTCTCCTAACAGCATAATTTCTTGTGTATTAATGAATAGTTGTTAACCTGCCCAGAGCAGACCAAAATGCTGTATTGTATCTGATCACAACACAAATGTTCAGTTTATAGCTCTAGACACTGAACAATGACCTGTGGTTAACTGAGCATTCATCCCTGCTCACACTCCTGCTTGTTTTGCAGCCTCATGGCTCCAGCTGGATTCAAACTGTGCAGGTGTTACTGGGCACGTCTGTTTTGATCCCCAGGTGGGACCTGAAGCCTCTGTAGCCTTCCTGGAGGACTCACTTTACTCTTTGCTTTGCTAAGGCCTGTTACAACCACGCGCTGGGATTTATCTCATCTCATCCCTTGCCTAACTGGTCACATACCTAACTGGTGTTTGCAATATTCTGGGTCCCAGCATAAACAAATTGTTTAGGCCTGTGTCATCAAAACTGCATCTGGAAAACCATCAGCCTTCTCCATATTTCTGGAAAATCCAAGGAAACATCTCTGGAGCTACACCTGAGCTAGTGACTTCTGCAGGTGTGACTCAGGGTGAGCAGAGGTCCACGAGCAGTCACAGAAATAGACACTGTTGTGCTGACTGTATTCAGGGGTTTTTTACATTTCCATGAAAACATGAGTAACACTCACCTGGGTGATGGAAAAGCGAGTTGGATTGGCACAGGTTGGCAACGGGATGGAAAATTAGTATGTAAAGAAACTAGTGATTAAGATAATGAAAAACAATGTTAAGAGTCTTAGGCGAAGCCAAGTTTTGGAGCCCTCGAGCTTTTAATTGTGAAATTGTTGGCTCTCGTGTTGTTTCTGAAATAGAAATCTATTTAAATGACTTAAGCAACCCAAGTTTCAAGAATAACCCCGAGCAGGCTGTTTTAGTTGTGACTGAGAAACTGAATTGGCTAAATACTGTTTATTCTAATTGCTCGAATTTCCAAACACAACCAAAGAACCAAACAGCTGCAGACCCTAAAGTGTTTCATATGAAAGTCATTTTAAACTTTGAGGAAAAAATAAAATGCCAAAGTTGATTGGAGGGGCCATTAAAATCCCTTGCAAAATACTGATTTTTTTTTAGGATTCTTTTAATCACTACCCCCTAAGCATTGGGTGTAAACTGACAAATTCACAGTTTTTGGAATTAACTCAGAACAGTTGTTTTGAATTAATTGTGTTCATCAGTTTTCCCCTTTTCCTAGAACTGAGTATCACCCCAGCCATGGATATTCAGGCAGTGTTGGGCTTGGGGCAGTCCCACAGTGTGGATACTGCACTGCTGCTCTTGGGCTCCAGTTTCACTTTACAGCTGAAAGAATTTTAAAGCTACTTGCTCCCAAGAGGAGCAACTTTTCCCTGTCTTTTTATCTGCTGATCCTCTATACAATCATAAGATATCTCAAGTTTGAAGAGACCCGTAAGGATCACAGAGTCCAACTCCCTGTTCCTCTCAGGACCTCAAATAAACCACTTGACTGTGAGCATTGCCCAGATGCTCCTTCAGCTCCACTCAGGCACTCGGGAAGGCCCCCACAAACACAGTGCTCTCCATAAACCTCTCTACTAGACAGAAGAATTCTGCAATCCAGGAGAGTTAATGCAACTTGCAGATATTTTGGGGGGCTAAATACATGGCAGTGCCCTGTGGGACCCCAGAACTCTGCCTAAGGAATTTGAAGAGTTTAGGCTCGGGATGAGTCAGTTCATGTGGTTGATTTGGTGGGAAACACTGCATAAAAAATGAGTTTTCTGTTAAATGCACCTTGCACTTTGACTCCTGTGACAGTCCCACACCTTGTCTGAGCTTGCTGGTGCCGGCAGGCCACGGTCAGGCCCTTTCACAGAACAAGTCCCCCTCCAGTTCTCCCTTCTGACCCCTATAAAAACAGCTACATTTTCCAGTTCCATCTCAAGCAATTTCATCCTCTTCCTCAGACACTTTCCAGATCTCCTTAGGGCTACAACACAACCTGCTGGAGGGGGATGTGGAGGTGGCACTGCTGCTTTGTAGAGCTGTGAGCTTTGTTGGCATGAACACTGTGCCAACAGCAGAGACACCAGGAACACTGTAATGCAGATGTGCTTTCCTGCTGCTCTTCTTCCCTCTGGGTTCAGCAACTTCTTCCCTGATTTATAAACGGTGCCTGGTGACTAAGCTCCTGATGAGCACTTCAAAAACCCAGGGAGGCTTTGGTAGGACCAAAAATTTTGTATTACTGTCACAACAGGAATAAAGAACCTTTATCCACCAATGGGTTTCAGCCCATTTTTCTGGACTGGTGGTGTATTTATGCTGGGCAGATGGACGCTCTCTGTAGGGAGGGCTCAGCCCTCACCTGGGCTGGTTTGAATGGAGATCATTTGCAACCTTGAGAGCAGACTCAAGAGGTTATGGCTTAAGATAAAGAAGCCCATTATGCTGAGAGGAGGAAAAGTTCCTAGCAATGAGGTTGTTTGGGAGGCTTAACAAGCTCCCCAGGGAAGCACAGTTGCTGCGGATAACTCTGAGAAGAGACCAGGAGAAATGTTCTTGAGGAGTTTGGATTTTTCCTGTCAAGTAATCAGCTGTATTTCTGCCAGAAAAGGCCCTCCCCAGTCCCAATTAAACAAGAACTGGCCTGAGTGGATTGTTCCAAATTTGAAGAAAATGTTTTTTTTCCAGCTGGCAAAAATTTCATATATTTTCCTTGCTCTTTTTTTTTCACTGCTAGTGGTTTTGGTCAGACCAGAAGCATATGTTGCAGAATCTGCCAGAAAAAATGTATTCACAATTGATATTTTCTTAAATGCCTTTCAAAAATTGCCAGTCAGTGTCCTTGGAGGCAAAAATCCTCTCTCCAACGAACCAACAGCATAGACATCAATCACCTCTTGTTTTTTCATTCCTATCAGACTCAAACTGGAGACTTGATGGTGCCATAGATCACTCTGTCTTTCACCTCCCTTCTGAGATGCCCTACAAGCCCATGAAAAGGGGTTTATTTTTGAGGTCCTGGCAAACAACACTGTTCCCCACAAGCTCTCAGTGTGGTCTGGTGAGGCTGTGGTTGGAGCTTGGGTTGAGAAGTTCAGAGAAGTATTCAGGGTCTGTGGGGCAGTGAACTGAGCTGAAATATAGATGGTTTTCTTACAGCTAACCATGTATTCCCCCAAACCATTTCTTCTGACAGGTCTGTGCCTTGCTGTTGTCTGCAGACTTCAACCTGTTTTCCCGTGGTTTAAGCAGGTACAAGGTCTCTCTACCACGTGGATTTACTCACATCCAATACCACAAAATCCATATTCCAGGTAAGCTACTTGCAATTCTCCTCCTCTAAGAGCCTATTTTAACAAACTTGCAGCCTTTCATCCACTCTGTGGTTTTGATCTCCCTCTGAAATGCAGCTGAAGCCAAGACATTTAAAACTTCTTGGGAAAGGGGACACACTGTTGGACCAACCTACTTAGAAAAAGGGACAAGCCTATAAATTGGAGTCCCTGGTATTTCCAGGGCTTGGAGCCATTTGCACACCCAATGCTGTGTTTTGCCCCAGCCCTTTGAGCTCCCACTGAATTCCACCAGCCCCAGGAAAACTGAGCCCCATCCCACTGGCAGTTTGCAGGGTTTACCTTTTTATAAATCAGAACTAGTGCATAGGTGCAGAAATTCCTGTTATTTTCAGAGGACAAAATATCTCCGTGTGTGTTTGTGTGTGTTGCATTCCTGGACTTCACTTTCTCTGGAATGACCTACGAGTATCTCTTGTCTCGTGGAATTGAGTGTTGTTTGCTTGTTCACAGTTTCCTTTCCTTCCGTTATCCAGCAAGGAAAGTTTGCTTAAGTGGCTTTTGTGAACTCTTTCAAGATCCCCAGAAGGATGATACAGGAAACAGAGAGTTTCCTTTCTATACAAACTTCTAGGGTGTTCCCATAATAGCCTGAAATTTATCTGCCCTCAACAGCCTGCAATTGGACAAAAAATTAATGAACTGTCAAGGGACCAGGCCAAACACAATTAACACATCAGAGAGGAGAGTTTGCAGTAAGAAAGAATCCTCCCTTTACACAGCACCTTTTATCCCACGTTGCCAAACATTTTCCCTTCTATGTTTCCAATTACTTTACAAGTTGGCCATGCTTTAACTATCCAGCCTGAAATTTTCCATAATTGCTCCCTACCTCACGTTGAATAAATTTTTGGGGGAGAGCTGGAGGGGGAAAACTTACAGAAAAAACCTCCAAAAGTCTTTAAAAAGTGTAGTTGTGTTGCACTGAGCTTAAAACTTAAGCACTAGTTTTAGGGATGTTTAAGCTTTCTCCCTCTTTATTTTGAAGAGGCTGGAATGGGAATGAAACACTTGGCCCAGCAGCAGAGCTGGGGATGGGAGTCTGTGGCCATCTCTGGGAAAAAGTATTTGGGTTTGTCCAAAAAATAAACCACAGACAAACCTCTATTTGAATGTTTAGAGGCAGGTTTGTACCTCAGTTTTATGCCTTCTGGCTGCTGTGCCCAGAGTTTCTGCAGCCCCCAAAAAGCAGCCCCCATAAGCAGAACATTCAGACAAGGCACGGGCAAAATGGATTCTGATCCTTCAGGATTTCACCCTGGGTGACCTGGCACCGTGGGTGAGATCTGGGAGGATTGTAGCACTGCGAGGGAGGGCAGGGCCCGTGCTGAAAGCTGACAAGGTAGAAATGTGAGTCATTAAAAGGCAAAGACCAATCTGTAAAGAAACAATTACATACTGAAAAAAAAAAAAATCAGATCTGGAAGGCACGTTCGCCTGGTGGTTGACACTCCCTACAAAAGCACTGTGTTGTTCCAAAAGTCTCCCATGAGATGAAGAAACCTTGCCAGGAATAATCACAGACCTGGAGTTGTATAATGGCTCAGCTAAAGGCAGGCAGGGAGCAGCCAGGGAACCTGTGCTCTGCTTTTCCTGCTCACTTCCTCGCTCCCAGGGCTGTGCGCTGCTCCGGAGCTCTGGAGCTTGTACTGGCCAGAGCATCGGGACACCGGGGTAAAAAAAAGAGCTTCTTAGCAACAGCTTCACGACGTGTGTTGTTTTAACTCCATTCATAAAAGCAGTTAACTGGGCGGTGTGAGGCGCTGAGCACTCGTGTCTGCTCGGGCAGTTTCAAACCCTCCCAGCACTAATCCAGCAATAAGAATATGGCTTTAAGCCACTTCAGACCCATTAATGCTCTCCAGAATGCTAATACAGCGTGGAGATGAAAGGACTGCAGCGAGGGGAAGGAGGAGATGCGGGCAGCAGCTTCGCCTCCCCTCGCGGGAGGGTTTAAGTCCTTTTTCTCGAAGAGCAGAGACCAAATTTGGGGCGCAGATGTTTCGGCAGGACAGCACATGGGCAGTCCCGTGCCACGGGATCCAGGCATTGCACCGAGCAGGGTCAGGGTGCCTTTATTTTAGAGATAATTCACGGCTGATACTTCATCTGCTGCAGCCTGGGATGCCAATTCCATCTGCATGGCCTGTATCTACATGGTCTGTATGTGAAAATTGGCTGGGTAACAGCAATCAGCCCAGATAAAGCTTTTCTTAATTTTCTAAATCTTCTTGGAGAAATTATTATTTCTTTTCTTTGTCACCTTTAAAATCAAAAACCTCATGCTTACTTAGAAAGGTCTTCCTATATTTCCCCCCACCACGCCCCGAAACAGAAGTATTTAAAATAGTCTCTGAGAAAAGGTAAGTGGGTTCTGCTGCAAAACCTCAAGATGCAGAGGAAGAAACTCAGGAGGATGGTTGATCTGGGACTTCACAGGTTTGGAAACAGGAGTGTGGTGGAGCTGCGGGATGTTTGCCATGCAGGAGGGAAGGTGAAAAGGGATTTTGCCCAGAAATACCTTTGGCAGAAGAAGGTGCCAAGGGTAAGCAGGCTGTCTAATCTATTAGACAAAGCACTACAAGAGCCATTTGCTGGAGATGGAAACAAGAGGTGTTCCTGCTGGAAATCAGGATCAGAGGTTAATTAACTATAGAAACATCCTGCCCAGGAAGCCATCCTGTGAATTCCTGTATGAGAGCCCCGGGGCATTGCCACCAGGTGCTTTAGGTGCCCCACTGAGCTGCTCACCATGACGTTGTGGAGATAACCTGCTTTGCCGCTGATTCCAGAGGGATGCCAGGGCTCCTGCCGCAGGTCCCAGACCTCAGGACTGTGGATACCCCCGATGCCTGCTGGAGGACGGTGCCCTACTTCTGTGTTTTCAGTGAAAGAGCTACATCAAGTCTTGGGGGGAAAAAAAAAGCAGCAAAACAAGGACAAAGTTCTGCCCTTCCACTACTGTTTTCATTTACAGCCAAATTCTGCCAATCTTTTAGTGTCTATTTAAAACTTTTATTTCCTTCCCACTGGCCTGTTTCCGTGCTGGGGTGCACATTCTTTTTTTTTTTTTTTTCTTTTTATCTTTTAATTTTCTTTTTATTTTCCTTTTTTCTTTTTTTCTTTTTCTTTTTTCTTTCCCTTTCTCTTTTCCCCTGTTGTTTCACAGTCCACCTGATGATACTCTCATCACTCTGGGCACACCAGGACCCTGAGCTGAGCCCAGCCTATGTGAGGTTTCAGTCCCTGCCTCACATCCAGGGGACAAGGCAAAAGGCTGCTCTGACTTTCCTTGGCTCAGCCTGGAACTGACAGCTGTGGAAAATTATTGGATTGGCCCAGTTTCCAAGGAATGACCAGCAAGGTCATGGTCTTGAGGCTGCAAGTGCACAGCCTTTTCCTCCTTGCAGCCAGTACACACATCAGGTTCGCTGTCCCCTCTGTGGATGTCACCAGATCACTGTCACATGAGGACACTGTGGGTAAAGGGGTGTCATTGGCTGCCCAGGCTGGGGATTCTGTGAATAAGCCTGGCTGGTGCTCCAGGTGTAACTGAAACCCTCTTTGCAGAGACACAGCTCCTGGCTGAACTCTGCCTGCCCCTGGCACGGCTGAGCAAAGGGGGTTGTTTAAACCAGCCTCGAGCACAGGGTCACCCAGGGAGGTGCACGGTGCTGCCCCTCGGCTGAGGGTACAGCCTGCTCAGTGCCCTCCTGCAGCTGCCTGGTGGCCAGCCCGCTCGAATGGAGCCAATTTGGATGCAAAGAAATGAAATTTTTCCCAGGCATGGAAGCCAGAGCTGATTCCTTTTGGGCATGGAGGGCCAGGGCTTGGCGTACACTGAGTCCTGTCTCTGGGCAGTTTAATCTCAGCAGCCAGAAACCTGTATGGATTTGCACTTCCATATGCAACTGTTTGATAATCACGTTGCCATGGCTACATTTCAATCCTGCAGTAAATGTGTAATTTCACACATTTACATCAAAAGGAACTTCAGAACATACAGCTGCCTCACAAAGCAGCTGATCTTTCTCCATAAGCACTTTCCATTTTTAACACCATGTTATTGTAGTCATTGTGGTTTTTTTGGTTTGTTTTTTGTTTGTTTGGTGTTTTTTGTTTTTTTTTTTTTAAGAGGGATGAGGTTTATAGGGCAGGTTTGACAATCAAGTTCTTGAGGTCTGATCTGCACTGAGGCTCCCCCAGTGTTGGCACCTGGGCAGTTGCCCTGCTGGGTTCAGAACAGCCACTTCAAGGGCAGCTCTGGTTCTGTGGCCACTCCAGCTGACAGTCTGCTTGGGGGCCACAGGAGACTGAGATCCTTTGCAATTAAAACAACACACAGTTGAACACAAGGTTCTGGTGTGCTCAAAACGCAGGGAGAAGGACTAAGAGTGGAGTGTGAGGCTTTGCCCAGGGATCTGATGCCCACCTCTCTTCCTAGTTTGGTCCCTTCATCCCCTTTTCATCCCAGTTCTCTCAGGGCTTCCTCCCTGGCTCCACCCTCTTCCATCTGGATTGCTCCTCATCTCACCAGCCACCTTGTCCCAATCTCTTTGCACCATTGCCCCAGGCTGTCTGCCCCTGGGTGCCTTCTCCTGAGTACTGTCCTACTTCTGGTGACTCTGTCCCACAAACTCCCTCTCTTAATCCCACGAGCTCTTCTCTTGCTCCAAGGCTCCTTCTCTGCCTCTGGCAAGAGGCAGCGGGCAGGGCAGGGTTATTTAGAGAGGGGCAGGTTGCAGGGGTGGCAGGGAAAAGGCTGTACCAGGATACAGCTTTAACCAGTAGCAGTGGTGGATGGCAGATGTGGAGAGAAATTTCATCCAGACTCTATGCCTGCTGATTTAAACAAAATTTTTCAGGAACTCAAAACTTGGACAGTTCTGCCTTTGTGGGTTTTTTTCTTTTTTTTTTTCCCTGTAGGAACAGCAGCTGGAACAGTGTTGGCACCAAGGCAGGGCTGCAGCTGGTCTCCTTGATCAGAGCAAAGAGGTGCTGGAGACTCTTCAGCATTCACAGAATATGGGCAAAGCAAACATTTCACCTCCCTCCATGAACTTACTGTTGTGCAGAAAGAGAGAGGAAATTTGACTGTGGCAAGTGCCCAATACTGACAATTTCTGTGAGAAACTGGAAAAGGGAAAAATATTGGAAAAGCATAAGATCCTGTTTTTTTCCCTCAGTTGTTTATACAATTGGAAAAGTTAAGTAAGCCTAATTATTGAGGTTATTGGTTTTAATGAGTCATCACCTTGCTGTTATTATTCTGGTTTCTGTTGCCATAGGACGAGGAGCTGCAGCTGGGCTAAGCTGAGCTACACAAACCCTCACTTGCTATTCCAAGATTAAGACAGAGGAAAAAGGGTGGGCTCAGGCAAATGGGAGCATGGAGAAGGAAAGTGATGTTTGCCAATGTGTTATGTGGCAACAGGACCTTACCCAGGGACTGGGAGCAAAGATGGGTTTCTACCAGAGACTTGTGGGGTTGGGATGTTTTTTGAGGAGCACTTCCAAAGATGTGGTAGAAAGTACGAGGAGGTTGGCCACCATCCTGGGTTGGTTGGTGGTGGGAATGGCCACAGTCAGAGAAGTCACAGGACTTTGAGAATGAACCCGAGTTTGGTGTTACAGGAAGGGATGAACCACTGGAAGGGCACAGATTGGGAAGCAAGACGAAAGAAAGAAATCAGGATAAAAATCTAGTATTTTCTGAAATGATTAAGAGTGAATTGTGATCAGGGCCCATGGGAGGTCTCCAGGGATGTGGTCACAGCTCCAAGCCAGACAGAGTTCAAGAAGGATTTAGATAATACTCTCAGGTGTGACTCCTGTGGATGGTCCCATGCAGGGACAGCAGTTGGACTCAATGATCCTTGTGGGTCCCTTCTAACTCATCATATTCTGTGACTCTGTGAGGTACTTTAGTAACAGAGGGAGGAAGAGACACGTGAGAGATTTACCTGTGGGGCTGGAGAAGCTGAGCTTGAAAAAATGCACAAGATTTAACTGCAGCCCAAACTCATGGACTTGGAAAGAAAGGTACAAGGTGGCATTCAGGAGCTGTTCCTGCATGGCAGATAACCCATCGTGTTACCCACTGTGTTTTGAGAAGGTTTGGACGAAGGGTTAGGAGGAAAGGGTTGTCAAAACTCCATGTTACCCAGGCTGAGCTTTAGATAATAATTAGACATCCATGAGAAATCTCACTACCCAGAATGAGTGCTTTGAGCTGGCCTTTGCTTTCTGAGAGCCAAAACCAGCCTGCGGGAGGACTTGGGATGTCCCTGGAGGACCTGTGCTTGTGTGTATGTTAGTGTGGGGGCCAGCTCTGATCTGCTGCTCAGGTCAGGCAGAGCCTGTGGGATGGAGGCAGGAACACACCAACCCACAGCATTTCATCCATTGGTTTCAACTGATCAGTTGTGTAGAAACAAAGCACACAAAGTTTCCTGGCTCTTGGGTCTAGCAGAGGGTGCTGGATTTGCTTGCTGCAAGTTCATCTTTTCCAGCTGATCCTGCACTTTCATTTTTTTTTCTGAGGTGGCAGAGAAAAGTCTTTGTTGAGATGGGCAGCTGGGCTCAGAGACAGGAGGGAAGATCTGCTAGAGGAATGGGCTGTCAGACAGATATTCTTTCCCTCTCAAATGCATACAAGGGTGTCTACTAAAAATGCCACGGGAGCAAGTTCAGGAGGGGTAGGCACAGACAGGAGCTGTCCGTGGGTGTGAAAGTCACCCTCAGGCCATTGCCTCTTTCCCCGTGTGATCCCTCCCTGTAAGCTTGACAAGAGGGATGGCACGGTCTGTTTTCACCCAATCTGACACTGTGGCCAGTCAGTTCCAGTATCAAAGTCTGGGAAGAGAGGGAAACACTCCCCTTTCTCTCTGTGCCGTGGGTAGTATGTGCCTCTCCTTTTCTTAGCTACCAAAATCCAGCATTTCCTGCTCTATTATCCATTTCTGAATCCTTCCAAGAGCTTGAATGGTGGACTCAGCCAAGACTCCAGAGAAGGATTAGCATGGACTTGCCTTGGCCGTGGATGACCTTCATTCTCTTTTGCATTTATTCTTTCTAGAGGATTGAGGAAGAGAAGGAAGGGGAGGGTGAGCTAAATCCTATTCTTGGATCTCCCTTCAGCCACAGAAGAATGAGCTGAGTGCCCAAATGAACCCAAAAGGCACCGTGGGATGAGGCACATCCCATCCAAGGCAGACATAGTGGCCTGTTCCCAAGTGCCTGAGCTGCCACACACTCCAGCCATGCTTCAGCAGCCCAGGGTCCCTGGGGACTGTGGCAGGGCTGCTGCCAAGGCTCTGAGCTCCCCTCTGGGCGGCTGGAAAACAGCAAAGACACAGGTCATGAATGCTGTCTGGAGCCAGTGACCTGGATGTGTCTGCCCAGACTGCAGACAAAGAGGCAACGTGGTCCCGTCTCCGTTGCTGCCGGGGGTTTGTCCCCGAGGCCGAAGCGGATACTGTCCCTCATGTGGAGAGCCACAGCTCTTGCCCAGTGTCAGGAGGGGCCTCTGTTCTCTGTGGTGCCTAGTGCAGCTCTGTGGACCAGGCTGCACAACAGGCTTGTCACAAGGGGTGCCAAGAGCATCCACCTCTCCACTGTCACTGCCAAAGCTTCCCGACAGCACACTGCTCTGCAGCCTAAGGCAGCTCTCTGAGGGGGAGCTCAGATGCCCAGAGTGCTTAGATGAGAACTGCATCATATATTGGCAGTTGTCCAGGCTTTTTCACTCTTGGGGCTGCTTAATTTTTGGGTGTGAATATGCCAAGCCCCTCTGTGCAACAGGTACTTGCTTGGTCATGGCCACAGGAATCACACACAGGAGTCCCCAGCCAATGGCACAGTCATGATCCCAGACAGAAGCTGCTCCTGTGTCTGACAATTAGCTAAGGATTATATCAAATACCCTCAGATAGATCTGAGAGGACAAGTACAGGAGACACTGGAAGTTACTCAGCCTGCTTCCAGCATTGCACAGGGGCAGTGCTCAATCCAGGCCCAATCCACTATATCCATGGACTCCATCACTACTGGATTGGGATGAAACAGTTTCTCCCCAGGCATTTGCCACTTTGAGCATTATTCAGTGCATCACCTTACAAGGAAAGGAAAATACTCAATTTCTGCTCATTTTTTATTGTTTGGGACCCAAGTTTTATATCCCCTGGTCCTTTTTTGGCAGGTTAAAATTAATGGACTTTTTTCCCTGCCTACAGAAATGAGGGACCTGATGAGATTGCAAGCTCAGATCAAAAAGGAGCATCTGGCCATTTCATTCTCTTAGTTATGAACAAATAGCACACGTCCATCACTCACCACTAACTAAGAAGCCCAATTAATTTATCTGGTGATACACCCTGGCTGCCCTGAGGTGCTGTTGAGCAATGGGAGTTGATAAATTGGGCCAAAAAATGCCTTAAATATCTTCTTAGTTTCACAGTACTTCAGATCAGAGTGGGCACAAACTACCCATGGTCAGAAATGTGTGAGATGTCACTCCTGACTTTACAGACGCTCTCCATGTCCCTCCACATCCCTCTTTTTACCACCAAGAATTCAGCTAATACAGCAAAATATCACGGACAGCAATAGCGAGTGCCAGTGTTGAAGGATCAGTGCTGCTTCTGCACCGCAGCCCACGGCATGCCAGCTGGGAAGAGTCAATGTGCCCTTCCTGGGAAGGCTGTTGTGATGATGAGAAGAGGCAGGACATGTTATTAGACTGGTATGTATGAGCCCAGGCTCAGATTTCTGCAGAAAGGTGGGACTTTGTCCGACTTGGGGTTGGAACTACATGATCTTTGTGGTCCCTTCCAATCCAAACCATCTTGTGATTCTGTGACTTCAGCAGAACTGGTCACATGAAATGGCTTAGTGCTGGATTTGTCATGAGGATACACCCCTCAGGCTGTGCCCAGCAGCACAGAGACACAGAGTGATACGTGAGAGCCCTCCCAACCCCTACAATTAGGAAAAAAACACAGAGCTGGCAAGAGGTGGCAAATTCTGCTGTGTGGTGTTCAAGGAAAACCTGTTTGCGTGGGATGTGCTGGAAAAATTGCTCAAGAATGGTGCATTCTCATAAGAAAAATGATCTGGCTGCTGTTCACTCCGTGGTTTTGTGGCAGGGCTGTGGGCTGTGTGGTGGCTTCAGTGTATGGCAGAGCCACTGGCAAGGTGTTTGCTCTGCCTGTGGTCTAACCCCCCTTGCTCTGGGTGTTGGAGGTCTTTGCCCTCACCTAGTTTTGGGTGTGGATCCATGTCCTTAGAGCAGCTTGCACTGACACATGACTCCAGGGCAGATGTCAGCCCAGGAGAGCAGCACGGCCTGGATCAGTTTGCTGGTGGGGCTTCATCCCTTCACAGTGGGAAGGTGAGGGGGATAAAATGCTGCACTCATGTCAACAGCAGGTTCTAACTACGTGTCCCATCTCTGCCAAGCAGAGCAGTGACTGTGCTTCAGATGGAGGGATTTCTGGAGATCCAAATCATGATCCAGCATTAGTTGCTGGAGGAACTAAATTATAGCAATGCCCAGGTATTAACTGGAGTCTTCTTTCAACCCCTTGTCAACAAGCACCCACCTTGTCAACAAGCCATGAAGGACAGCCTTCACTCCCTCTCCTTCTCCACCTTAGGTGAAGGCTAAAGGTAAACATCAGCTGAGAGGCCTCTTGCAAGCCAGAGAGCTGTAAGCCTTCCCTCATGCACCTTTCTTGCTCTCCTACCAGCTTTTGACAGCAGCCACATTGGTCTGTGCTTGGTTCTTGTAACCTTCAAGACTAGAACCATTGGCAGGACTTTCCCCAGTGCCCACAGCAGCAGTCCCTGTGGTTTCATGGGGTGAGCTTTAACAAGCATGTTTTAACAAGGTTGCTCAGTACAGAGGGCCCTTTGTCCTCAACAGCAATAGACAAAATAATACAGATCATAAATTTAGTGCAAAAACTAGTGAAAGAAAATGAAGTGGCTGTCCAAGGCAGGCTGCTGCTTCTGCAGAGGACATGCCCTCACACTGCTGAATGGTTTGCTTATGGTCAGTCCTGGAGCAGCCGCTGGGAATTAGACCAGTTACGCTGGTGGAAGGTTGTGCTTTATGCTTCTTGTGCTATTGCTTTTTAAAAAATGAACCTTCACAGCGACTGCTCTTTTCCCCCTGGAAGGAGAGCTGAGGCAGACAGAGTTTGCAATGCAAAGTTTAATAGAGAAGTGGGGAAGGAGGAAATTCCCCTTTTCTTGCAAACATGCAAAATCTCTCATTTGTGGCTTTGTGCATTCACTGGCGAGCATGGAGAGTGCTGGGTTAGGGCAGGAGCAGTCCCTGCCATCACTTGTGTATGTTTGTACTTACATACCCTTCCCCATTCCACACCCTGGCACAGACCAGTGCCATCTCTCCCTTTTGATCCCTGGTCAGCTCCTCTCCAGGAGGATCCAGTGCTATTTGCCCGCCCTTTCAATCTCCATGCTGTCCAAATCAGCCCCACCAAGCCACCCTCTGTGGCATTTTCACTTTGTCACCTCAGCTGGAGCTGCCTGTCTGCTCAGACATCTTGCCCTTGCTGTGTCCATGCAGGAGGTCCCATGGGAGCACTGGGCACTTGACACCAACTTTTGAGGAACAGGCACCAATTTTAGCTGTGAGATGGCAAAGACCATGAGCACTGAAAGCTCCAGGAAGGATCACCATGTTCAACCCAGCTGGGCTGTCCTTTCTAAAAGCACAGTCCTGTGTAACACCTGCCCTCACACCTACACTCCATGGCTGGGCAGTCAGGTTTTGGGTACAAGGAGCAGTTCACGCCTCTTCCCCCCAAACACAGACATGCAAACACACCCACCCACAAAACCGGGGCGGTAAAAACTTCCCTGCCACAGAGCTTTCCCAAGCAGCCTTTCTGGAAAGGCCTGGCATTCAGATGGCAGGCAGGACAGCTGGTATCAGCAGTGCCTGTCATCGTGGTCTGGGCTTTGCAAAACAGACTCTGTCTTTGAAAATATTTTTTTTTATTTTATTGAAAGTAGCCCCCTAAGCTAAGGCCTCCCCCCCTCCCCCCCGATGATCTCAGGTGATATGATAAACCAAAACAAACCATGCTCCCCTGCCTTGGGATTATTATACCATTTCAGAACACCAGCCTGGTCTGGTAATTCTGCATCTTAACCCCTCTGCCAGGCTGCCTCCTTTAGCTGCCTGCAAACATCCCCTTCCCAAATTAACCCCACCAAAATGAGCTGCAGCAGAATCTGCATAATTGCTCTCTTAGCTCCAAACAGCCCGATTTACGGAGGGGGCATTTCCTGCAGTAGCCAGCCCTGCAATACTCCTTTTTTCCTGAACCAAGAGTTGCTGTGGTCGCTTTATGCTCAGATACCGCCTTTAATCTCACACACTGGTTTCAGCAGCACCCACCGGCTGCAGCAGCCTCGCAACATGCCCTCTTTCCATCCTCTCCCAGGCAAGCAAGCCAAGAGGCTCCCGATGGAGCCGGCAGTCACCCGGCAGAGCGCTGCATCCCCCCTTGGAGACAGGCATGCGAGTTCCACCTGCGCCGGCAGGCGCGGAGCACTCACGTTGGCGGCAGCGCGGATCCCTTTCAGCAGCTTAACTGCGGCTCATTCCTAACCCCGGCCAGCGGGTCTAAGCCGCTCTCCCCGAGGCTCAGACGGAGCTGTCTGCGTGACACCGAGCCATGCAGACACCGGCTCGCCGGCTGACATGTCAAAGCGACGTCGCGGTTGGCAAACACACGGACAGACCGACGGACAGCCTGCCCGACAGCCCGCACAGCGGTGCGGGGTCCCTGCGGTCCGGGCGGGCAGCTCGAGCTGCTGTCGCCGGTCTGGGGTTTGTGCAGCCCCGTCGAATTCGGTGTTGCTAAGCTGGCGTTTTCTGCCGGTGTCTAAAATAGCATCAGGAACGTTCCCTGTTGATTTCCCCGGCAGTGCTTGCAGAGCCATGCCGGGCACCGCGGCTCCCGCAACCTGCCTCCACGCAGCGCCTTCAAAACATTTTCTTGCCTTCTCCCTCCGAGGGAGGTGGAGAGCGGGGGGGAGAAGCCTTGCAGACGTTTTTTTGCCCAGCTACCAGCAAATCCCAACCTGAGCTAATTCTGCCATGGCTGAAAGCAGAGGATGACTGCAGCGCATGAAGCTGATTTGCTGACTTACCCTTCATCTCTCCCAGGAATGCCAGGTGAAGGAGCCGGCCTCTCGCTCCGGGAATGAGCCACAAGGAGCCCGGCAGCAGCCACTGCAGAGCCTGCTCAGAAGTTCGCTCCCTCTGTCACAGTGTGTGCAGCTTGCCAGGTATAGCCTGGATGAGAACACCCCGTGCTTTTCCCAGGATGAATGAGATCAGCACATATTCAGTCAAGGGAAAAAAAAAAACCCCTCAATATATGTGATGGTTGAGGACCCAGAGGAAGAGTGTTGGTCTACAAGCTGCTATGCTTTACAACTCAGGATTTCCTGGGATGAATTTCACTGGGAGAGGAGTTTCTTATCTGCATTTGGTGTTATTAAATGTGTGTTAAAAAGCAACCAAGTGATGTATCCGTGGGGTAGGCAGGAACCCCTTCTTGAGCAGCACAAGGTGGAGGGCACATGAAGGGCACCCTTATAAACATCAGAGATACCTTTATAATGTGCAGGCTGATGCTTTTTTACTCAAACCAGTACCTTGCTGCTGCAGACTCCAAATACTTTGTGCAGATCCAGACTCTGCTGGCCCTGGCTTTTCTGAGTGAGGTTGTTCAGACTGAGCTTTCTTCCACCTGGCTGCTCTGTGACTCCCCAGGTTGACAAAGTGCCCTTCTGCTGCCAGGTCCTTCATATCAGGTGTCTCTCAAGGCTCATCACCTGCCTGTTGGGGAGGGAGGTGTCACTGAGGTGAAACCCTGGGGTGACAGGGAGGCAGGGAAAGGGCACGAGCTGCTCAGAGGACTCAGGCGGGCTGAAACATTTTGGTGTCAGAGTTATGTCAAAGCCCATCATGTACCTCTGGGGTCTCTGTCCTTGTGCTGGGGCATCCTGTGCTGCAGTGCAAGAGGCCTATGGCATGGCAAAAGTTTTCATGTCTGCCTCGGCCTTGGCTAATGGTTGGGAATCTGTGGCACAAGGATGTTGGATTTTCCTTTAGTCTTGGACCTAAAGTGACTGCTTTGGCCGAAAAATAGATTCTTTGCTCAGGATCAGGCCTCAAGGCTTGTGTGGTTGGGAATCCAGCTCAGCTCCCTCAGTCCCTACATGTAACTTTAGCTCCTACAAACTCCCTGCCCAGGCCTAGGAGTCACCGAGGCACTGAATTCTGCCATGGACTCTCTGCATAACCTTGGGTGCGTCACTGCACCTCCCCATGCCACTCATCTGCACAAAGCTGCTGTGCAGCTCATCCACACAGGGAATGGGTTCCCTGCCTCCCACGCCTGGCCTCGTTCCCTGCTGACAGCGAGGCTGGGATGTGGGGTTTGATGTGGCTGAGACAGCCCATGAGAACAGGCTGTGGGGAAAGCCTGGCTCCCCCCAGGGGCACTTCAGCAGGGAGCAGCGGGGCCCTGTGCTGTGCTCTCCTGCTGCTGTCCCGAGGCCAGGTTTGCTCTCCTGCTTCGGCAGGGCCTATAGATAGCTGCTGGTGGGACCACAGGGGAGGGTTTTTCTCACCTGCACCAGAGGTCTGGCAGAGCCTCAGGCAACTTGTTGCTTGTCCAAGCAAGTTGGCTTCATCTGCTGGATGTGCAGGGAGCCCCCCAGGTGGGAGAGCAGGGAGTGAAGCAACTGTGGAGAGCCAGAGAAGATGCAGGAGAAAGGCCATTTGAGGGCAAGTTTGGCAAGAGTCCTGGACTGAACACACTGTCCCATGGGTCCAGGGACTTCTGGAGTCACAGCACAGAAGGGCAGTGCTTCATGGGTCCCTTGAAGGGGTGGGCAGTGGGATGGAGACCTCCCATCACCTCTGCAGAGCTGCCTCAGCCTTCGACCCACGAGGCAGCCATGGGCATGTTTGGAAGCTACACGCAAGACTGAACTAACTTACCTCAGATAAGGCTTGGATTAATTAGTCAATACATGTTAAGTGCTGCAAAGATTTAAGGCTCTGCTTAATTGTTAAGTAACTCAATCATCAGTGGCTGCGTGGGATGCCTGAGGCAGAGTGGATGAATCAGCAGGTCTCTGGCAAGTGCAACCTAAGGAGGGAGAAAACTTTGCAAGGCTGGGTCACAGCAGGATGGGGTGGTTAGGGGACAGCAGCAATTACTGAGGTCACTGGGACTGACTCAGGTTGCCCAGAGAGGGTGTGGATGTACCATCCCTGGCAGTGTTCCAAGCCAGGTTTGATGGGGCTCTGAGCAACCTGGTCTACTGGGAGGTGTCCCTATCCCTCCCTCTGGCAGAGAGGTTGGAATGAGATGACCTTTAAAGTCCCTTCCAATCCAAACCATTCTGTCATTCCATGACTTGAAGCATTTAGAAACACCTAAAAGAGAGGTGAGGTCCTGCATGGAGCAGGGGTCTCACAGGCTGTGGAGGGAAAGGCAGTGAATTTACAGAAGAAAGAGTTGAAAAGACCATGAGGAACTCCACTGAGCTCCTCTGAGGCTTGTTTTGGCCAAGTCACTCTGAAGGAGGTGGGCTTGGGGCTGAACTGAAATGCTTTAGAGGATGTGAGAGTGATTTGGGTAAAATGGGGAGCATTTGGATGCCCTGACTGGCCCCATGTTACAGGCTTAAGTGGGCCATGAAGCTGCTGCTGAGGAACCAACTTGCATCCTGCAGGTCAGTTCTCCATTCAGTGACACGGGCTGAGGCTGAAGGTTCCCAGCAGGAACATTGGTACAGGCTGGCCCATCCACCACCCTGAGACATCTCTTCTCCTGCCGCACACAGCGTGTCCTGTCACTCTGGTGGATTTCAGACCTGGACCTGGGGCCTTGTTTCTGTGCCAGCAAATTCCAGCTCTCCATTTGCCCTTACCCTTCCTGCTGAGCTTTGCCCTCTGCTTCTCTCCATGAGGGAGCTAACAACATGTGCCAGTGAGTGTACTCCTGGAGACCTCTGCACGAGGCAGGAGTATCCTCAGAGTGAGCCAGAGTATTCTCCACTTCCTTGTGAAGAAGAGTCCCCCTTGAAGGGGCAACTCACTGATACTGAGGCTTTAATCCCAGGGTTAACCCCCGTGTAGAGGTGACTTCCAGCCATCTATGATCATGCCTTCTCTGGCCAGGTGAGGTGAGGGACTCCTTGGCACTGTGCCTCATCCACAGACACGTTCCCAGGGCTTTCTGTGAGGCTGGATGTGGGAAGGACCTATCTACTTGGCATCACTGTGGATGGAAAAAGCCTCTGAGCACTGCCCTGGTGAAACATCATATTTTGGGAAATGGGGAGCAGTCGGGAACAGCCTGTACTGTTGTGACAGAGCTGCTTGCCCGAGCCGAGTCTCACTGCCAGGGCTGGGATGGTTGCACGTGGCTCATGTGGGATAAAGGTGTGAGCTCTGGAAGAAGACACAGCCAAACACAAGCCTTGGGAAGGACCGACAGGACAGCACAGAGGCCTCAGAGGAGTGTCATAGCCACTGCTTGCTCTCTTATCAGCAACATAAGCATTTCCCTGCAGGCTCCTGTACCCCTGATCCCAGTCCTTGCCCTGCAGCTCTCCATGCAGAGCAGCACTGCCAGAGGCAAGCAGCCTGGATAAGTTGCCTGGGCCTCAGATTAGACCTGCCTTATTCTCAGAGAAGCTGCATCACCAGCAGGCAGCCCACTGTCCCAGCACCAGCTGCGGGGCTTGGCGTAGGTTTGCAAGGCACCCCTTGACCTCAGCAGTCGCCCACGTCCTTACAGCCTGCTTTAATCCTTTTTTAATTAACTGCAGAGGGGTGTGATGCTATCAGGAGGGTGGGAGGGGGTGGCCTGGGGTGTTTTGGGCTCGGTGTGTGCCAGCCAGCTGGGTTTGTTATGAGCCTGTCAGATCTCACACGCGAGCGCTGCCTCTCTCGCTCCTCTCCCGATCCGGCTGCAGCCCAGGCATTGCGTGGATCATCCCTGCGGCTCTTCCATCGCTCAGGGATCCTGCGGTGTCCCACCTGGCAGGTGCTGGCATATGAAAGACATCTGTGAAAGTCGCGGCTGAAAGGCAAAGTGGCTTCTCTGGCAGCACTAAATGCTGGGAAGGAAGTTCAGCTTCAGCCAGAGAACTGGTGAGGGAACCAGAGCACAGAGGAAGGGGCCTCGGGGATGTCTGAGGTGGAAGTAGGGCGAAGTTTGCAGCTGGTCGGTCACTGAGGTCCTCCAAAAGGCTCTTAAAGTGGTTTGGGTTTATTGGTGTTTGTCAGGTTTTCACATGGAGTCAACGCCCCCCTTGCCTGGGGATTGGACTCAAGGATAAGGCAGATCTGGGATTTTCCACCCCCCTGCACATCCCTCCTGGGGAATTGCAGTTGCCCAGAGTGTCTCCAGGGATCTGATGCTCCTGGAGAGAACAAGCTGGACCTGAGTGCCATGAAAGTGTCTGTGTCCAGGCTGAAAGCAGTCTCTGTCTGGAAGGATGAGATGCTCTGGGGACAGATTATCTGCCTCTGCCCACGGGCCTGCAAGTAGGCAGGATGAGTGGAACTGGGGTCCCAGGCTGCTGACACTACCAGGGTCACCAAAAATGTGTGTGCTGGGGGTCAGTGGAGGCTCTGAGAGCACATGATGTTGAGTTCTAATAAAAATACACCCAGATACGAAGATCCACAGGTCCTTTGTGTCTGCCCTGCACCTCCACTGTGATTTCTTTGAGGGAAACTTGCCCAGCAGATGCTGGTTTGGCCTTTTCCAGCCCTGGGGTGGCTCTTCTGTTTTTTGAACATCTGAGAAGATCTTGTGCAACTTTGGCCTTGAGGGGAATCCAGGGGATCAGAGAAGGGAACAGAGCACCAGGGATGACGAGTCACAGCTGTGCCCAAAGCAGTGGTGAAATGCAGAAGGGAAGGAGCTGACCTGGATGAAGTGGATGCAAAGAGGTGCCAAGGGGTGAACAACACTCCAGTCCCACTGAGAAAACCAAACTGTGTCCAGTGATCTGGAGCAGAGTCAGATGCCCTTCTGGTTTTAACTGGTGGAGGCTGCAGACCACTGTGACCAGCCACTGGGAGGTTCCCCATTGCTGGAAATCACCAAATCAACAAGCAAAACTATTGCTCAAAAGGAAGCTGTGGGCTTTGCAGAGGCGGTCAGTGCTGGGTTTTGCAAGAGAGCAGATTGCTGAGCTCTGTTCACTCCATGTGCCTCAAACCCTGTGACTCTGAAACAGCAGCAGGTCACTGGTCCCTTAGCCAGAGTCATG
>JAWWEV010000083.1:148022723-148042325 GCA_035583235.1 Hafferia zeledoni
CTCTGTTCACTCCATGTGCCTCAAACCCTGTGACTCTGAAACAGCAGCAGGTCACTGGTCCCTTAGCCAGAGTCATGTCAGGCTTTGTGGGTCCACGGCATGGAGCATGAGGTCCTCTGCAGTCTTGCCTACAAAATCTTTGCTTCCTGTGCCCATAACTTTGGGGAGATTTTGCCAGGGAGATGAGGGAATCATCCCTCACACCTTGACTGCAAGGGCCACAAACCCCTGGGAGAAAGAGATGCCTGAAACGAGGGAGTCCTGCAAGATGTGCAGTGTCTCTGCCTGAAACACACCTGTTTCCCTGCAGGAAAAGCTTGCAAGGGTCCTGTGCTTAGCCCACTCCCACATTTCCTGTATCTCTTTCTGAGCTGCTCCCTTGGCACTTGGATGTGCACACACAAAGCTGAACAGAACACCAGAGAGGTTCATGGTGAGGGCAGCCTGGTCTTCAGGAAGGGGATGCTTGTAGTGACAGGATACAGGGAATGGCTTCAAACTGAAAGAGAGTAGACTTATGTTGAATATAAGGAAGAAATTCTTACTGTGAGGGTGATGAGGCCCTGGCACAGGTTGCCCAGAGAAGCTGTGGCTGCCGCAGCCCTGGAAGTGTTCCAGGCTGGGTTGGATGGGGCTCTGAGCAACCTGGGACAGTGGGAGGTGTCCCTGCCCATGGCAGGGGGCTGGAACGAGATGATCCTGAAGGTCCCTTCCAACCCAAACCACTCTGTGATTAATCCTGATCAGCCCAGAAATTTTCCTACCTTGCAGTGCCATGGCAACTGTTCCAATGCTAACTGGCCAGGCACCCCAGTGCATTGGAGAAACTCTTTCCCTCTTCATAATAGGAGTCTCATTTACTGCTTGACTGAGTGTGTGACCAGGGTGAGCTGCTGTGCCTGGTGGATTGACCTGGGCTGTGGCACCGGGAGGCAGCTCTCTGTTCTTGGGAGGTGGATGCATCCTGTATAAATTCTCCTTGATGCCTCGTACTGCTGTCCCTGGTCAAAGCTGGGAAGTTTGGCAACAGCAGGAGCCTTGTCCCCCCAGAGGCTCTGGGATGGAAAGAGGCTGCTCACGGCAGGGTCATCCCAGAATCTTCCTCATGGGAAAGGTTTTGGGACTGTTTGAAGCTTAACTGGATGAAGGTTCCCTTGACTGCTGAGATTCCTGTCCTCTTTTTGGTTATGTTAAGAATAAGGTTTAAAAAAGCCCTGTGGGTTAAGGCCTCATGAAACCTCCCTCCAACTATGGGAATGCTTCACTCTGAGCTTTTGTTGTTAGGTTGCTTTTTTTTCTTCACCATCTGCCAGCTCTGGGGTTGGTGTGAAGTCAAACACTGTTCACTGAGGTTGACCTTTAGCTGGAAGCAAGTGCAGTTATTCTCCCCTTTTCCTTGCTGCATCTAGACATGTGTTGCTCTCCTGAACTGATGTCACTGGTTTCATAATATCTGCTCTGAGGGCACCCCTGCCCCACAGCTGTGCTGGTCTGTGACCCAGAGGAGCCTCAGAGATGGGCTCAGCACTCAGCAGCAGCTGGTTCAGCTGGTGGCAATGTGGAGTCTGGCAGGCACCAGGCTGTGTGAGGGAGCAGAGCTAGTTCAGAGCTCACCAGCCTCTCCTTCCTGGAGGTGAATCCGAGGAAATGTCTGAGCTTCAGGCAGCAAAGAGGGAGTGGAGCAGGGCGAATGCAGAGCCATATGAAATAGGATTTCTTCATTTCTCAAGCAGTAGTTCAGCTGTGCAGACCGTGGTGCTGCTTGGCTGCTGCTTTTCTGCATTCACAGTGATTATTGCCCATGGGGCTCAGTGAAACCACAGTGTTTGTCCCCATGGCAGTGCTGGCTTGGAGGAATGGCCACAGCCCTCTTGAGAGGCAGAGTGGAGCAGAGCAGCCTGTGCTTGCTGTAGTTCTGTGGTTCACAGCAGGGGCTGGAGCAAAGGGAAATATGAAGGGGTGTCAGCTGGGGAGAAAATCAGGATATGGTGGGATGGGAAGGTCTGCCAAGCATAGGACATGGCCACAAAACCAGAGCTCCTGACATACCCAGTCTCATGGGGCTGCAGGACTGACCAGCTTGGCCACACAGGGTCTGCCTGGTGCTTCCTACAAGCTGTGCATATGTTATACCCTGACCTGTGCCCACATAGCAGAAGGGACAGTGGGACATGGGAGCTCAGCTGCAGACTGGCAGCTTGGGCCAGACCTGGAGGCATCAGGAGATGCTCGATGGATGCAGGCAGTGCTCAGCATGAGGAATGAAGACCCAGTGGGACCATGGCTGAGTCAAATGGGATGTCCCTGCCAGAGTCAGGTCCTGGCTTGGCTTCCTGCTCCTGAGCCAGTGCAGCTCTTGGCTGGCCACCCATGGAAGGAAGGCTGCTGCATTGCAGAGTGTGCTCAGAGCAAGGCAGCCCGGCCGCTCTGCATCCACCCACCCACCCTGTGTGGTGGCACTGGGGTGTGGGTCACCTGTGGGGCTGTGTCACCACTTTCAATTCCCTCTCACAGTGTCTCAGACAAAGGGACTTTGTGCTGCTTGCCTGGGCCCAAGTGCAGTCTGAGGAAGGCAGGGAGAGCTGCTGGGGGTGGGGAGCACTTTTTATGCCCCAGGGCTGATGGCCAAGTCAGCTTTGGGGATAAGGACGTTCCTCAGCTTGTCCAGAGTGGAGCTGGGGCCACAAAGATGCTCCAAGGGCTGGAGCCCCTCTGCTCTGGAGACAGGCTGAGAGAGCTGGGGTTGTTCAGCCTGGAGAAGAGAAGGCTCCAGAAGAGCCCCTTCCAGAACCTAAAAGGGCTATGAGAGAACTGTAGAGGGCCTTTTGACAAGGGCCTGGAGTGACAGGACAATGAGGATAATGGCTTCAAACTGCAAGATGGCAGGTTTAGATTAGATGTTATGAAGAAATTTGATCCTGTGAGAATGCTGAGGCACTGGGCCAAGTTGCCCAGAGAAGATGTGGCTGCCCCATGCCTGGGTGGAGAAGTTGTGCTCTGGGAGCTTGGCCTGCAGGGGCCACAGGAGGGGAGGAAGCAAAGGCAAACAGGGATCCTGGCAGGGCTTGAAAACATGAGAGAATTATGTCTGCTCTGTGAGAAGGAAGAGCTGGCAGGGAACCTTTCCCCTCCCTTCACATCTGTCCAGTGCTGAGCAAACACCAACTAATCTTCCTGACACTTCCAGAAGACGAGGAAACATTCCAGTGCCAGAGTGAAAACCACAGCTGCAGTGACACGTGCTGCACAAACCCACTGCTCAGGCAGGCTGGGCCCAGCAGCAGCAGGGCTGGGCCGTGTTTCCCACAGCAGGTCAGGGGCAGAATCAGAAGGGAGCCCAGACAGCCTGTCTTGCAGCCTCCTGCTCTTGCTACTGGGCCACAATGAGCTCAACCAGCCGGGCAATAACTTCCCAGTGTGGGCTGTAAGGGTGAGGAAATAATTAAAAGCTGATGTGGCCTCCTGCTTTGGAGAAAGAATCCCCCTTTCACTTATTTTCTTAATGATTTAAACCCACCCTTTCATCTCCAAACTCTCAGGAACCTTCTATTGTTTGTTTCTTTTAGATTCGCTCCTAATAAGTTTTTGCTCAGCAGAGATGGAGATGTGGGAGCCAATTTATCAGTCAGAGCTGAGTAGACACATGAAATGGAATGGAGAAAGTCAGTTCTCATCAGCAAATACTTAAAGATTTGCTGCCAAAAGTGCAAGAGCTTGTTCTTGCTGCTCATGCAGATATTTGACAAATAACAGGAGGTATTTGTTGGGAGCTGATTACGTTTTAAACCCAAACCAAAACAAAAGTTGCTGTCAGTCATTGCATCCAGACCTTCATGCCCACAAGCAGCAGTGTGTACCCACCAGTCAGGCACCAAAACACTTGTCCAAGTCACCTGTCCAGGGTTCCCTGCAAAGCAGGGACAACAAGGGATGTCACCTGTTAAACCTCTCCATCCTGTCCCATGTCTGCAAGTCACCAGGATTGGCCTTTGTGTCCTATCCTTAGTGTCCAGAGAAGGTGCATGGAGATGTGCTGGGACCTTGCTGGCTTGTTCTGCCAGGAGCCACCAGAATGTTCTGCTTGTGTAGCCCTTCCCTGCCACCTGTTCCTTGTGGGGCATCCCCATTCCCTCCAGTCTGAACATTTCTGTGATGGTGCCCTGAGCAGCAAAGGAAACATTTTTCACTCAGAGTAGGTAAGTGCTGGGACAGCTGCACAGGATGCTGTGCTATCTCCACACCTGGAAATGACCAGAAGTCACCTGGGTAAGATCCTAATCCAGATTTGAAGGGAACTCTTAGAGCAGGAGATTGGACTGGAGATGCCCAGAGGTCCTGTCTGACCGAAATTATTCTGGTGGTCCTCAGATTGCACATGAAAGAGAAGGTCTTTGTTTTGATAAGGTGAGGAAAGTGAGAGGAGGGGGAGGAAATGACTTCAGTGTCTTTCATTAACCTTACTGATACACTTTGAATCATCAGCAGCTGGTGTACGTGGCACTGCTGCCCGCTGGCTGCAGGAGAAGCTGTGCCCTTTTCCTTCTCCAGGGTCAGGAGGCCAGGCCTGTGATGGCTCATGCACATTCCTGCCTCCATCAGTTGATTCCAGAGCCCAACGTGGGGGCAGAGCTGTATCCCAGTTTTTGCTGGAACTGGAGGCATTAGGGAACAGGCAGCTTGCCCAGCTCTGCAGTGATGCACTGGCAGAAGCCAGACTCCTGTCTCCAAGCCCTTTCCATCTCCAGCCAGGCTCTCTCCTAGGATAGCCCCGTGCCAGACTGCAGATGTGGGTCTCTGCAAGTCCCTCCTCTGTGCACAGCCTCGATGTGCTCACCAGGGTCCCAGAGCAGGCACAGCCCTGGCTGCAGGTGGGCAGAGATGGTCCCCACCAGGAGGGAATGCTCTCCATCTCCTCTCCATCTCCACAGTCTGATGTGTGTTGGAGGGCAGGCAGCCTCCAGATTTTTGCAGAAGCTGGTCCTCATCACAGGTGTTATGGAGGGGAAAGAGGGATGGTGACTCTGTGCTTTGCTTAAACTCTTTGATCCCAAACACCTCTCTCACCTTGCCCAGCCATTTTCACACCATGTGTAGGAAAAATCTTTCTTTGAACTTCTGAAAATCCTGGGTTGATTGCAGGGGCAGAGTTACAGTCATGGACAGTCATTGCATAAGGGGATTTCCTGGCCGCTTAGGAAACCTGGCTGAGAAACAAACAAAAGCAAAAAAAAAAATCCCATCTTGAAATCAGGTTCCTCAAAGAGCTCGGGGCTGTGGTGGCTGGGCAGGATGGGCACAAACCTGGACCCTGCCCCAGCTCAGTGCCCGGTTCCCTCAGGCACCCTCCCAACCGGCTGTCTCTGGGTCACAGCAGTGATTTATCCCCCACTTGCCTCAGAAAGTTTTAGTCATCACCCAGCTGCTGAATTACCCTCTTGTCTGATTTCCCCCGAAGGCCCAAGAGGGCTCTCTGCTTATCTAATGCTCATTTGACCGGATAATTCGAAGGCAGTTTGCAAACTCTGTGGAAGTGATCTGCTCTAAGTCAGTTCAGCTTTTCAATCCCCTCGGCTGCAGCATCAGCAGTTTCCCTTGTATTTTTCCTTCTGCCTGGTGCAGTCTCTGACATTTCTACTATCCCAAGCATCATGTTAACCCTGCTGGGACTCAGAGGCTGGAGAGGTGCCCACCACAACCTGTGTGTTACCTTTCCTGAACCCATGGATGCTCCATCACAGGGGATCATTTGCAAAGAGTAATTGATCTTAAGAGCCTTTTTTTAGAGTGCTTGAAAGTGGCTTCCTGGAACAGGTGTGTCCTCTGAGTACAGTATTAAAGAGCTTGTTCCTGCACTGTCTCTTTTTTGGGTGTTCTTGACTAACCCCACTGCCATGTGCGGTTTTGCTGGCGGGGTTGTTGTTGCTCTCTCGCTGCTGGGGAGATAAGCTGCCGCCTTCCTGCGGGCAGGGCACAACAGGTATTTAGTTCCAGTGCTAATACCTTCCAACAAAAACTTTGTTTTCTGTGACCAATCTCATGCCCGGCTCTGAAACGCTTTCAATGGGTCTATTCACGGCACAGCCGCCTGAGTGAACGTATGTAAAGTTACTCAGACAATTGGCTTGTGTTTACTCTCCTCCTCCCATTGGGTGTCTGCCTTTTCCTGAAAATGCCCACGGGAAGTGGCAAAATCATCCCGAACCTCTGCAATGACTGAGCCATCTTTGCAAAGCTTTTCAAGGCCGGTTCCTTCAATAGGAGGATTTCACAGTCAGTAGCTGGGGACGTTGATTTCTCATATACTGGAGATAAACAGCCAATACTGCCTCGTCTTCCCTTGATGTGCTTTCCACCCTTCACTCTTCCATACCTTTGGATCTTTTCACATTTCAGCCAAGTCTGATGAAGTGGCAAGGATTGAGGATACCAAAGTTCCTGCCACTTTTGCAAATATTCATTCTGAGGAGAGGAAAACTCTCTTCCAGTGCCTCCACTAGTGGAAATACAATGCTGTGAGGACACTACATATTACCTCAGAGCAGAAGTCTCAACAAATCTCCAAAATCTCTCTTTAGAAACCCTTCCAATCTCCTCAAACCAGGTGTCACTGACCCACTTGTCCAAGGACAACTTGTTCACTGCAGTGAAAGATTTGCAGGGTTTGTTTGATCCTTTCCTGTATCATGTTGGGCCTATAGTTCCCCACTCTGAGTCCTGTTTGCTGGAGGAAGGTATTAAAGTTGGATGGGCTGGGGGGGGGTGGAATGAGGACAAGGGGGAATGGCTTTAAACTGAAAGAGGGCAGGTTTAGATTAGATATTAGAAAGAAATTCTTTCCTGTGAGGGTGGTGAGGCCCTGGCATAGGTTGCCCAAAGAAGCTGTGGCTGCCCCATCCCTGGAGGTGTTCAAGACCAGGCTGGACAGGACTTGAAGCAACCTGGGATAGTGGAAGGTGTCCCTGCCCGTGGCAGGGGATTGGAATGAGATGATCTTGAAGGTCCCTTCCAACCCAAACCATTCTGTGGTTCTATGACATTGCATCGTTTTAGCCTCAAAACCCGAGGGGCCTGAATTGAAGCCAGAGAAATGGCAGTGAAAGATAACATGGGGCTTTTAGATATTAAGTGGATGAGCCTGAATATGAGGTAGGATCTTTTCAGAACTAAACTCATCCGGTTTCATGTTTTTCACTCTGTAGGGGAAGATGGTCCCTTTAGGAGTCCCAGACACACCAGCAGGTCACAGCTGTGCTGTGTGTCTGTTCAGTGTCTGCCCCTGGTGGGAACTCTCCGGGGATACCCATGTCCTGCCCCTTCCTCCAGCCCCATTTTTTCCTTGTTCCATCTCTTCTTTCTTGTGTTCATTTGCCTTCCCTTTCCAGGTCATGACTGTCCTGAGCTGTCTTGCAGGCTCTGACCTTGCTGTCATGGCCTCCTTCTCCTTGCTTCCCACTTGCCTTCATCCAATTATCACGTTACCTTCTGCTCTCTTGGAGGAACTCTGCCAAACCCCCCCCCCTCTGTGCGTTTGCTTGCCAGGTCTGAGCAGGAAAATACTGTTTCCTGCTATTTCATTACCAGCTGTCAGGAAAGTTTCTCCTGCTGAGGGAAGGCACTTCAGTGAATTACATCCCTCCTCAGCTGCCTCAGAGGAGACCATGTGTGTTAAATCCGGTCCTTTCTGTCCCTAATTTTCCCCTTGGAGATGTGCCATGGGAGGCAATAAGAACAGAGACATGAGGCCCATCCCAGCCCCTGATGGGTGTCCTCAGAATCCCTGTCCAGTTTGGCCTTACCTCCCTTGAGGACAATACACTTGTGCTAACCTGAGCTACCAGCTCAAGGGGAAGCCCCAGCGAAGACAGGAGATCCCACAGCTTTCCTGTGAGGCAGCAAAGTGGGTCAGAGCCCAGGCTCTCCCAGGGTGTCCTGTTGGGGAGCAGACAGCAGGGATCTTTTATTCTGGGTTAGTTACATGGTCCTTCAGGATACGTATATGGCTCTTGATGTGATTTTTCCTGGGACAGCTGCTATGTGCAGTGTCAGCAGGTGACAAAGGTGCCCAATGCTGTGTTTGCAGAACTGGTGCAGAGGAGTAGCTGGGGTGTTTCATATTGTCGCAGATTCACTCTCCATAGTCACAGAGAAACAGGCATGACGAGGATGTCTCATCCTCAGCAATGGCTCCCCATGGATGCTACAGAATCTGGATGACAAGCTCACGTGCAGACAGCTGTTCCTGTCTGCCATCACCTGAAGATTAAGGCAGGAATTGCCCTAATTTGCAGATCTCACTGCAGCTTAGGATAAACTGGGAACTAAGGGATCCTCTGGCAGAGGGAGCAGCAGAACAACCAGTCCCTAAGGAAGCTTGGCTGAGCAGGGTCGAGTCTTAGTTCTTCAAAATTTTGGCAGCCATGTGGTGATGTTCCTCTGGCAGTTCTGCACCTGCAGGTCTTTCAGACAGAGCCTTGCTCTGAACCCTTCTCCTCTGCAGGTGCAATCTTTGTCTGTTATAAGGGATGGGGCATTTGTGACTGTTGGGGACTGTGATTCATGAGGCAGAGCTAGAACTCAGCCAAAGGCAATAGCCAGCAGGGATGAGTCACTGCAGGGTTAAAATCCTCTTTCCAGGTCAGTCAGGCAATGCAGTCCAGCCACCTTCCCTTCCCTCCCCATGGATGTGTGCTTGTGCACTTACACTACAGCATCTTGTTTAATGAAAAGGGTTTATTTTGATAGATGAAAGCTTCTGGTTATGTAATTGCCCTTGTAAGAAAGCACAGAGGAGAATTTTAACAATATTGCTGGCTCTTATGCAAGAGTGTTGCCAGTGTTTACTCTGCAGAGATGTGAATCTCCATTGTCATTTGGGCAGAAAATGATGCCTTAATCTCCTAAGACATTTATGAAACATTGGATTACGCCGGGATCAGTGTGCTATCATCTGTAAGAAATTTACTGGCTGATTGGATTGCACAGAACTTTTCAAGGCAGGTTTTATATTTAAACTTTGCATTTCCGTGCCGGAAGAACAGCAGATATCAAGCTCTTAAGAGCCTTGGATAAATCATGAGGTCCTAGTTTTCAGCAATTACTATCAGTGGAAAGCTGGGCTTGTGCATCTGTCAGGAATAGAAGCTGTATGGCTGATTACTGGTCTCCTAGATACATTTTCATCATATTTCTCAGCTAACAGGAATGAAACAGACCTAAATTGCACAGTAATGCTGAGAGGCCATCCAGAGTCTTATCTGTTCCCGGGAGGGCTGCGAGATGATTTAATGACACAGGTTTAGTGTTCTAAGCAGTGACTGGAGCAGTGATTTAAGAGCTAAATTAGAAACATAATAAGGTATAGGACACCAAACTGACTTCAGCTAAGTTTGTTCTGGCAGATGCCTCAACTATTGTTCAAAATTGAGATAAAAAATCCTATTTGAATTTGGTTTTTTTCCCTGCTCCTTTGGCAAATTGGAGTCACTGGAATTTTCTGGGATGTATGTTGTAATGCATGTTACAGTACAGACGAGCATCTGTGCCTGAAAGTCTGGTTTTCAGCCTCATTTTGTGGCTCCCCACATTTTCCAACAGAGGTGCAACCCATCTGTGGATTCAGAGCTGAAATAGGCTTGTGCCTCTGCATGATCCCCAGCACCTGAAGGAGTCTGGTACCCACAGCCCATGTTGGAGCCTTCACCACCCTCTGTCTCCAGACAGACTCTCTTCTTGTCCAGACACCTGGACCCACATTAACCAGCTTTGGAGGCTCGGGATGTCTTCCCAAACAGTAGAGCTCAAATCCTGAGGGCATGAGTGCCATGAAAATGCTGCCCTTTTTAAAGCACCCTTTTGGGTGTACTGGCAATCGTGTGCTCACACAAGTGTCAGATATATGCAGTATTTGACAGAAATAATGATCCTCTTGCCACTCTCCTGACTGAAGGAGGATGGTGGCCCAATCTACCAAACAATGACCTTTTGTAGGAAGTCCAGCCCTGTGATTCCCACACTTTTCCATGCCCAATAGAACAAAAAAGCAAGGCTTGCTATACATTAGAAGGAGATACCTAGTATACCTTGGAAATCTGGTCTTGATCCCTGCCAAGGGAACTCCTCTACAAGGCAAATGCCCATCCTATGCTTGGAGGAGCACAAAGAGAGCCAAACATGCACATGGGCACACCTGGATGATCTTGGGTAACTTTGCAGCTATATCAACACTGGCAGTGTAAACACCTGTACATACACAATATTCCATGCTTATTTTTTGCTTTTCACCAGATGTTTGCCAATCATCAATCACCAGCCAAAGGTTTCCCTCCCCACTTCCTTCATCTCCACTAACCCAGCAATGAATCCACTGGTTCCTGTAGTTTTTCCTGTTAAAGGTAGGGACACTGAGGCAGAGACTTGGCAGAACTGGAGGCAACAAATATTGTGGGCCTGGATGTTCATAGGGCAGGTTAACCAGAAATCTCTCAGGGTTGGTTCAGGCACACTTGATCTTCCCTTGGGGCAGAGGGAAGAACAAGGTCAGCTCGTCCTTCCCAGTCCTGCTCTCAGTGGTTTGAAGATCCACCCAGTCACTTTGGAAAAGAAGGCCCTCCCACCCATGACACACAGGGTTCTTTTAGTCTTCCTGTTTATGTCTTACGATGCTCTTGTTCCTACAGTGTTTGCAGTGCTTGGGGCTCTGGGGCTGCGAGTGGAGGATTCAGGGAATGACATGCACAGAGCTCCTTGAGCCAGGGGCTCACCCACCAGGAATGGGAACACATGGCACTGGGGATGGGGAGGGCTCCTGACCCCATGGGAGGGACCAGGATAGCCACTGGCACGTTTTGGGGCTCAGAGCAAGGGTCAGCATTGTGGCACAGAGATTGTGTTTGTTAGCAGGTCACCAGAGAACAGTCAGGGCTTCCTGGATGTGACAGTGAGTCTCGTGGGTGGGAAGGAGTTAATTTCTCCTTGGGTGGGGAGGGCAAAGAACTGGGTGTCGGTCAAGTAGGCACATAGTGTGAAGCTCAGGAATGACATTGCCTGGGAGATCTGGGCTGGATGTGTTTCAAACAGCAGTTTGAAACCCCTCCAAGTAACTCAGCCTTCCCAGAGGACCTGCCACAGCAAGATTTGAGTGCCCAGATCAGCCTGGTGTGGGGCTGCAGAAGCAGGATGGGCAGGCTGGGAGACCCACCAGTGACAGGCACTGAGGTGCTGGGAACATGGTGTCTGTGCCCCCTTTGCCCTCGTGTAAATGATTAAACAGGGTGCTGAGTAACAGAGTCCTTCCTGTGGCCCTGGGCCAAGAGGAGAAAACCACGAGCTCCATCTGACAACCATCACCAATGTTAACTCCTGAGGTGAGAAGGCAGTGGTTGTATAGTCATAGTCCAGGGCTCAAAGTCATCATCCTCATGAAGCACATAATGAAAGGCAACTGAAATAGAATCATAGAGTCATTTATGTTGTAAAAGACCTCTAAGGTCATTGAGTCCAACAGTTAACCCAGAACTGCCAAGTCCACCCTTAAACAATGTCCCCAAGTGCCACATCTACACGTGTTTTAAATCCCTCCAAGGATGGTGTTCCAATGCCTGACTACCCTTTCCATGAAGAATTTTTCCATTATATACATCTGAAATCTTCCCTGGTGCAATGTGAGGCCATTTCCTCTTATCCTGTCACTTGTTAGTTAGGAGAATAGACCAACTCCCACCTGCCTAAATCCCCTTTCAGGTAATTGTAGAGAGTGGTAAAGTCTCCCTTGAGCCTCCTTTTGTCTAGGCTGAGCCATCCCAGCTCCCTCAGCTGCTCCTCACCAGACTTGTGCTCCAGACCCTTCCCCAGCTCTGTTGCCCTTCTCTGGACGTGAGTTGATTGCTGTTACCTGCTTGGCTCACAAATAAATACTGGTCTTGTTGCTAAAAGCCCTTGGCAGGCTTTCCACTGCCAGGTCTGCACAGGCCAATCTGGGCTTTGTGTCAGGGCGGAGCCCCCCAGGCCTCCTGGCACAGAGGAGATGTGAGTGAAGGACAAATGGCACAACTGATATTATTCCAGAAGCCACAAAAAGTGCCCCTTAAAGAATCCATCCTGACAGGAGACCTCATTGCTGGGCACAATGTTCACATCGGGCATCCATGCTTTGTTGCAGGAGTTTACAACTGTGAGATAATTCAGGTTGGAGTAGGTGCTGGAAGGTTCGAGTACAACCTGCAGCACACCTAGGGAAGTACAAGGAGTCTCTTTTCTCATATGTCACTCCTGGGGAGCAGAGGGTGGCCAGCAGGACCAGCACTGGTTTCTGCAATCTTCCTGACTGGTGGGTGGGGAGGCACTGTTAGAGATGTGGGCAGCACATGGAGCTGGGCTGTCTTCTCACCCACAGGTGTTACAGGCTTCCAGGATGGGCTGAGTGTGCAAATATATGCAAAATATAGACATAGTATTTGGCTTATCTTGAGATTTCCATGGAGATGTGAGAGTCATATAGATGGGCAGAACTAAGTGGAGGCAGGTGCTGAGCATCATGGCTTTACCACAAAACTACACTTCATATTGTTAGTGATATAACTGATGTCTATCAGTCACGCACAGTGCTCTGGGCTCCTCTTGCCATGGGGAATGGCATATCAGAGCACTCAGCTGTAGAGAGCTGTAACATCTCCATGTAACTGGTGAGGAGCTGCACCACAAAGAGGTTCAGTGGGTTTCAGTCAGAGGTACATCTGAGTGCCTCAAATAATGTGTGGGGCTTATGTTTGGGTTAGCTGTACATGCACTCAGTTAAATTGCTAATTAGTCTCCACCATCAGTGCTGATTAGCTCCTTGGTGGCTGTAATGTGAGATCAGGCGTTAACACACATGGAGACACACACAATTAAACATTGGAACCTGCAGCTGCCTCTTGTCCCCAGTGGATTTCCAAATCCCTGCAGGAAGGTTGTGGTGGAGATGGGAATGCCTCTGTATCTCCTGCTTCCCTGACTTGCATGGTAGTG
The DNA here is from genome assembly GCA_035583235.1 of Hafferia zeledoni. Classification (NCBI taxonomy): domain Eukaryota; kingdom Metazoa; phylum Chordata; class Aves; order Passeriformes; family Thamnophilidae; genus Hafferia; species Hafferia zeledoni. The sequence goes on from JAWWEV010000083.1 coordinate 148,035,729, forward strand.
TCCATTTGCTCATGCCAGACTGCTGACATGTCTCCTGTCCCCACCTTTGCACCTCCATTCAGCATCTCCCCATGTGGCCTCTTGACTTGTGCTTTGAGGGTTGGGCCACCATGGCTGCCTTGGCTCAGAGGATGCCTGAAGAGGGATGTCCTCACCCATGACCAGCACATTGAAGTGCTTCAGGATTACAGGTCAATGAAAATAGCACATAATATCAGCAATAACTCTATTATTCTTTTAATTGCCAGAAGAATAACAACAATTACTATAATTAATATTAATAACAGTGGCAGTAAAAGTAGGTGTTAACCTTTACAGTTAATTACCATCACCGTGAGAACCTCATGAAGTTCAACAAGGCCAAGTGCACAGTCCTAACTGTGCATTGGGGCATTCCCAAACACAAATACAGGCTGGGCATAGAACGGATTGAGAGCAGCCCTGAGGAGAAGAGCTTGGGAGTGCTGGTGGTTGAGAGGCTGGACATGAGCCATCAATATGTGCTTGCAGCTCAGAAAGCCAGGGGATACAAGAGAGCTGAAGAGGGACATTTGGCAAGGGCATATAGTGATAGGACAAGGGGGAATGGCTTCAAACTGGCAGAGGGTAGATTGAGATTAGACATCAGGATGAAATTCTTTATTGTGAGGGTGATGAGACACAGGCACAGGTTGCCCAGAGAAGCTGTGGATGCCCCATCCCCTGAAGCATTCAAGGCCAGGTTGGGTGGGGTTCTGAATAATTTGCTCTGACAAGGGTGGTCAGGCATTGGCACAGGAGTGTTTGAGTCACCATCCCTGGAGATACTTAAAAGATGTGTAGAGGTGGCACCTGGGGACATGATTTAGTGGTGGACTTGACAGTGCTGGGTTAATTGCTGGACTCAATGATCTTCGAGGGATTTTCCAGCCTAAAAGAGTGTATGATTCAATGATTCTCTGTGCAGAGGTAGCAGGGACATTGTAACAGGGACAACTTTGTCCACAGTGGAGGACAAGGGCTCTCTAGGCCTCCCTTCACAGGTGGGTCCTGCAGGTGCAGGAGAGTCACTTCTGTGGCTGTATCCTACCCTGTGTGATGTTCTATCACCAGTAAATAACGTTCTGGGTACTTTGGAAGCTGAGCACTGAAGATCCACTCTTAATTGTGTGGGGATTATGCCAGCTCTGGGGTTGTATCTGAAGCTCAGCAATGTTGCAACTTGCAAACTACTCTGCTGACATCCACCTCTGGCTGCTCCCTCTCCTGAGTGGGCTTTGGGTAGTGCTGCAGGAAGGGCTGGGTGTGAAGGGAAACAGCTTCGACCCTGATCACCCCAGCAGAGCTTGAGCAAAGAGAAATGATCCCCTAAGGACAGCTCGGTGTGAACATACAGCCCTGGCTCAGGGTGTTTCTTGGCTGATTGTGCCAGAGTGGCTAAAACCTTACAGTTGTTTCTAGCAAAGAGATTTGAAGAGCAGTAGCCTGAGTTTGTTGATCCTGCAGTACTTCCCACAGGAGCTTGGGATTGTGTTTGAAATACCTTGGATGTACTTTGCTGCCAAAGTCTGTGTGTGCAGGTTCCTGTGTGGTGACATCTTGCCCCATCATTGAAGGTGGTATTATGTTGTCAGTGGAAAAAGGAATTTTGTGTGTGTTGGGGAGTTATAATGGAAATGTTGGGACTGGAAATAATGGAATTTGGATGAAGAGTGGTGTAGAAACACCAGAAGGGACAAACAGTAGAAGGGCTGCAAAAATGACAGGTATAGGTGGCCCCTAGATGAGCAAGTCAGAAAGATCCCAGCACAGTTACGTGCAATGTCTCAGGGCACCCAGGCTTGGAAACAAAAATCTGGTGACTCACAGGATGGAGAGACCCATCACTGGCAGCTTCTTCAGGGATAAAAAGGTATATCCAAAGCCAGCATCCTGTCACCAACCTGGAAGAGACCTAAGAAATATCCTGAGGGCTTGAAGTCATTGTCCTCTGTGCCTGGAGCAAAAAACTGCTGCAGGGTGATGGATACCAATGGCTTAGGATGTGACAAGATCCCAAGAGGGTGCGGCAGTGGGAGTAAACCTCATCCATTCATATTTCTGTAACCAGTGAAGAGTTGTCCTTCAATATAAAATTGGATCTGAAATTGCCTCTGCCTCTGAGTCATTCCTGAAATCTCTCCCCATTGCTATTTGTCAGATGCAATCACTCCACAAATAGCAAGCAGTGGCAGAAGCAGCAGCTGTGGCCCAGGGAATACACTGCAGACCTGAGGAAAATGGTGTCTGTAATGTGCCCAGCTGATGCAGAATTAATCAGGTTTGAAAAAGAGCACGGCTCTCACACCCTGGGGAACTGTACCTAAAAACTCCTGCCTATGTGGATCTTCCCGTTGTGCTCCTTGACATAACTTCTAAGAGAAATAAATGAGTTTATCTCCCACATTGCCCGCAGACCTTTCACATGGAAATAGTGGAATTAAGGAGATTAAGATTTAGCTTCAACTTGGATAAAGAACAACAAAGAATGATTAACACTTGAAATGGTTCCCAGTCATTAGGTCTGAACTCCAGTCTCCCTGTGTTTCCTCTAGTGAAGAGCTTTTCTGTTGTGTTCATTGCTGTCACATCTGATCCCATAAGACAGCAGGAGTAAAACAAATGGTTCCCTATGCTGGGATGGGCTGGCTCTAAAACACTCAAGTTTGGGCCATGGAGGCTGTAGAAGGAATGGGAGAGTAAAGGAGACTGGTGAGGTTTAGGAGATGGATGTATGGAAGGCTGCTCTTGAGAAGGACAGGGAATCACAGAGAACAGGGTCAGGGAGGTGGAGAGCAGAGTCTGAGTGTTGGGGTCTTGGTGAGCAGGAAGGAGAAGAAGGTGGGGGGCCACAGGCTTGGAGGGGTTCTGAGTGATTGCTTGGAATTTTACATTTCAGAGGAGATTCTACTCCTGCAGGATTGAATCATTCCTACAGTAGCCAGGCTTGCTTCCTAAGCAGCTGGCTGCTCACAAGTGGTGAGGCTCAGTATCTCTAACTGGATGCAGCATAGGAGGTCAGAAAAGGGCAGATGATCCCTGTTCCAGGGCTCGCATTTTAACAGTACTCTGGAATCTGCAGAGCAGCACAGACCAGCTTGAAGCCTTTCTTGGCTTGGCTTGATCATCAGGCATTGTTGGTTTCTTTACAGAATAACTTGGTTCCTTTTTGTGCTGCTCCATATGTTAGATGAGACACAGATGTTGCTCTGTCAATGAGTCATTGCCACAGCTGTAGCTGTCAAGAAAGCTGGTGGTTTTTCGCAGCTGGATCAGGGAAAGTCAAAGCCTTTAGCATGCTTCAAACTACAGAAGTTCATGTGCTTTTTCAGGAGGCTGGGATCAGCCAGACTGATCAGTCCCAGCAAAGGAATCCCTCTCTGTGACTGGTGCAATAATAAATTTATACTGAAGGGGCTTTGAATCCCTTCTTCCCCTGCCCAACACTGCTGTGCCTGCTTTGCCCTCTCTGCCCTGCCTGTTTATCCTGTTTGGGGTCAGGGATTTACCACATATGACAGCACAGCAGGGCCCTGCTGGCATCTGAGGTCTACAGGTGTCACTGCAATGGCAATTCTAGGGTCACCTCTTGTGTGTGTGAGTTGTGTTTTCAAATACCTGAAGGGACTGGGATTGTCACTAGAAAACAATTTGTGCTAATGATTTTTATGATATGGTGACTTATCTGCAGGATTTGACCTTCACAAAGGTCCCTGGATACACTTCTTGCTCACTCTCAACCCCGCTGTATTCTCGTATCCCATTCCCCTCACACTCACTGTGGTTCTGGAATTTACAACTGAATGTCAAAAACAAATAGTGTTTGCCGACCATCAAATATGATTCATTTTAAGCTGAGCAGACCCTGCCAGTGCAGTGTCTGCATTTGCCACTCAGAGCCAGGCAAAGACAGTGACAGACAGCATGGGCAGAAATGGGAAAAGTGCTAGGAGAAAGCAGAAACATTCGATCTCTTGAGCAGAAGCAATTTTTGTGGTCCATTGCTGTCATGCTGTCTGGCAGTGCAGATGTGTTTGCTCTCAGAGAAGGAATGGAGCTCCTGGAACACTTCCCTCTCTTTACTAGGAAAGTAGAAAAGAGCCTCTGGGACTTTCAGGGGTTTTGTTTTCATTGAGAGGAACAGCAGAGGACACAAACAGTGTCACTGCTCTCTGCTATGGGCACGCACTGAGAGCTCACACCCTCATGCAGGTGTCACGAGCCCTAAAGTAAGAGGATAAGTCTGAGGATGCTGGGAAAAAGAAAGGAAGAAATACTGAATTAAAGCTGTATACACATTAGTACAATTTATAGAAGTGAAGGAGACTGACTTTCTGCCCTTGTAAGGAGGGCATGGAGATCTCCAGGGTGACAGCAGAGGAAAATGGCACATGCCCCAAGGGATACTTGTGTTCAGCTCTCCTGGAGAAACAGCCACCGCAAACCTAAAGAAAGGAAGTTATCCATAACCTAGAAAATACAGGGAAATATTTTCCATGCCGCTCTGGGAGATCAGGAAGTTATTTTTGGTTTCTGTAGCACAGTGAGTGTCGTTGGGAGCATGTGCAACAACAGAGTTTTCAGCAGCTCCCATTGTATTTGCTCCCATTGACCTTATCGCTAATAAGTGCAGGATGTGAATTATAACGGCAAAGATATAATCAGAGAGGCCTGGAGACAGCTCGTCTGCTGGGGACGAGCAGTTGCCATGACAGAGCCTCTCACGTTGCTCCTTCTCAAGTGGAACATCAGGTAAAACAAGGACTCTGCCGCTTCTGTTGATTTCAATATAATTTAGGGGATAAGTGACTTCACTGTTTCCCTGGATGTGGGAGGCGAGGACACTTTTATGACTGTGAAGGACAGGAGAAAGTCATGTTATTGCAACTCCTGGTGAATTACTTTGATATTCTGCACAGCACTCAGGCTGGGAGACTAAATGTAATTCTTAGTTATGGCTTATTAAGTCACAGCACATGCAGGGATGCTCCAGAGGCAAAGGATCCAGAAGATCCTTCCTGATTTACAGCAGCTTGAGCACCTTTGGTGGTGCTATCATCATTTTTGCCAGCTTGAAGTCTGGACCAAAATTTGCAGGAGGTGTAGCACCAGGAGTTTGAGAGGGGAAATACAGGCAGCCTCTCCAAATCCAGCATCTCCCCGTGCCCAACAGCCTGGCCAAGGGAGCAAGGAGTGCCCCATCATCCCCAGAGGACACCAACATCCTCTCTTATAAACAGGCCAAGGGAAGAAGCTGGAGCTCTACAGCATGTGCTTTATGTATGCTAGAGGAGCAGTACATTGGTGCATCCCTCATGGCCCAAAGTGTGGTGGGAGAGCTCAGCCAGGCTGAGATGTTGCAGAGGACTCCAAAGGGCTTGGAGGCACAGATGCCTTCCAGATGCCTCTGCTTGATCAAAAGGGCTGTGGTCTGGGTGGCTGTTAGAGAAAGGAGTCCCTGGAATTTTCTGTGAGCATGTCCTTCTTGTCCATCCTCCTGTTTGTCTCTGCTGTGAAATCATCTTTGGAACAACAAGAACTGCCAGTGGCTGTGGAGCCACAGAGCAGGCTCAGGGAAGAGGTCTGGGTTGGTGGGAATCTCTGTTCTCTAGAGACAGCTGGAAAAGATGGTCTGAAGTTTAGAAGCAGAAACAGATGTAAAAACTGTTCCAGTTCATGATAGCTTGAAATGAAAAAAGAGGCAGAAAACATGATGCATGTGGGTACCTGACTGAGGGAGGATTTATCACAAGGTGGGAAAACAGCATCATAATCTTCAAAATGTCAGTGTGTCAAGGAGGAGAGTTGGTGAGGGGCCAGACTGATGGGAGATGGGCCAGCAGACAGTAATATTGATATTGTCAAACATGTCAATACCGATGATTCTTGTTTTAAAAGCAAGGGACACATTGTCATTCTAAGGCGACAGTATCCTTGACAGTATCTGATTCATATTGCAGCACCTGGATCCAACAGTGAAGACTTTCAGATGAGAATGAAAATTAGCACAAAGGAAGATTTTTCCACAGTGCTAAAGAAACAGAAATGTTGAAGGCAACTGGGGATTTCTTTTGGAATAAAAAAGCCCTGGCCTCTCCTTTTAACCTGAGAAATGCAGTTCAACTACCAGATGCATGGACCAGATAAACAAGTCCCAGGCATCTCACTGTGTCTTTTGCCAAGACCCCACAATATTTCAGAAACATCAAAAGATCTCGAGGTGGATCTGATTGCTGTTATGTAAGGGAAGAGACAAAAGAGCAGTTTGTCTGGCTGGTGTCTAAGCAGACATCTGCTGCAGCTCAGCCTGTGCTCTCCTCAGCCAGATTTCTGCTCCCTCCTCCAGCCATTGTTCACTTTGTATCACTTTTATGGACTGCTCAAATTTGCTGAGTGGGTGTTATCCCAAAAGAGGAGAATGAAGGTTGGTATCTCTGAGCAGAACTTGTTCTCCATGGAGGCCACTTTCCACTTTTGGTCTGTGCCTGAGTTCCTCTAGCCAAATCCCACGGAGCATTGTCACTTGTTAAAGTTTTGTAGCAAATCACTGGTGACAGCAAGGCTGTTCTTCTGCAGAGC
>JAWWEV010000083.1:148042425-148090029 GCA_035583235.1 Hafferia zeledoni
AATCCCACGGAGCATTGTCACTTGTTAAAGTTTTGTAGCAAATCACTGGTGACAGCAAGGCTGTTCTTCTGCAGAGCTTGGGTTGGGTGAAGCACAGGGTGCTGTGCTGAATGACACCCCAGAGATCTGGGAAGGCACGGGGCACAACTCTGCCTTGTCTGCATCAAGGCTGTCATTTTCTCTGTGTTTCCTTACATCTGCACATCTCAGCAAGGTATTGCTGCCAGTTATAGGGCACTGCAGAAGAGATGTGGCCATGATACACCACAACTGTATTTTGCAAGAATAAAGAGGAGTTGACATTGCTACTTACACAAACCTCCCTGAATGTTAACCCTTAATTAATTTCTTTACATGATTAGCCCTCCCCAGTACATCCAATGCCAGAAGCACCATCAGGCAGTGTTTGTGCTGCTGGATCAAGCTGGTTTATGGCTTGTGACAACAGGAGGGTTCATGGACTAAGAAACATAAGAAGCCTCATCATAGTCAAGGAATGGGTACAAGAATGGATGATCTGCTGGGTGGGTTCTCACTCCATTCCCTGTCTCCCCTGGGAAGGGAAGCTCCTTCATGGCCATGGTGACAACAGTGGCAAAGATTTAATTCATGGTCCTTAGCACTGGAAACAGGCACTTGGAGGAGAGCTCTTTGTACTTTCATGAGGGCAGAGTCCACAGAACCAACTCCAGGAGTCTAGGGACCTTCAGCAGAGCTCCATTCTTTGGAGCATAGGGCAGGATTGCTCTGTGTCCTGGTTAGTCTCTGTGGACCTGCTGCTGGGTCAAGCTGTGGCCGAGAAGGCCAATGGTATCTTGGAAAGACCATTGCTAACAGGTCAAGGGAGGTGATCCTGTCCCTCCACTCAGCCCTGGTGAGGCAAATCTGGAGTGCTGTATCCAGTGCTGGGCTCCTCAGCACCAGAGAGACATGGAGCTTCTGGAGAGGGTCCAGCAGAGGAGAACAAGGATGATTAAGGGACTGGGGCATCTCTGTCACGAGGAAAGGCTGAGGGAGCTGGGCCTGCTCAGCCCTGGGAATAGACAAATGAGAGGGGACCTCATCTATGTCTGTCAGTGTCTGCAGGGAGGGGACAGAGCATGGATCAGGCTCTGCCTGGGGGTGCCCAGCAATGGAACAGAGGAATGGGCAGAAAGTGATGCCCAAAAAGTTCCACCTGAACAAAAGGAAGAACTTTACTGTGCAGTGACCCAGCCCTGTAACAGATTGCCCAGAGAGGGTGTGGAGTCTCCTTACTAGAGATATTCCAGAACCATCCAGACATAGTCCTGAGTAACATGCTCTGGGCACCCTGCCTGAGCAGGGGGGTTGGACCAGTTGACCTCCAGTGGTCCCTCCCAACCCAAGCTTTTCTATGATTCTTTGAACTTAGAGTGGAGTTTGCTGGTTCTCCCTGTAGAGCCTAACTCATTCTCAAACACAAAAAAATGCACTCAAATGGCTTATGTTGATCTGCAATAAAACTGAAGGTCTTTGGAAACTTCAGTGTTTGAGATCTAATACAGCAGTCCCCATGGGTTTGGGCTCTACTGAACATCAGGGTGCAACATGGGATGCTCCCAGAAACAAAGTCTGTATAAACAAACTGCATCACCAGCTCCTGCACTCGGTTGCAATGAGCCAAACTCCCAGAGCACCACTGACTTTTCCAGCTCCCTGTGTCTCTCCTGTGGGGAAGGTGATGGGACTCAGTGGGTAAAACTAGATCCCTGAAAGCAGCCCCAGTGACCTCTGTGCCACAAAATGTTCAGAATGATAAGGGAGAAGGGAACAATTTGCAAGTATTCTAACTCTTCACCTGTAGTGACCATGTATCACATGTGAATAGAACCTCTATACACAGATAAGGTCTTAGATAAGGTCTTGTGCTGCACGTGGAGGGGCTTGCATAGAATCACAGAGTAGTTTGTGATGGAGGGGACATTTAAAGGTCATGATTTAATGTAAAGTTTTGCAGCTGAGTAGCCTTAGCAGTTTATAAATACTGCACCTACTTTTTTTGACCATTTATGCCTTAAAAGCCTGTCAGAAACACTCCTCAGCAATTTGCTGTGGAAAAAGGAAAAGGAAGGGAAGCTGAGGGTAAGTGCTCATATATGGCTGTTGTCTGCATAAATGTTATGTGAAGTGTGAGCTAAAACTCAAATGCAAATCCATGGCGCTTGATCCAGTGCCAAGGGAAAGCTTCAGTTCAATTGCTTCAAGGCACGTCTGCGTAGACAGAGACAATTTGAGGTTAACTGAGATGAAGCCACTGCTAATTTCACTTATTGGTTATAACCTTGGGCAGACTTGAACCTTCTCCCAGAACCAGAATGTCAGCTGGAACACAGTGGCTGCCTGTACTGCAGCAGAAGAGTGAAGTCTCTGAGCAATTTGTCTCAGCTGGGGGTGGTTTTTGGAGAAGTTGGTGTCTGGAGAGCACAAAGGCTTCCCTCAAATGATGCATTCCCTTGGTTTAACGGGAGACTAAGCTTTTACGGAGATACAGATCAGCTTGGACATTCCTGGGAATGCAAAGTTTTCAATCCATGGAATATCTGATATATACATACAGGCAGAGGCATAATTTACACTTTTAAAAACATGGTATCTCATTTTATCTTGCTGTGAGCTTTGCTTTGAATGCTTGATAGTCTTTATCATGTTCTCTGCTTTGGTAGGATCTACATACAACACAGGCTGGAAACTGGCAAATGTCTCAGCTTTCAAGAAGAGCAAGAGGGATGACCCGGTAACTAAACTGGGAGGAACTGTGGATTCCCTTGGAGGCAGAGAGGCCCTGCAGAGAGGTCTTGATGGAACAGAGGCCTGTGCAACCACCAACCATGTGAATTTTAACAAAGGGAAGTGATGGATTCTGCACCTGGGACGGGAGAACCCTGGATGTACATACAGGCTGGGACCAGCACTGTGGAAAGGGACCTGGGGGTCCTGGTTGGTGGCCAGTTGGACATGAGTGAGCAGTGCCCTGGCAGCCAGGAGGGCCAACTGTGCCCTGGGGGGCATCAGGCCCATCGTGGCCAGCTGGGCAAGGGAGGGGATTGTCCTGGTCTGCTCTGCACAGGGGTGGCCTCACCTGGAATATTGTGGCAGTTTTGGGCACCACAATATAAGAAAGATACTAAGCTGTTAAAGAGTATCCAGAGCAGGCTCACAAGGGTGGTGAAGGGTCTGGGGGGGAAGCTATGTGAGAAGCAGCTAAGATCACTTGGTCTGTTCAGCTGAAGGAGACTGAGGGGAGTCCTTATCACAATCTGCAGCTTCCTTGTGAGGGAAAGCGAGGGGCAAGTACCAATCTCTCCTCTCTGGTGACCAGTGACAGGATCCAAGGGAATGGCATGAAGCCAACTCAGGATATTCTGATTCTGTAATTCTGTGCTTTGCTGGCTCCTGTACTGTCAGCAAGTAAGTGTATTTGAGATGTAGCTGGGCCTCTTCATGAAAGCCGCTAGTGCCTTTTCCTCTTCCTTTGGCTTGCGATCATCCTCTACTGGAGTTGAGTTGGGTGTTGTTTTCTCTGGGAGTGAAGGAGGACTCCCTCCCACCACACGTCTTTGTGTACAAAGGATGGACTAATTGTTTTGAATTAGTCTGAGCCAGGGTGTCCTCTGCTATTGCTCTCTGAGCTGTCAGTATTCCTTTTTTCAACCACCATGGCCTGAGAGCTGCCAACAACCCCACAGCCTCAGAGGGATACCTGGTCTGCCTAACATCCCTGCCCTGTTTTCGTGCCCATCTGATGAGCTGAGCCTAACCCTTTAGGTCTGAGTTGATACCAAAGCTGTAGTATGGGACAGATGTTGGATAGACCAGGTGTCCCATTCTGCTTCTGCCAGCCTGTGCTACCTCCTCTCCCTGCATTGTTGTAGCTGTATTTGCCTTGCTCCCCATGTCTGTCTGCGCTCCCGTACTATGGCTTTGGTAACAACTCGGATCTAAATGGTTGGGCAGAGCTCATGAGATGGATGTGAGTGGGAAGAGAATTAGGTAGGTCCTGTGTGGGCAAGTGCAGGGGAGAGTAAACACAGTCAACACTTAGGTTGAATCATCTCAGCTAGGATGCAGACAGCACCCTGCAAATACTAGCCAGGTCAGCCCTTCCTGCTGGGATTTCCAGAGCTTCCATTTCTAGATCCAGGCTAAACCAAAGCACAGAGAAGCCTGTGATGTGAGCCAAGAAAGCAGCACAGAGCAGTTAGGTGGGAGCTGGTCTCTGTAGAGACATCTTTGCAAGTTAAACTGGAGTACCCCAAGAGCTGAAAGTGGTCATTAAACCAGGGCAAAATGAATGAAGTTATTTAGAAATAAAGTTACTTTAGTTCTTACAATGTTGACATAGAGGTTTAATGTGGCCTAAGCAAGACGTCAATATCCTGAAAAAACCATAAAATCCACGAGGATAGGTTAATGTTTTAGGGCAGCAGGTATAAGGGACTTCAGAGTCCTGATGAACAGCAGTGTCAGGGTGGTATCATTTCTCCACGTGGATATTTAGCCAGATATAGCCACTCACTGCACTTTCTCCTTGGAGTCTACATTTCATCTGCAAGGCTGGGGACTCCTCTCCCTCTGAAATAGTCATGACCTATGGGACACAACATTGCAGAAAAAGGGGAAAGAGGAGGAAGGTTTTGGAGTTGCCTGGGTGCTGCATACAGCTTTTTCTGACTGATACATTTCCACATTTTTATGCATTGACTTGTCACTCAGAAACTAATGAAATGACCAACCAGGCAAGCTGCTCCCCTCCTTAGGCTGGGCTGTAAAAGAGGCTGATTATGTCAGAGCCGTGCTCTGTTTTGGGCTTGTGTGATTTGCTGTGTCACCATTTCATGGTGGCTCTGTGTTCGGAAACAGGCCCTGCAGCTGCAGCTCCTTCTCCTGTTTTATTTGGAGCAAGCAGTGGAGAGTTGTCCTGGGCCATTTTGAGTGTTCTTCCTTTGTGGCACTTTGCCTCAGAACGAGATGAGTCACAGGCAGGTTACGTGCCCTGTCCCCGTGAGTGTGAATTAGAGGGAATGCTCCAGGATTACTGGCGATTGTCTCCCTGAGCACCCCACCGAATTAGGCATTTCACAGGGCTGGAGGCTGCCCTGATCTCCTGGTCCTTTGGGTCCTACTTAAAGGGGGATGAGCTCTTCTGTTGTGCTCTGACAGCTGGGAGCAAAACCTGTTAGGTCTGCCTGACCTGTCAAATTGTTAGGGTTCAAATGGATTAGGAAAGGAACGTCAAAAAATGTTCTGAGCATATGGATGCCTCACGGCCTTGCAGCAGGCTGTGTGTGACAGAGAGAGGGACATGCAGGCCTGGATCAAAGCTGTCACAGGATAGAAGGGACATAATAGAAATATTGGCTGTCTTGCTGCATTTTGAATCCTTGAAGCTTCTGTGCCTAAGGAAAACCAAGGAGGAATTAAGCACTGAAGGTTACAAGCAAGTCCCTGGAACTCTACACAGTCTCAGAGAATTCAGACTATCCTTGGGTCAGGGAAAGGGGGATGTATTTTGTGAGAAGAGCACATGGATCACTTAGTCAACCAAGGCTGAAAGATCTCTTTGTAAGCAAAGCAAAAGAAGTCTGAGGGCAAATGAAGTATTTATATTAAATATGTTGCAGTACAAGAGGTATTTATGTTAAAAGGTAATACCAATGCAGGATTCGGTGAGAATGAATTAGACATGGGCATCTCCAGCTTGGGAAGGAGAATAGTATTTCTAAGCCTCTGAGATATCTCAGGGAACCTTTCCAAGGAAAGGCATCAAAACTGTTTCAGTGTGCAACAGGTAAAGATGAGGAAGGGACTGCACAGGAGAGGTGCCAGAGTGAGGGTGTGGAATCTGTCAATATTCTCAGAAAGCTGTTGGAAAGAGATGATCATTGCTCTTCTCAGTTTGTTGCGTGCCATTTTGACTGTGTTGAATAATTCCCATATTTCAGGGTTTCTGCCAGGAGGAAGGAAACCTTTGTCTTAATGCAGTACTTCACTTTGGGTTCAATTGTTTCTGGGTTTCATTTCTTTCCTTTCCCAGTTAGCATTGGGCTGGCCCAAGTAAAAATCAGCTTGGGGTGAGGTCAAGCACTCCACTTGTGCTTTTAGAAGGAGAGAAATGTTTCAAGTGCCCAGCTCATCCACACACCCAGAAATGATCTCAGAGTCTGACCTAACGTCAGAGAGGAACAGGGCTGGGTCCTTCCTTCTCTGTAATGCAAAGGGTGGGTGACATCACTGGACATGGATCCATGGCCTTGGCAACACACTTGCTGTCTCCTGCCTTCTTTGCTTCCTTGGAAGCTTTTAAGTCCTTTTTATTTCAATCTTTTCTTGACTGGGAACTGCTGGGGACGCCCATGGAGGGTGGTGGTCGAGTAAGACCCTGAAAGGGATTTTTGGGGGGCTCTTCCAGACATGCAGCTGCTGCCTGGGGACACTGCATAAGGTGACCATGGTGATCTGGTCTGGGGCTCTGTGCTCCAAGGTAAATGGTTCCCAGGACTGATGTGTGCTGACTTATTTCCATCAGGACCTTTTCCTTCCGTAGTGACTTGGTGACCCAAAGGAAATTCCTGATGCAGGCATTGCCTAACCAGGAGCATTTTGTGTTTGAGAATGGAAGGGATAAGTCATAGCTCTTTTTTCCCATCTGATTTATTAGAAAGTCAAGAAGATGACAAATAAAACTGTTTCAGACAGGAAACCATTAGAGTGTAGTGCAGTGTGTAACTGCAGGTTTATACTGGAGCTGTTGTGTTCCCATCCATGCTGTGTGTGATACAACTCATTCAGGGCATTTCCAAGTCCTGGATCCAGCAGTACAGCCAGGCCTGATAACTGCACTTCTCTTGGAGGTCAGGGCTTGCACCAGTTGTCCCTGACATGGGTGAGTTCCAAACTATTACAGCAGCTTGACAGGTGTGTCTGGGACACTGAACACAGCCTAGAAAACAAGTCAAGACACAGTGACCCCCTCATGTAGCTACAGAAGGAAAGGGGCCATTTAGACCAAACCAGGGATACAGGAAGTACAGAGGAGGGATTTGTAGTGGGAAAAGTTAGGGAAAAGTTATCCCGTGGGCATTTACAGAGGAGTTTGTGAGGCAAGAAGGGGAAAACTCTTCTTGTAAAGGTGCCAGCACCACCCAAAGAGGAGCAGGGTCTGTAGCGGGCTGACATCCAGTGCTTGGCCAGAGGAGCTGCCCCTGTGTATGATCATCCAAAGCCAATTCCCAGCTATGGCCTTGTCCAAAGACAATTCTCAGCCCTGACCTTGCCCCATGTCTTGCTGCTGCTGACTTTGGGATCACTTCGGCAGTGCCCAGAGCAGCCGAGCGATGGGGCTGAACCCATGTTTGTTATGGGGTGGGTAAAGAGAGGAGCACGTCCCCTTTCCTGTGTCACAGGCTGAGGGAAACAGGGCTGTCTGAGGCATCTTTGGGCTCCCTCTGTTGCTGAGGCCTGAGTCCCTCACTATGGCCATGGTCCTGGCTTCCTTCCCCTTGCCCATTTGCCATCAATAACTGGCCTGGATCCTGCTGGACCAGTGTCGGGAGAGCTCCAGCACCCTGGGCCCTGTCATGGAGGGCGTGGAGCAGGGGGTCCTGCCCCTGAGGGGATGAGACATGATTGTCCTACTGAGGGATGGAGTGGGGATCCTGTCTCTGAGGGGATGAGGTCTGAGCTCCATCACAAAGCAGGGGGGTTCTGTCTCCAAGGGGACATGATCTGCAGACAAAGGGAGTCCTGTCACTGAGGGGACGGGTCTGATCACTGAGGGGACGAGGGTCTGATCACTGAGGGGATGAGGTCTGAGCCCTGTCCCTGAGGGGCTGCAGGTCCTGTCGCTGAGGGGACCCTGAGCCCCCAGCAGGGTCCGGGCCCTGTCGCTGAGGGGCCGCCACCCCGCTCGGCCTCTCCCGCAGCGCCATCTCGCGGCCTCCCCAGAAATCAGCCCCGATCTCGCAGCTCGGGCAAGGGCTGGGGAGGATGAGGAGGCGGAAGGTCCCAGCCCGTGCTCGGGGCCCTGTCACGGTGTCGAGGAGCCCCGGGAGGGACATGCAGCTCCTGCCACCACTGCATCACCCCCATCCCTGCTGTGCCCAAAAAATGTTATGTCCTGAGCCACAGCAGGTTTTGCTTGTCTTCATATAATCACAGAATGGTTTGAGTTGGAAGGAACCTTAAAGATCATCTCCTTCCAACCACCCTGCCATGGGCAGGGACACCTTCCACCAGACCAGGTTGCTCCAAGCCCTGTCCAACCTGGCCTTGGAGACTTCCAGGGATGGGGCAGCCACAGCTTCTCTGGGCAACCTGGTCCAGTGTTTCCCCACCCTCCCTGTTCAGCTAAAAGCAGCTCTGGGGATCATTTCCAGAGGGCCTGGAGCAGGGATTGCCCTGGGGGCAGCGGTGACTGACCCTCAGGGGTTTGGGGACAGGTGTAAAACAAGCTCTGAGTGGGACAAAAAATCACAGAATCATAGACTCATTTAGGTGGGAAAAGACTTGTAACATCATCAAGTCCAGCTGCTAACCCAGCACTGCTGAGTGCACCACTAAGCCATGTCCCTAAGTGCCATATGCACGTCTTTTAAATCCCTCCAGGATGGTGATCCCGCCACTTCCCTGAGCAGCCTGTGCCAAGGCTTGGCCAGTCTTTCCATGAAGACATTTTTCCTGATATCCAATCTCAACCTCCCTTGGCACAACTGGAAGCCATGCCCTCTTGTCCTGTCACTTGTTACCTGGAGAAAAGGCCACCCCCACTTGACTACACCCTCCTTTCATCTCATTAAAGAAAGTGATAAAGTCCCCCTGAGCCTCCTTTTCTCCAGGCTAAACATTCCCAGTTCCCTCAGTTGCTCCTCATGACTTGTACTCTTGACCTTTCCCCACCTCTGTTCCCTTCTCTGGGCACACTCCAGCATATCAATGTCTTTCTTGTCAGGCAGGGCCCCAAAACTGAGCCCAGGCTTTGGGGTGCAGCCTCACCAGGGCTCACTACCCTGGGCCATGCACAGATGATTCCCTCTGTTCCCAGCAGTGAGCTGGAACTCGGAGCCAGTAGTCCAGCACGCCAAGGTGTGCATGAGGAAACTGTCAGGGCTCCTGGGGCTCTCCTGGCGAGGGAAATCAAGCTCAAGCTGAGCTAGTCTAGAGAGTGATTAATATTCTCAGGTTGAAGGAGGTACTTAAATGTGCTGAAGGGATGCAATGGTGCAGCAGGGATACAACATAAAAGCCAGGAAATGTAAGATTTTGGCAGCTGACCTGAAGGAAAAATTCAGGATTTAAGGTAGTACTTTAAGTTCTCCCATCCTTCCACCAAAATAAGATTTCAACCATAATTTTCTGGACCACTGGGAGCTCTGTGGGGATTCTGGGCTGTGTTCAGCAGAGGGCAGTGGTTGGTTTGGTCACTACTTGGCTGGCAGCATCAGACCTCTTAAACCACTGGCACAGACTATTTGCTGAAATCATTCTGCTGTGAAACATTCAAAAAAGCTGTAGAAAAGAATGGTGCAAGCAGATCCTCCCTGCCTTGCATCACTGAAACACAGGGGTAGAGGTGGGTCAGTGAAGTCTCCTGGGGAAATTCAGCAAATCTCCTTCATCCCATCCTGCATGAGTTTACAAATCTAAAAGAAGTTTTCAAGGAAAAAATTGTGATTTCTTGGCCTTTTTTAAATCTGCAGATTTACTGCTGGTTTTTGAGAAGTTTGGCATCCTTTTATTCACTAGTGTTTAATTAAAATAAATAAAAAGAAAGCTTAAACCTGCTGTATGTGTTTATAAAATTTCCCTAAATAGAATCTGTAACCAGTACTGTTCATGAGTTGAAGGATACAATGCAGTGTCCCATCACTGGGGCATCCTGTTCCCATGGGAGGGGAAGAGATGAAGGAAAATGGAAAGATTCTTTCAACACAGGGATACCAGCCACCTGGCCTGTGCAGTGTGTCCTAAGCAGCCTTGAGAAAGTTACTTAAATGCAGCAAAATTGGTGTGGAGCTGCTCTGAGCTGCTCCAGAGAGTCTGGGAAGGGGATGTTGGGGGACAGCTCCTGTGGTTCCCCTTGCAGATGGTGGCACGGCAGATGCTGCTGTGGGAAGGGAGCCAAGGCTGGGGATTCCCAGCCAGTTCCTCTGTACGGGGATGGTGACATCAAATTTGTTGGTGCAGAGCAGCCTTGGGATTGCTGGAGTAAGTGAGTTTGAGGATCCCATCTCTGAGCAGGAAGAGCTGGATTGCAGATCACTGGGTGCACGGGTGTGAGTAAGGATGGGTGAGAGGAGAGGGGAGGAGACTTACACAGATAGAAGGGCAGAGCAAAGCTTGTGAGGAGCTGGGGAGACTGGAAGTGAAGTTCAAAAATAAAATCAAGCACTTGGCCATGACCTGCCTGCCCACCTGGAACCCATCATCCCACCGTGTGCCTGCCATGACCCTGTGCCCTTTCACTCATAGGGCTTTTAAAAAGTGAAACCTGGGTCAAAATCCTAATCAGAAAAAATTAACAGTATGTGTTAATTGTAATCAATATGTTATATATGATGTATGTTCCAGCTGGGAAGAGCTGTGAAAGCGTGGAAAGATGAAAGGACCCGGGACAAGTGGGACAGCTTTTCTGATGTAATTCCCAGGACAAATGTAATGCCAATCCTGCCTGGTGCTGAGCACCCTCTGGTGCTGCTGCAGGAAAAGGGATGAGCCTCCTCTTAGGATGAGACGCGACTCTAGAAAGAACTGGTGGGATATTTAGGCCTGTGTCCCAGCAGCTTTATCTTTTCTCCAGTTGCTGGAAAACCCTCAGGCAGGCTGTTTCCTGTGATTTTATGCACTGCAAACTGGACAAAGAGGCTGCCCTGGAGAGCCATTAAAACGTTTAATCTGTGAAAGATTTTTGCTGATGGTGGGAAAAAACCCATTGCACCTTGCCATGTATGGAAAGAAATTTTGTCCTTGAGGGGGCTGGAGAGGGAATGAAGGGATCTCTTTCCCCACTGAATTTGTATTAAAAGGCTACCTCTGCCCTAAAATTATCTTGAGTTTTTGATCTGCTCATGTAATCTGCTGGTGACCACACTACCCTCTGCTCTCCCACTACAAATACAGCTCATGGGAAAGGGAAACCCTACAGACCTCCGAAGGAAACCCTTGAATGTGGTGCAGATAAATTCCTGACACCTTTCCCTAGAGGCTGAATGCAGACATTGTGCCTCAGTTTCCCTCTTGCTTTCAGCCCACACCTCCCTGCTGTACTTGTGTCCCACCCCTCACCTCCATGGTCCCTTCAGGATTTGTGCCCTCGTGGTGGGGGTCTGAGTCCTCTCCTCAGCCCCACTGAAGTGTCTCTTTCTCTTGTCACATACACACACAAACACATCATTGCACAAACTTGTCCCTTTTGGATTTATAGTGCATTTGTTTTCGTGCTTTTTCTCAGATGTTCGGCCAGGTGCTGGGGTCCTCAGGCAGAGGATCTTGCTGTCTCCAACTGCACCACACCACTGGAACTGCAAATGAGAAGGACTCCCAGGAAGAGCCCACTGAAATCCTCCCTGGTTGTTAGTGGGTGCTGGTTTGGGGCCTGGGTGAGGTTTTATTTGTATCATATAGCAGGAATTTGCTGGTGTATTAAACAGCCCCCAGGCTCCTGCTGCCTGTCACAGAGGAGAGAACTTCTCTGCCTTCACCTTCCTCTGCCAGCTCCTTGCCCTGTTTTTCCATCTCACAGTTACTAATGCAAACATGCCTTCTGCATGGCCACCCTTCCCTGCACACCTGGGCCTCTGTTGCAGGTGTTCTGCTATTTTCTGCAGGTCTGTCCCTTCGGATTCTCCTCCTCCCTCGTTCAACACTGCTGACAGATGACCCTCCAGGAAACTCTTAGCAGAACCAATTGATTTTTCGCGCCCTGCAGGAGCTGGCAGGACAAACAGCTGTGCTATTGATTGTGAAAGTTAAGTTGCAAACAGCACATCTGCATCGCTTGAACTGGCAGCTGCTGCTGCTGGTATTAAACATGGCAGCTGTAGAGACAGCGTGCAGAGAACACCCTCCCACACACTCCTCTGGTCCTTGTGGGCTTGGAAGGGCTACACACGTGGCTGCCAAATGCAGAGTTATGTGGGTTTTACTGTGCAGGTCTGGACAGATAGTGTAGGGGCTTAAGGGAAGCCAAAAATGTTCAAGATACTCATTGATGCTGGCAGATCTGGAGCTCTGGGGGGTGGGTACAGAAGGACCATGATCCTGTGTCCTTGAGCACCAACTGTGTCCCTCAGTCCATTTGTATCACCTCCCACCTACTCCTGTGTACAGAAGAGATTTATCCTACATTAAATCAATTGATGGACTAGCACCTCTCTATCCCCCACCCCCATCTTTCTTTGATGGCCTGACCTGGAAGAGACAGCTGAAACATCAGAAGAAGCTCAGCAAATAACCACCAGAAAGTCTGACCCTGGAAACACACCTCATAGGAGGAGATGGAGTAATTTCATTTTTTTGGAATGCAGGAGTGGAGTGTTGTTTACAAATACCTTTGCTGGGAGAGAAAAAAAAAAAGTCTGGCATCTCTGTGTGTAGTTATCTGTTAGACAAAGAGAGCAAATATCTGTGACTTTGGAATGTTACACTGAAAAGACAAAGAAGGAGCTGTATCTTCTCTAAACCTTAGAGAGAAATTCGAGCAGAACTGCAGGCTTTCCTGAAAAAGGGCTCAAGTTTAAAGAGGTTCATGCTGGAATGACTGGGAGAGGCTTTCTCATCTCTGTGAGGCAAGCAGTAACCTTAGGAAGAAGTCCTGCTGGCTTCCAAGTCCTTCCAGCCTTGGGAAACAGCAGGATCATGCCTGGTTTGACATTCCATGGGTTAATATACCCTACTGTTGAAACCTCTGCAGGCCAGGTACAGCATTAGCAGTGGCAGAAGTGTTAGGATTGTATGGATAAACCATCCAATCATTTGCTTTAATTATGACAATTCAGATCTGTTTGCTTTGTGCAGTGTTTGTCGTAAGATGAATCATGGTTACCAAAATTATCGTGTAGACTCGTCTGTATACAATAGCAGGCCAAGAGGTTAGGAGAGGAAGGGTTTCCGGGTTGGGTAGGAGGCATAAAGTAAAGCTACCAGATAAACAAGCCATAACTTCTGTCAAGAACCTATCAACAGATTCCCACCACATGCTCTGCAAGCGGGCAGCTGTGCAGAGAACTCCGCCTGAACCGGCGTCTCGACCGGCCCGTGTTTTCCAAGCGATGTGGGCAGGATGGCTTTTCCAACTCTAAATAATATCAGTCAAGAGAGGCCTTCCTTGGGAAGACAGGACTTGGGTAGTATCCAAACTGTCCAAAACATTAAGGGGTTTCAAACTGGGCTTTGGTCTAGGCTCTTGTCTAATGAACTTCAGAGATGAATTTATAGGGGTTCTTCTCTGGCTGCAGAGATGCTGCTTGTGGGATCAAAGGATGGATGAGCCAACGGCTGGGCTCTGGCCCAAGGCTTTCATGCCATGCCTACTGCCATATGGACTTCGCCTGGGCAAGTCTCTTGGGGAATATGTTTACATGACCTGTGGCAATCTCCACTTTTCTCAATCTGTAGAGAAAAACAAGCACTTCTAGGCCTATTTTAGAGGCCTCTTTTGGAGGAGATGGAAGTAAAACTGCTCTGAGTAAAACTCTTGCTGCTATTCTGCTCCTGGGTACTTGAACCTCATAGAGGGCATTTTGATTGGTCGCTTTAAGGTCATATCAGAAAAGTCCTGTTAAGGTCTGCTGAGGGATGGAAAAAAAGCCAAGGGATCTCCTGCAAGGTCTTCAAGGCATCTCCAAAGATGCCTCTTTTGGGGCTGGAGCTCAGATGAGTACTTCTTCTTTGGCTGTTCCTACTGAGAAGAGCAAAGGTGATATAGTTGGAGGAGGTGCATTCAGAACAGAGCTCTTGAAGGACATTTTGACAAAATAAGACCGATTCTGTCAATTCTACCCCATCATGGAGCACTGTGCATCTCTGTGGGGCTGTCAGAGAGTCAGCTGGTGCTCAGATGTACTTCCCTGCATGATGCGTATGAGAACCAAACTCTGGATCACATTTACTCACTGAGGCATGACACAGCAGCCCATTCTGACCTCTGCTCATGTTTATCTTCCAATGAGCAGCTTCAAGTCAGACCCCTCTCTTACAAGAAGGCTTACATGCTGTACAGCACCTATTCCATCTCATCTTGCATTCAAAAGTAGTGTTTGAGGAAGATCAGCTCTTCATGTGCCGTTTTACAGCAGCTGCAAGTCAGATGCATTGCCTGGGAGAGCTGGACTGAGTGGGTGACAGGGATGGAAGGAGGCAGGTAAAGGGATTTAACTGACCATCTCAAACAGAGTCAAAAGGATGTATTGTTAGGACTGATGGGAAGACCTCGTCATGGCCTACAGATCCCTCATGAGGGCAAGTGGAGGGGCAGGCACTGATCTCTTCTCCCTGGTTACCAGGGATAGGACCCAAGGGAATGGCATCAAGCTGTGTCAGGAGGGGTTTAGCTGGGATATGAGGGAAAGGTTTTTCACCTTAAGGGAGTTGGGCACTGAAACAGGCCCCCCAGGGAAGTGGTCACAGTCTGAGTCTGCCACATTTCAAGAAGCATTTGGACAACACTCTCAGGCACGTGGTGGGACTCTTGGGGTGTCCTGTGCAGAGCCAGGAGTTGGACTTGATGATCCTTGTGGGTCCCTTCCAGCTCAGGATATTTTAAGATTCCATGATTCTGCTTACTGTTTCACTGGGATTGCTGGGAGGTGACCAAGAACTTTCTCCTACATGTAAACTAGGCTTTATTTCTTCTGACAGGCTCTTTCCTGTTGCACAGAGCTGGAAAGGAGAACCTCAGTCCTGAGCTGGGCTGTTAGCTCTGTGTATAGCCATGAAAGAAAAGCAGAATCACTTGTGTTAGAACTTAGAGCCATGCCTTCATGCCTAAATTAATCTCATCTCTGAAACTATAGTCAAGAATCCTGGAGAGGGATAGTTTCATGAACTAAGACCTTGATATCCTGCCAGCATTGGCAGCTTATGAAAGCACTTAGTAAAACTCACATATCTGCCAGGGAAGTTTTGGTGCTTTTGGCAGCATCGGAGGAGGGAATCAGAAAGATGGGAAGTGGGTGAGTCACTGGAGCTATTTAAAAGATGTGTAGATGTGGTACTTAGAGACATGGTTTAGTGGTGGACTTGGCAGTGCTGGGTTAATGGTTGGACTTGATCATCTTACAGGTTCTTTCCAAGCTAAAAAATTCTATGTGTCTATGTTTACAGTGAATATTCTTTGCATCCCTGTTAGGTCCCAAAAGCTGAACTGTACCCACCACAGAGCACTGAAACACTGCAGTGAAGTGATCCATAATTTCTTGTTCTTGGGGACATGCTGCAGTCTCCCAGTCTGCTCTGCCTGGGGTGCCCTGCAGAGCATGGGACGTGTGCTGTGCTGTGGCATTTCAGGTGGCACCATCTCACACAGGCATCACCCAGCACTTCCCATGACAATCCTGCTTGTTACATAGCCAATACACTCAATGGATGCTGCTGCCAGTCTGTGAGCACCCACTCCACACCAGATCTCCTCCTGCACCTCCAGCACCCTCTTCCCAAGGGTGGAAGGATGAAGACCCTCTTCCTCTTTCCCAGCACACAGGAGACCTTCCTGTCTTCTGCTGCAGGACCCCAAAAGCTCAGGCAAATGTGGGAGAGATCACTCTTGTCCCTTTCCTGGGCCTCGCCATGGGAAAGGGATAAATTGCTCTGCTTTTAGGCTTTTTCTTCCTAAAATGGGAGTCTTTCAGCTCTGATCCAAGCACTGGCATCCTCCCCAGAGCTCCTGTTTTGGGACTAATGATGCCCAGAAGGGGAAAAGCAAGCCAAGGCCTCACTTGTTTTCCTGTGTCATCCTTTGCTGGGCATCAGGTCCCTGTGCTCCCTGGTCCCTTTTCCCTGTCTGAGCTTCCTCAGTCTTGATCTTACAAGCCCTGCCCTCTGCAGAGCTCAGCTTGTTTAACCCTTTGGGTCGCTGTCCTTTCTCTTCTTCTCTTACTACTTTGTGACTGGTTTCTCCTTAATGTCTTCCTCATCTTCCTCTCTCCTGGAGTAGCTGTGGAGATCAGACCAGTCTTCTCCCAAATCCTTGGCCAGAGCCACTCCTGCCCTTACCCCTGGAAGACAGACAGTACAGAATAGGCAGAGTGACCTGTGCTGATATCCCTTACATGGGCAATTCCACCTCCCTCAGCCTTTCCCCAAGCGGAACCCACACCTGTAAGCAGTACTTATTAATGCTGATTAGCCTGACTAATAAGACTCTTGTGCACACATCTGAGGGACAGCAAAACCCAGAGGGATAAGGAAGGAAGAAATTGCCTTTGCACGTGGCTGTGCAGCTTCCTCTTGGCAGTTTTCAGATGGCTGTGAAGGGAGGGCAGAGCTCACTCAGAGCCCAGGAGGAAGCTGGTCTGGCAGATAACCCCAGTGTGGAGTCAGGGGCTCCTTTACTGGTGCAGAATTGGAGATTTTCAGCTTTGCTGGACCTTGATATGTTTGCAGAGTGACTGAGGCTTGGCTATTCTGCACCTCTGCCTTGGTACACATTTCTGGGCTGTAATAGGAAAAGCTTTGGAAAGACAGAAGTGCTTTGAAACATGGGCTGTGCTGGATGCAATGCAGGCAAGACACAGAGAAGGGAGAGGAAGAGGCTCAGCTGTTCCTGGATACCCATCCCCTGGCATGCCAACAGACTGCAGACATCTGTGTGTTGTGACAGGCTCATGGTTAACAAAGATCTTCTGTCTCAGGAACGGCCAAGATCCCATGAAATACATGAGAGACTTTTCACCATCTTTCTTTGCTGCCCTCTGGGCTGCTGGTAGAAGAGGATATTTCTAATTCACTTTATAGGATTTTAGCTGCACAAGAGGAGCACAGCACATCAAAGAGGAATGAATGCTGTAATTCCCTGAAAGATCGGGCTTTTTACAGAGCTCTTTATTGCTGTTAAGCTCTTTAGGGAACGTGTCATTCTGTCTGCCACAGACTCGGTGGTGGCAGTATGACAGGCAATGCCCATCCATCCTGATTGCTATTTCAGCCTCTGGGGAATGATACAGATCCTCAAATGTTGTTAAGTGCTGGATTTAATTTGAAATCATTGGGAATTTGGCATCTAAATCTTTAAATACTCTGCATAAAAGACTGTCCCGCAAAGCTGACTTGTGTGTGCTTTGCCTTAGCAGTCTCTGCATGTATTTAATGATGCATAGAATCTCTTGCATTGCCCTTGGAGGCTTCCTTGTGGTGCCATTTGGGGCTGTTCTCATTGGAGAAAGGGCAGGTTGGGGTGAGAACAAGGCTGTTGCAATCCCTGTTGGTGATCACTGAGGCAACCCAAGGAGCTACCCTGAGCAGAGGGATGGTGCAGATCAAGGGGTAAGAGACCTCGCCCCCATCTCCAGGAACACAGAGAACTGAGGGATGCTTCAGCAGCAAAGAGAACTGGCAGGTGGAAGGTGCCCACCAAAACTGTGCCATTTGGGGGAGTATTTCTGAGAATAGATGAGGTTTTGCTTCTGATTTTCAACTCTGTGCCCCCAGCAGAAATGGGTGACTTTAAATGGAACAGAGGTTTAGCAAGTGCTGCTGAGGAAAAGCAAGATGTATAAACAGTAAAGATTAAACAGAGAGCACAAGAAGTTACAAAAATAGGTTAGTTTGTGAAGAATTTGGCCTTTTTCCAATTTTTGGAGACTGTGTCTTTCATAAGGAGTCCTGATTTGGAGCTGGACCACTGAAAGCTCTGGATAAGGCAACAGACATTACAAAATAAAGAGAATTGTCCAGTCTTATGTGATTTTTATGGGAACTGAATAATACACTGGCACTAAAGGGAATTCAGACTACCACAAGTGAAGTTTATAGCAGAAAGACAGAGCTTCAACTGAGATGCTGTTTAAGAACTTAAAATATCTAAGCAAATCATCTTAGAGATTTTATACTGACCTCAAATGAACAACTACAGTGAGAAAGATGTTAAGACATTTCTGTATATGGCAAAAATACTGTTGATAACAAGAGAATGGGAGGTGTGGATCTGTGGGTTGTTGGAACAAAGAAGCTAAAATAAGCTGTGCACAGAGCCTGCACATTTCCTCCTATTTCTCTGAGCAGTCTTGGCAAAAGACAGTGCTGCTGACAGCTCTGTATATGTGACACATATTTCCATTACAAACAGCCTAGGTGGCATGGAAAGGTCTGGGAGTGTGTGGTGGGTTGGTGGGCAAGAGATTTTGGGGGTTTGCAGGGATGTTCAGATCTTTGAGGCATAAAATTATTTTCTCCAAGTGAGGGATAGGTGGAAAATGGTGGCAGAAATGGGAAGTGGCCAGCCTGGCTGAGAAGTCAGGGCCTGATCTGTGTGTGCTGATGCACCACTTAACAGAGGTGTTGGCTGTGAGGTGCCTGTGCCAGGGATTTATAGAGGATTAAGGAAATAGATGAGGCATAAGGAAACCACAGCACAATTGGGTCCTGGGAAAGCCTACCATGTTCATGGCCATGTCTAGAATGGGAAACAATGGCTGGGACAACAGCCTTACCTCCCATGGGATTGTTGTCTTTCATCACCACATCTTGGAAAGCAAACCCTCTACAAAGGAATAGAGGTCCCAGCAAAAGGGCACTGAGTCAGCTGTATTGCTTGGGAAAGAGGTCACAGTCCTGGCAATGGCAATTACTGTGCCCCAGGATGATCAAGAGCCTGAGTTGATGGACCAACTGCAGCTGAAGGTATCATGCAGCTGTGAGATGTCCAATCCCATGAGCTGAATCACCCTCTATGGACTCCACTGTCTGGAACAGGAACTGGAACACCCAGTTCCCTCTATTGCAGTGATGTTGACTGTACAAATGTTATTCTCATTGGATTGGTCAGGAAAAAAGTTAAGGGAAACACAGATATGTGTTGCAAGTGGCAAACTCTTGCAAACCCCACTGCTAGAGGCAGTTTGAGGCATTGGTTGTGTTGTGCTCCTGTGAACTGGTCAGACCTCAGGGAACCAGAGGACTCCAGGATGCCTCAGGTTTGACAAAACCAGAGGGTGCCAGGAAAAGCCAGATTTGATGAATTCATAGTAGTTTTCCAGTTGGAGTGTCCACAGACATGTGAGCGAGGAGTCTTGGAACAACAACAGCTACTGGTGTTCATGCAGCAGGTTTTGCTGTTTTCCTGGGATAACCTTTTTTATTTATGCTGTTTCATTGGTACAATACCATCTAAAACTTCTACCCACCACCGTGGACAGAATTTTGTGACATGTTTGCCTTCACATGCCTTTTAAACATGACTCTTAAATCATCCCAGTGACTTTTTCCTGGGGTGAATTTCAACCTATATGCTTGAGATGGAGGTTTTTTCTGTGTTTGGAAGTACCAGCATTTAAGTGATTGAGTGGATGGACTCAATGGGATAATGGGATAATGGGAATTAGGACAGCAAGCCCTGATTTTACAACATGCCAGGAAGAAAAAACAAGCCAGAGTAGTATAGCATGATAATCTGGTTCTGGGTTTCAGCCTGGCTGTTCTACAGGGAGAGAGAGCAGAATACCAGAGTTTGCTGGGAAGCATGTTCATTTTCACAGCTTTGTATGCTCATCTGCAGTTTAGGAGATTTAGTGATCCAAATACAGGTGGGACATACCCTTAACCTCTCCCCAAGCAGTGTGTATGAAAACATACATACCCACAGGTATGTTTTTCTTATAGCTGAAATAATGAGAGGAGATTTTACATCTTGACTTCATCTCCTCTTCCCTGAGAAGGTTCAGACTCTTTCAGGAACAAATGAGTATTTAGTAGTGACATGTGGATTAGAATACTTTCTTTCTCACTCCATTGGCATCTAAAACCTTTGCAGTAGATAGCTCTGGAAACATCCCTCTTATCCTTTATTCTTAAGCACATGCCCAAGGCAAAAAAAATCTTTCATTACAAACCAGAGACAGGCCTGTTTTCTAAGTCATCCTAGAAGTGCTGCGCAATGATGTCAAACATGAAAATAAAACCACAGTAAAGGATTTGTTGCTAGCAAAATGTCTGTATTAAAATACAAAGAAAATTTCCCTGTTGGGAACAGCAATTAATAGACTTTCATATTGGTACTAACAGCACTCTAAGTTCCATTTTTCAAACAGACCACAATGTTCTTGAGGAATAAATTCCACCACTGTCAGTCTGAACCTCAGCCTAAAAAACAAAGAGTTCAAAGACAATAACATTGTGCATCCTAGTACTATTCCAGCATCATGGCACTGGCTTCCTGGAACATGTCCCATCAGATGTTGTTTATATCTGGACACCACTTGGTGATGGCAAGCTCACAGGGCTCCCTATTGTGTTTGAGAAGGCGATGATTGCGTTGGAGCCCTTGGAATTCTTGTTCACGCCCAGGATGTCCACATTGGTTTGCTCCGGCTCAGTTTTCCTAAAGATGTTTTTCATGGTTGACTGGAAGTTGTTGGTGACAAAGCAATAGACAATGGGGTCCATGCAGCTGTTGAGGCTACTCAGAGTCACTGTCACATGGTAGACGAGGAGGCTGACGTTATGGGGCATGTCTGGGTTGATGGAGATTGCAACCTGTCGCACGTGGAAAGGAGTGAAGCAGATCATGAAGATGATGAGGACAGTGATCAGGAGCTGCACAGCCCTCATCCTCCTCTCCCGACTCTGGTGCATGAGGCTGGGCTTGGACAGGGCACACATAATCCTCGTGGTGAAGAAGATGATTATGATGAGCGGGAAGAAGTACTCGCAGACCATCAGGACCAGAATCTTGGAGAGGCAGCACTCTGAAAACTTTAGTGCCATGGTCAGGATGGAGAAAGTCACCACAGTGGCAAAGATCCAAATGAAGACGCAGATTCCCTTGGCACAGGTGGGGTTCCTCCATTTCCGTGAGGCCTCCACCTGCACGATTGCCAGGTAGCGATCAACGCAGATGCACGTCAAGAAGAGGATACTGCAGTACATGTTGACAAAGTAGCCAAAGATATGAATCAGGGAACAATGCTGGCAGTCCCCTGCACTGTAGAACATGATGATCCGGACAGGCAAGGAAAAACCCACCAAGAGATCAGTAACAATCAAGTTTATGGTGTAAATAACAGAGGTGGTTTTTGTCTTGGTACGGAAGCAGAAGACGTACAGTGCCAGGCTGTTCAGCACAACACCCACCAGGAAAATGATGGCATTGACAACCATCAGGGCAATCCACAGGCTGTAAAATTCTGTGGACAGTTCTTTGTCTTCGTGGATGAACTTGGAGAACAAGAAGGTGCTGGAGTTGGGTTCCTTGGTAGAGTTGATGGAGTCAAGGTCTGGCAGTTGGGTGGAGGAGGTCGCCATGGCCACTGACTGCCAGCGATCTGGAAGAAAAGAGTCAGAATTCCTTAGGGCTCAAAATCTTGTCACCTAAGAACATTTTAGCCAACATACTTGTACATCCCGGGGAGTAGATCCCCATCTGCCAAGAAGGGATTACCAATAACTACAAGGAAAATATCTGGGTTTATAATTACTGTCTTCCAGTGGTGCCAGATGCAAGTTTTCAAAAAGACACACAATAATCCTCACTTCAAGTTTCTCTTCCTCTTCCCTGTGCAAAAGTGTTTTTAAGGCCAGAAGACCAGAGCACAACCATAGCCCCAGCATCTGTCTCCTAAAATATCTTATCCTTCCCCTGGGCAGGTGATCCCATTAGTGAGTTACCTGCAGCAGCATTTTCAAGAACTGTAAGACTTTCCTGAAATCAAAGAATGGCTGAATTTTCCAGGAAAGGAGAAGCAGGTTGTGTGGCATCTTCTTGAGCTCTGCACTTACAGCAACAGCAGCCGGGAGATTTCAAGCTAACAGTGTCAGCCACTACTCCTGCCAAGGTTTGACAGTTTAATTTGCAAATCATTCCTGACTTATACACTATTTAAAACTGATTTGTATATTAAAAAAGAAAAAAAAAAAGAGTCCCAATATATACAGAGACTTGGCTGGTTTCAATAAAAATAAATGGTTGCAAAATGTCTGGAATATCTCAAAGTGGCTGGGCAGGGCTTTGAAGTTAAAAAAATCGGCTTGAATCAGCAGAGAATGATGCTGAAAGGCTTGATTTATGAGAGTTTGAAATCCCTGCTACCAGTGAGCCAAATGTGGAAGGACTAGGAAACAAGGAGCAGCAAGCACAGCTCTCAGAGCTCCCAGACCTGCAGTGTGCCTGGTTGTGTGCCTTGGTGTGCAAGGCTGGAATTGCTGGGGAGTCTGGATGTCCAGCTCCCCCAGGCACACCCCAGCCTCTGGCAGCTGGCTTTTTTCCTGCACTAATTATTTTTGGTGCTTGTGGGGATCAGAAGGATGGACTGAAGGTGTCCCACTGCCTGTAAGACGCTTCAAGCCACTGGTGGTCATGGACAAAGGGGAGAAAGATATTTAGGACAAGAGTGGATCCTCAGGAAAGCTCCTGCTGGCCAAAAGCAAATGTTTTGCAGGGAAAAGTTCTGACTGGGACCAGAGAACATCACAGAAGCTCCGAGCCTGCCTGATGAGTGCCAAAGGCTTTTCCTGCCTGGCCACCAGAAGCTTGTTTGTTGGGCTAATGAACAACAGATCCCTGCTAACTGTAATTCTGCAGCTCTCAAAGTCCTCCACACCTCCTGACAAAAGCAGAAGGCTTCCAGCACTCTGGGATAAAGAGCCAGGGAACTGAGGCTCAGGAGAAGAGATTCCCAAGTCTCTCTGCATTTCCTGGATACAGCAAATATATCTCACCAGTGACTGATTGATCAATAATCACCATTCAAAACTGAGAGTCCTCATGGGATGCTGCAGCCCGGTTGTGGTTATTCTGTATCGTTAATTCAAACCAGATGAGCTTGAAGCAGGACATTTGTTGAGCAAAAGCAGAGATTAGGCTGAGAATTTAGAAGACCAGGTGTGAAGTTTCCTGTGGAAATTCTTCGAGAAGTGACTTTGCCATCATGATGAAGCTTGGGTCTATTGGCCTGTAGTCTGGGGATTGCTCTAGTTTCTTCTCAGCTAGTCTGTGGAAGTGGTGTGAAGGAAAAAGCTGGTTTTCAATATCCTTGAACTGGGAAGGCTATTTCTAATCAAATGGCAGTTTGTTCTGTTTAGGTAGCCACTCAAGTGAAGGGAGCTGAATTGTCCATTGGAGTGGCTGGTGCTCAAACATAAAGCCCTCCTGAGATGAAACCCAGTGCCAGAGGACACTGCAGGACTGAAATCCAGAAGCTTGGCTTCAGACCACCTGCAATGACCCAGAGAACTACTGGGCAAATAGGAACAATTCTTATTTCTGTCCACTTTTGCCATTAGGCCATCTTCAGCAGCAAACAGATGTTGGAACATCTTGTGTTTCAGGAATGACTGGATTGCCTCACCCTGCACTGAGCTCCGGTGGCAGCCAAAGCAGCACTCATGTTCACAGCCTTTTGTCTGGGTCTGACTGAGCCTGCAGACTCCTGGGGGACAGTCTGGTCTCTTTACAGTTTATGCCACCAACACTGTCAGTGAAAAACAGGAAAAGCTGACCCCAGGACTGGCTGAAGGTAGCGCAGTTGCCAAGTCTGGCACCCGAGAAAGATGCATGGGGAGGATGCAGAACCCTGGCACGTTTTCTAATGATTTCCTAAAATTCTCACCATCTGATCTTGTCTGGTTGTTTGTTTCACTCTTTAATTGCAAAAACAAACTGAAATGAGCAGATGCCTGGATCTGCTCCCAGCTTTCTCTTTGCAGATGCTATCAAGAGAAGTGCTGTGGAAGCCAAGAATAAAGACTTTGTTGCCCTTTGCGTGCAGTGTGAGTTTGTGTATCTGTGTTCAGGCAGAGAGCTGAGCAAGGGGAGAAGACAAAATCACCCACCCCATCCCTCAGCATGCACTGGACTGTTTTGAATTGCATATGCACTTGTTTCTCGTTGTAATTCTGTGGCACTGCCTGCTTGCTCTGACTTTGCATCTTGTTAGTAGCTTGCCTTGTCTGGGAGATTTTTCTTCAGTTTCATATCCTTTATCACAAACACCTGATATCCATCTTATTTTGCTTTTCCTGCCTCAGTGAAATCCACAACTCCAAATGCATTCAAATGGTCCTCATTCTCACAGTATTGTTGAGGGATGTAGGGCAGGTTACAGACTAATAGAGGGATCCACTATGAGTACTGTCCATGCACACAAATTAAAATTATCCACATGTAGAGTGTCCTGCCTTACATAGTCATCCCTTCCACTCAGCCCCATGTGCAGTGAAATAAACTTCAGATATTATAAACTGTTTAAAAACAACAGGTAACATTTCTTTGCCAAACTGAATATGCAGAGGAGGAGCTGCATTAGAGCCCTTGTCTTTTCCCAGTCCATCGCTGCCCTATCTGAACTCAAAATCCAAACAACTACATGAAAGAAGTCCCAGCAAATTTAATTAATCCTGAAGATTTCCTCCCTGACAGGCTGTGGAAAGATGCCTCTTGGGCTGCGGTGGGAAAAATCTTCCTCTAATCAAATAGTTACTGATGGATGTTTGGGTGAATGGCCTCTTCCTCTCTTTGTGGGACTGCCCTCATCTCGTGGCTCACAAGCAGAAAGGATGGAGAACTGGACAAGCAAAGCAACCGAATTCCTTTGAGTGCTTTTAACAAGATGGAGCTGGACCAAACCCCTGGGTTACAACTACCGAGGATTTTTCCACTGTGAGACTCCAAACCCTTGAGAAAGGTACATTGCCCCATTTTGCAGCAGAACCAGGCACAGAAAGGCAGACTGACCTCATGTCTGAGCAAAAGCAAACATTTCCAAAGATTTTCAATGCTCCCCCTCTTCAACTTCAAAAATTACCCCAAGCAGATCTCTCTCTCTTTGCCATCAGAAATACTCATGGAGGTGTTAAAGTGGGTCAGTTCAGCCACCCATCACTGTGGAGTGCTGGCACGTGGCAGTCAGTGAGGGCTGAACACGTGAGAAGGTTTGCAGCCTCTGCAGACACTTCTTTTGCTGTGTTGTGCACTCTTTATTACTTTCAGCTATGGCAGGAGCTCATGCAGCGCTGCCAGAACCACCTTTGCTCAGAGAGTAAATGCCTTTGGGGTAACCCCTCTCCTATAATCCTCAAAGAGCTTGGAGCTCAGCCTTCTTCATGCCTAATTCAGCTCTCGGCCCCCCAGATTTTCATGCAATCCCTGTTTTCTTGGAGTTGGCAGCCTGCAAAGCTCAGGATGGGTAAACATGCATCCTTCTGGGCGCTGTCTGACCGTGCCAGTTGGCCTGTGCTGTTACATTATACCTCTCAGGCTGGATTTTGTCTGTCTGGCTGGGAGACTTTTCCTTAAAAGTACAGCAGGCATCTGGGTAGGAATGGGATAAGGGGAGGGACAGAGACTGGAGTTGACCTGGTTTCCCTTGTCCTGGTAAAGGTCCCTGCTCAGCACTGGGAGAGGGGACCCAGCTCTGAAATACTTTCTCACTGTTGCGTGACACAACCAATTCCATCATTCTTGGGCCAAGTAGGAAACAGATGGTCACTGTGCTGCAACCAGGTCCTGCAACCTCTTCCCTTGCTTGCTCATTACTTGGCATCCTCCTTGTTCATTTAGCATGGGCAGCTCGGTGCTATGACTGCCCCAGGAGGAGATCCCTGACCATCCCATATTCCATCCCACCCAACCCTTTGCATGGTGTCATCCTTAAGCCTCACCCTCCACTTGCTGAAGGTAACGGGGTTCACTTCCTTGGCCCAGGGGACTTATGGATCTGACTCAATGATTTAAGTAATGGGATATGAAAGAAAAGACAGGTCAGGCAACTCAGCTTAGTCCTAACAGTGCGCCAAGAGGGTTATTTATTGGTGTGTGCAGGTTGGATCTCTGTGTGCAGACCCAGAGAACGCCAGAGCCACACACTGGGATCGGAAAGTTGAAAAGGACATTAACAAGCACGAGTGTTATTTAGTATAAACAGCTTCAGCTTTTTTCATCTCCCTGGCCTGAATCACAACATCTGATGTAGCAACCTGGCTCCTCTCTCATCCCCCCTGTCCCCCCTCACCTGCTGATGTTACTCTGCTGCCTGAGGTGGCACAGCATGTGTTTAGCTTTGCACCCTTCCCGTGTTTAAAGTTCCCTGGGTGATTTATCATTGTATTTATAAAGGAAGGGTTAAACTCACTCTCTTTCAGTTTAAATTGTATGATTCTCCTTCTGGCAAGCTCTCACTCAACTATGGCTCAAACTGGCCAAATATGGTGTTTTTGTGCATGTCGACCTTGCCCTATACGTGGTAGAGCTTGTTCTGTGTGCCTTGTGCTCAGCCTGGGGAGGGTGGGTTTGCTGACAGTGGAAACAGAGAGAGAAAGGGAATGAATCCAGCTGCTGAAAGGGAAAAGCTGGTGCCCATCTAGCCCTCAGGCTCTGAGAGGGG
The DNA here is from genome assembly GCA_035583235.1 of Hafferia zeledoni. Lineage (NCBI taxonomy): Eukaryota > Metazoa > Chordata > Aves > Passeriformes > Thamnophilidae > Hafferia > Hafferia zeledoni. The sequence continues at coordinate 148,068,972 of JAWWEV010000083.1, forward strand.
AGCTAATGTCTGGGGGAGAGGGATCCTACCCTGAGGCAGAAATGGGGCTATTCTCAGGGCAGGTACAATCCCGTATTTGCAGGCATCATATCTCTGCTGTCACTTGATTCCTGGGCATCGATGTCTCCTAAACGCCTTCAGGACTGAGGGTGGCTGCACAGGGTGTGTGAAACAGCCAATTGCTGGGGAACAGTAGTTGGAAATAGCCAAACCCAGTCCAGAGTTGGATTATTCCTTCTCCTCCAGTGTCATGGACATAAAAGGTACTTTAGAGACACAAAACATAGTTCTGTGAGTGGCAGAGCAAATGACACCTGCTTTCTTCCAGCCTCATGTCTCACAGTGGCTCGCAGGCCTGGGGGAATGCTCTGCCCTGCGTGAGATGCTTATTATAACTTTTTCCCATGTGGACACTTGGCTGCCTTAATGAGCACTCACATTCCAGCTCTTCCCTTGGCTTCGACACTTGTTTGACTTTCTCCTTTCTTTGCTGCCTAATTTCCTGAGAGTTGAGGTGATCTTGCCCTTCTGCCAAATTTTGGTTGAAATTAGCCAACAGATTGAAAAACATTAGGAAGACAGAGGAAATCAGAGCTGACAACCACACAAAGAGGCACGGAGAGTGATCCTTGTTTTCTCTAACGTGAACCTGCAAGACATTTGCTAGAACTCTGCACCACACATCCTTTCATTTGGGCCTTATTCCCTGCAAATTCGTAATTGCTTTGGCATTGGAACACAGCAAACAGGGCTGGATGGTTTCTCTGAAAAGAGAGAGCATTGCCTGCTTCTCATTGTTTTCCTGAAGACAAATAACTTCAGATTATACACCGAATTGTGGCACAACCAGCCTGACTGGGGACAGATAGGAGCTAATTGCTGGGCATGCAATTAGCATAAAGAGCGTGATGATCAGCAACTCCTACTTTGTCCGGGGGTTTGAATGGTGAAGTGTTGAATTACAGCTTTTGTCTAGAAAGAGAAAGGTGTGAATTTCCTTTGTAAAGAGGGAATAACTCCCTCACACTCTCTTTTGCAACTTTAATGCTGGCCATAAGAACCAGGTTTCCCTTAAGAACCAGATTTCCCATCTGGCCAGAGGAAAAACTTGTATGTCCAATCCCAGGCATAGCCAGGGCTTGTCCTTCAAATCATGTAATCAATCACAGAGGAAGGATGTGGGGAGGCTCACGCAATGCTGTTGTTGTGCTGGTGCTGCTGATGTGCTGATGTGTTGAGGTATTTGTGTCGTGACTGAGACACCCACTTTTTCTATATGTCATCCTTCATCTCCAAGGCCCTGCTGGGAATGGGTGATGGATATTGCTGGGAGCTGGGACCTGAGCCCCACCCACCATGCTGTGTTCAGTGCTCTGTGTGCACATGGAACTGACTCCATGCTCTCCAACAGGACCAAGGCCAAAATCAGGTCCTCTGAGAGCAGGCACCCACATTCCTGGCTCAGTCTGGGACAAGCCTGTGGGTGCCCAAGGAATGATTTAGTCCAACAGGTCACCCTAGTCCATGAGGGATCACTGCCAGTTAAAAGAGAGAGCACAACTCTCCAAACTGCATTCCTCTTCTTCATGGAGCAAAGTGACCCAGATGGGACAGATGCCACTTGGCTTGGCCCAGACACCAACTCTCTGCACCCAGACTTGAACCTGCTGCTTAAAGCCAGGTGACAAATCACCAGTCCTGGATGCCCCAGAGACAATCTGTTTAAAACTTGGAGTGATCTGCACGGTTCTCCCTCAGCCCTGTCCTGAGCATGCATGAAAAATAGGAAATGAAACTCCCACAGACACACAGAGCAGAACATTCACATGCTGGCAGAGGAGCTTGTGTCTCCTCTGTGGCTGTTTGCAGCAGCAATGCCTCAGCCTTTGCAAGGAGGAGCTCAGGTGTACATGCAGAAGCAAACAAAGAAGTGGGATTGTACATACATGGTCTCTGCAGACCTACAAATACCCACCCAGCACCCAGAGGTCCTTCAGCCCACCTCTGCTGAGGCTTGCTCATCCTGGTCACCAATAATAAAGGTGCTGAAAGAAGAGGTTTTGCCTCTTCTTCCTTCTTTATACCTCACTGTGTAGAAAAGTCCCTCCTGAAATATTTAAATGTCTATAATGCCTTATCAATATTTTTCATGTCCCTCTTTTCTGCATTGCCAGATCTTGGCCTTGGAGTGACAGAAATACTAAATGTCCTGGTGAAAGGTCTATAAATCACACTGTCAGCATTTAAAAGACCAGTATCTCATACCTTGTCAGGGCTCATACCAAGTGCCATCTGTCACAAGGGAGAATGGAGTGACAACCCTGCAGCAAGTGCTGTGTGTTCCCAGCTCTGATACTTTTAGAGAAATCAGAGCACAACTTCCTGCTTGTATCCCTCTCTGTCCCTCGTGGACCAGTATATGTGAGGGGAAACCATGTATTTTGGGGGGATTTTTTTCCCAAGAGGGTTAACATTGTTTTAAAATCTAGATCTGGAACAAAACACGTGGATTTGGGCTCTTATGGATCCAATTTGAGCTTGTCTTCTTGGGAGGTTGTAACAGTACAAGAGAAATGTGTTTGATTTTACTGGGATTACAGTTAATCCATCGAGAGTTTCAAGGGTGCCTGGGACAAAGTGCTAGAAATGTCAGTTTGGAATAACAGCCATCGTGGCTGTGTGCAAGGAGAACCCTGCAGTAAAAATTACCAAATAGGAACATTCAGGAACTTCACAGGCAAGTGCAAAAACACTGTGAGAGAATAAACTGAGCAACACCTGGCCCTTGCTTTTGAGAATGAAATTTTTAATTGCAAATTTAGCAATCTTTGACACTTTCCCCTCTTTCTGCCTCCAGCTGCCTGTTTGCTCTGTGCCTTGGTAAGAAGCTGAAAGGACAGTGAGGGAAGAGCAGCAGCAGAGGTTTGGTGTTGGGGAATACCTGGGGTCCTGCATGGCCTGGGAATGCAGGGCTGGGGGAACAATGCTCCCACCCCAGGGAGCACAGGGAACAGAGGGGACACCAGTGCAGGCAGGGATGGAGGGGTGATGCCGAAGGGTCTGGAGCACTGTGGGGATCAGACCAACCCACCACAGATCGAACTCTGCCTCCCAGCACTCTCTCTCCAAGCTGTGCTGCAGTCTTGGCTGCAGGGAGAAACTGAGGCACAGAGCCATGTGGGAATTCAGAGAGATGGGAGACCCAGTCAGGGAGCAGGCGGTTTTTGAGGTGTCCCAGAATGGACAACCAGGTCTTAACCCTTTGAGAGACTGGTTTCTGTGGTTTTCTTGGCTAGGCATGTACGACACTGTGCTGTGCAAACCCCACAGGACCTTCATGGTTTTGCAAATTTTGGACTAACCAGGTTAACCTGGAAAAAGTCTGCACTGTTGGTATGTGGCTATGAAAACAGGGAGCATTTCTGAGGGAGTCAGGTTAAGGACCTTGGAAAGGATCTGGTTCTCTTTCAACTGACTCCACAAGTGGGTTCAGAGTAGGAAAACAGCACCTTTCCCAGAGTGAGCTTGCACCCTGCTGCTTGGCCAAACAGGTAAAATATCCCCACTCGCAGCTGACCCCATTCCAGCAGTACCTCATCTCTTCTCCCAGCTTCCAAAACCTTCCTGAATTCATTTTGCCAAAATTTAATTATACCTGGGAGCACACAGGTACAAACAAGACATCACACCCCTCTTCACAAGAGTACTTTTCAATAAGGGAAAGCCAGTAATTTTTCACACTTCTGATCACCGCTCATCTTCCTGAAAAACAATCAAATATTACTACACTGCCCCAAACCCAAGAGCAGAGAAGCTCACAGGGGGAAAAGCCCCTTGCAGCCCCTCACAGCTGCTGGCACAGCCTGGCTCTTCAGGTCAGGCCCCTCCTGATGGAGTGGCACACCTGGTGCAGAGGCAGAGCCAGAGACGTTCCGAGCTGCTCACCCACCTGTTCAGCACAGGACCCTTCCCTCTGCCATCCCTGCCAGGGTTCCCTGCTGCAACAGCCATGCTTTCCACTGCAGACCTGGAGTCCAGTCACCAGCAAATCCCTCCTGGCCCTCACTGTCTCTTCTCTGATCCCACACCCCCCTTACTGACCAATATCCCGAGGCACCCACTGCAATGCACCCTGCAGTGTATCCTCCACGACGGACGGACTTACCTCTGGCCTGATCTCCCTTCTATGTTAGAGGAGCTGCTGGGAAGAAAATTTCCTCGTGGACCTGAATGCTATCACCCCAGGAAAGAGACATCTGTTCCTACAAGCAGAACAACTGGAGTGACTACAGAATAGGAAGAAATGCCTAATCTCTTTCTTGTGTTCTCTCTCTCTGCCCCCCCTCTCTTCTAAATATAGCCTTGCAACTAATGGGAAAAAATACACACTACCAAAAAAAAAAAAAATTTCCACTTGTCTTTAGCGTTCAGAATTTCTCCCCAAACATCTGGCTTCTTGCCCTAAATCTCTCTGCAATTTATGAAGTGCTGTAAATGCCAAAGAGGGCTCCAGCCTTATTCATGGTGTTAATGCCTGGACATCTCTAGTAAACTAAAACTGATGGTGCTGCCCCCAGGTCAATTTTCCTGTGTCTTTGTGGGAACAAAATCTCCTTGCTGGGAACTCACCAGCTCGAGGCCACTGCATTGCCACTACGTGTGACATGAGGAAAATACCCCTCTTTTCATCTCCCTGCTGTGAGCTGGGATTAGACAGAGGCATCCCAGGCAGCTGCAGGAAGGTGCCGAACCAAATGCCACAAAGCCTGTGACACGCTTTGAACCAGCCCAGCTGTCCAGGCCCCGAGAAAAACTGGCACAGGGAATCACAGGCTGACCCTGCACACTTTGGTGGTGCTGGCTGCAGGCATTTGGGAGATCTGTCCAGGGACCGGGCTGAAATGGCTGAGCGTGGGTGGCAATAGAGAGTCTGAGGCTCTGCCAAGAAGCCCCCAACATGTTTCTCCATCCTCACACAGCCCTTCCCAGTGGTAGTAGTGTCATTGTGGGCATCAGGACCCTCTGAGAGGGGGGGATTTGAGTATCTCTTCACCCTTGGCTGCCTGAGAAAAGATTGAGATTGGACAAAGGATAATGAATTCTCCAGTTATAAAGATGGGTTCAAATGATGTGGCCAAACCGGCTTTCAAGATATCTCTGCTGATTGATGCTCTAAGGACTCAAATCTCCCAAATTCCCTAAAGTCCCACCCAAAGTCCCACTTCCTGCTCTAAATTGGGTACCAGAAAACCATCCTTTTTGGGGCTTGCACAGATATTCTCCCCAGGAGGGTTTCAGTAGCTTTAGAGGTCCTTTCTGGGAAAAAAGACAACAACAAAAAAAAAAGAAGTAGAAGGTTCCATCAAACTGAGTTGTTTAGAAAGTCAGAGAGGAAGGATGCTGGATTTCAGTATCAGCCCTGGCTTGCTCTTTTCCATCCCCCTTTAGACAAAGACAACACTGGTGCCAATGCAATAAACATGCAGGATATGGCCCGTCACAACACGACAGGATCAACTGAGAGGCATTGAATTCCAGGTCAAGAGGCCAAATCCATAAATAGAGGAGAGGTAAACTCCACACATGCATGTCTCACTGGAGCACAAACAGTAGCTGTGGTTATTAGAGAAGGTTGACCTCATTTTCTGGAATTAGTTTTTCACTCTTGGATCTTTCCCAGGAAGACAGAGCTGATCTTTGTGGTCTGGTTATTTTATTGATTTTCTATTTTGAGTTTCCTCACAATGAGGGGCAGATTCTTCCCCCAGTTTCAGGAACATCCTCCTGGACTTTATGAACCCTCTGATCCAGGCATCCAGCCTTCCACAACTGACCTCCAGCTCAGGCATGTGTCTGTGCTCTCATCTGCTTTTCACTTCCTTATGCCTTGGGAAGCAAGTGTGATTGGAAGGTCTCCGTGGGCCCTGTCTGGGTGATCAGCTTGCCTTCACTTCCTTCCATTCTGGGAGTTCAACAGGGGGAAGAACAAAAGAGAAGAAACCAAACCACGGTTCAGCGTTGGGCAGGCTGGGAGAATTTGGACCCTATCGAGACACTGGGTTAGCCAGAAGATGCTGTGGATGCTCCACCCCTGGAAGTGTTCAAGGCCAGGTTGGATGGGGCTTGGAGCAACCTGGGACAGTGGAAGGTGTCCCTGCCCATGGTGGTGTGTTGGAACTAGATGGTCTTTAATGTCTCTTCCAACCCAAACCGTTCCAGTTTTCTATGATTCAAAGATTGTTAATGCCCATGATGGCAAATGCCCAAGTTTCCCCCAGCCTGTCAACAACATTTTTGTATTTAGGGAATGTCTCTCTGTATTTACAAACGTGAGACTGTAAGAAAGAGGAGACTTTCCTCCAGGATGAGCTATTGGTACCTGTGCCTGTTCAGCTGCTCTGGGACTGCCTGTCCCTTCCTGTGTGAGGACTGCCTTGGTTTTGTTCTTCCACATGATCCATGAGTCGTGTTCCCATCCCTGTGCACGGGATCATCAGTGCCCTGCACTCCCCCACTGTCCCAGCCTCTCCCTCCTGGCTGGATTTAGAGCCAGACTCTGAGTGGCAACAGCTGCAAAGTTTCAAGTGGTGCCTGAGACAGTGCAGAACATCCATATTGGGAAGCAGATGCTGCTGTTAAGGTGGAGAAGGCACATCCGGGCTCAGGGCCACGCGTGGTCCCAGACCCGGTTCCCACACTCGGCTTCAGGAGGAGATGCAACTGTAGCAGATAAATGAAGAGCTTCTATTATATCTTGATTTTCTAACATTTATCACCCTCCCAGAGGGAGGGGGGAAAGGCAGGAAAAAAGTAAAGCTTTAGTAAGTGGAAAATTTTCAAGCTTATTCAGTGAATATACAACAGTATTAAATATTGGAGTGAGATTGTAGGTGGAAAGTGTTGGCTCAGTCAAAATCAGCACGTAGGAGAATGATTAATAGTTATGGCAGGGAGGGATCCCACTAGCCCATAGTAATTCCTAGGAATCCCTTAACCTTGCCATGTAAAATAGGGCTCTGGTTAAAACTCTTCTGGGGTATGGAGGAGCAAAGCAGGAGACCAGACAGCTCTTGAAGGAGGTGGAGAGAAAGCTGAACACCACCCTGGGGAGATGTCTCCCCTATTTTAGTCAGGAGAAGGGTGTACTCTTCCAGTCCTATTGAAAAAGGAGAATTGAGTGTCCTTTCACTCCCTGCTGCAGGAAAAAAGACGGAGAGTGGGCACAGCTCAGTGAACTGTAACAGAGCTGAGATGGGCTCAGGGCAGATCAGCTTTCAAGATATCTCTGCTGACCAAGTCTGTAATGACCCAAACCAGAATCCCATGTCTGAACATGCCTGGCTTTATTTAGGAAGACGAATTTCAGCTTTGTTGTACTGAACAGATCCTCACAAATAAATTATTTTCTCCAGCAGTGAAGGAGAATTCCTGTCCAAGATATAGCAGAATCAGAGCTCAGAAAATTGAGAAGCCTTTACCCATGGTCATGACTGTGTGGAGGACACCAAAGAGTGATCCTTGCTGCATGGAGAACTCTGGAAGGTGAGATCTTCACTGAGCTGTCCAAAAACCTCTTTTTATCAGCTACTTCAGAGAAAGTGAGCTCACATGACCATGGGCCACCTCCACTGAACATTGTCCTGATTTCCCTCTAACACATATATATTCCTGAGGTATTGTTTTGCTCCTGCACCAGGAAGCAGGAGAGCCAGAAGGAGAACTGGAAGTGATTAATCACAACAAACACACACAAACACCAGCCTGTCCTCAGAAAACTGCTTGCAGGGGAGGTTGTCCAGCTGATGTAGCTGCAGGTTTGATGGAGAGGCAGCTACATGGGCTCTGCTCCCTCCCACATAAGTGACACTTTGCCATGGAAGATAAGGGCCTAGAGGAAGTCTACATCCCTTTTACCATCCCCAACAACTCTTCCTTCCAGTAAATCTGACCTTAAAAAGTGCTGGAAAACACTCCTATGTGTTTCTATGAGCCCTAAAATCTTAATTCTCCACAGTCTCCAGGACTATTGTGAACTGTAAATCAAGTTCAGAATTGACCCAGAGAACTGTGTAGGCTCTCACAGGTGATCCAAGGGTGGAGAAGTTGCTGTGCTGGACCACCATCCAGGACCTCCACCTTTTACAGAGGGGACTGCCAGGAAAGCACCAGATGGCATTTGGTTTAGGGGAAATCTGTGGACACTGAGGCTCTTCCCAACCATGTAGGAATTTCCTTCCTTGCAGAGGGGCTCAATCAGATGTGTTTCAATCCCACCACACTTCGTTATCATGGAAAAGTAAGAAGCACATTGTCTTGCCCTCGAAGGAAATCCTGGGGCAGCAATGTGGGAACACACTCCCCTTTGGTGACTCACTCCTGAGCCTGTGCTTGGTGGAAGCAATAACAGGGCAAATGGGTGGATCCTGAAAGCAGATTCAGTTTCTTTTTGTTAGAATCTGTGGGAAGTCCAGTTGAAATAACCTTAGAGTTCAGGACTGACATCAGTATCCAGCCTGGCTTTTAGCTTGTGGCACTTGCTCATTTGGAGCCAAGCAGAGGAACATGTGGCTTCAGCTGCTGGGCTGGTAAGAGATCATTCTCTGCTGTTTTCATGGTGATCCAGGTTTGCCATGCTAGGACTTCTGGGACATCCTGGGACCCCTTTGGGATCTGAACACCGAGACATCCATGATGGTTATGCCTAAGGTGACTGGAAGTCATGGTTATGCTGGAGTGACTGGAAGACGAGATCAGAGCTCTCTGGGCTGATTTAGAGGCAGCTTCTGTGTCTTCCTTAAGAGACAGCCTTTCTCCCTCTCCTGCAATGCTGGGATAGAAACACCAAACAGGCAAAGAAACATGAACTCCTCCTCCCTGGAGAAGGAGGGCTTGGACTGCTGCCCTGGGGCATCCAGGGTCTTTTACCTGACTGTCAGCATGGGCAGCAGAGGCTGTGGAGAGCATAAAAGATGGTCCAGCTACCTCTGTGATGGCATCTCAGCAGGGTCCAGAGGCAGCTGCACCTGCCTGACATCAGCAGCTCAGCAGGGAGCGGATGGTGTCCTGTGCCAACTGCTCGGGATCACAGGCACTTCCCAGCACCCTCTGGGCTGTCACTCTCTGTCCCCAGAGGGCTGCAAGGGCCAGAGGCCACCACCACTGGGTGTCCCTGCCTCTGAACAGGCTCCCCCTGTGCAAGGAGGGACATCAGACAGTCACCATATGGGGCCTCAGCTGACGGGATCCAGCAGCGATCCATCTGTTTGATGAAGGACAGGGAATGACAAATGTTGCCCAAATGACGGTCGTGGCTCCTCTTGGCTGAGTCAGGCCAGGGGGAGGAATTGTGTAGGAGCCAGTTTCCTGCCTGCCTGCTGCAGATTTGGGAATTGCCTTTGCTGCCCATTGCTTCCCCCTCCATTTTTCTCCCCAGGCTGTGACATTTTTTCTGACAGACCTGCTGAACTGAAAAAAACCATGAAGATGTGCAGGGCACAGAGCAAGCTGCTCCTCTGGGCAATCTTGAAGTCTCTCCCAAGTGCCTTGTTTGGAGTACATGGGTCCTGCCTTTCACCAGTTCTTGCATGACAAGGGGTATGAAGTTGGAAGTAGACTGTCCTGATACAAATGTACCCTGTGGGGATGAGCCAGGATCACTCTCCCACCTCAGTTTGCCCAGTTCACCACAGGTCTCATAAAAGTGAGGTTTCTGACAAGGTTCTTCAATCACGGCAGTGGCAAAAATTGAGCCACTGAGACCCTTTGACCACTCAACAAAGCATGTCATGTCTCAGCTGCCCCTAGATCCAACCCACATTGGGATCCCTTTTAGGGTCCTGCTCTGACCTTTCTGGCCTCTCAGCCCAGGTCTGGCCAGCAGCCACCTCTTGTTCTTTGCTTGATATTTTTTCAAAGTTTCAGAAGCTAATTGCCAAGAACTCAATGTCCAGTGTCACAACCTCACTGCAGAGCTCTCCCCATTCCCACCAAAGTATTTCCTGTTGGTTTTGTTTGTCACTGGGCTCACAGGGACACTGGTGCTTAGAGGCAAAGCTGCACCAGCTTTGGGACTTGGCATCGCTTGGGCACCATGCCCAGGGAGGTCAGGGCTGAGTGGAAAGGCTCTTGACCAGCTCCACTTTGAGGGCTGCAAAGCAGGAATCTGCAGGATGGTTGGTCCTGGGTGGTTCAGAGAGCCCTCAGGGAGCTCTCAGCACTGTGCTCCTGCATATGGGGACACAGGGCTGAGCTGGAAAACCTTGAGCTTAAGATGAGCTGTGCCCTGCGAGGATGTGGGGGACAAAGGGACATCTGTAAACCCACGGCAAGGCAGCAGTGGGGCCTTAGAGAACCAGTCTGGTGTCTCCACCTGCTCTGAATTAGCAGTGACCGTGAACTTGGAAAGGGGCAGAGAGATGCTCGCAGGGCCATCTGTTCGACTTCTGGGCTCCTTTGCTGTGTGAGTAACCAAGCTGAGGAGGAAGAACACCTGCAGCTCAGAAAATCTGGTGTTCAGACCCATGGTCCTAAAAAATGGCTTTAAAGACATCCTCTCCCTGCTCTCTCTCCACAAACATGCTAATCCTCCTCTCCAGTCCCCTTTGTTTGCCTGGTTTGGAGAGATTTTGAACAGCTCAGGGCAGGGCTGTCTTTTGTTAGACATGCACAGAGCTCAGCAATGCTCTGATCTGGAACAGGGCAGCATAAATCTGATGGATTATCGTAGGAAATGCCACAGTGGTGAAAAACCCTATAGGAACAGGAAGAAAAGAAAGGGGGAAGGCAAACCCCCCCACCCCAATAACCACCCTGCTACCTGCTTACAAGTGATTCCTGAAATTGCTGCCTCTGGAAGAGGCTGGTACATTTGCTGGTAGTTTTTTTTTTTGCCTGTTATTTTGGAGGGGGTGTTTTCCTTTGAGTTTTCAGCTGTTTGGAATTACATACCCTGTCCTTGCAGGCAGTCCCTGCTCCCTCAGCGAGTTCTGTGTGTGGGGCCTCATAGGGGACCAAAAAATCCCACTTTTTGGGAAGGTGCCTCAGTAGTTTCTCTATGGTTGAAATGATCCCTCTAAGCAGAAGGTTTGGAAGTGCCCTGGGAGGATTTCAGGAAGGGAAGGAGGGGATCATATGTGTGATTTAAAGTGGTTTCTTACTGGAAATTGCAATGCCAGAATAATCAATTTTCTCTTGAAAACAGATGGGTGGGCAGCAGAATGCAGCAGGCTCTGTTTGTGGTGGTGGTGGGTTTTGCTGTGGGGTCATGGACCCTTTTGCCTCCCGCATGGAGCAGGGGGAACCTGCTGAGACCTGAGTCAGGTGGAAAGATGACGGTTCAGAAGTCCTGGGAGATGTTTTCTCTCCCTGGGATGAGGTTACAGACAGAATGAGATTCCCACTGATGGTGATCAAAGGGGCGTTGAACGCGTTCAGGTGTGGGCAGTGGATAAAAGGAAGACCAAGGCCCAACTCCAGTTTGTGTTTAGGGCCTCAAAGCAATTTTTTTAACAGGAGCAAAAGCTCAACCTGCCACTGCTGAGTCATTCCTTTCCATAACTTCACCTTGTTACCAATAACTTCAGTCTTTGCTACCTTGGGAGTGCTGCCAGGTGTTACTTGACATGCCCTTCATGTCAGCTGGAGGGATTGTTCTCTACAAAAGCACAATTAGATAAAATAAGTAGTGTTAAATGACTAATGAAAGGAGGATGTGTCTGTGCCTTGGAAAAGGCCCAAACCAAAGCAGTGGGAATGACCTGAGGGCCAGCAAACATGACCCATCAGGGCAGACCAACAGAACTGGACTTGTTTAATCCAGAGAAGAGATGACCAAAGGCAAACCTGATAAGAGCTGCAGAGATGTCTGTGGCAGCTTCCCTAGGAAGGTGCAAGGTGGGTTCATTGCAGAGTTTAGTTTATTAATACCAGTGTGCACCACATGACCAGCCCAGCCTGTGGTGGTCTCATGTAGAGGCATCCTTTGGGTGAGAGGAATCCTATTGCTTTTGTCTCCTGGGGCAGTTGTGTCCATCAGCATCCCTGCCCTCTGCAATTCAGAGCTACAGCCACAGTGGCAGTCAGGGCAGCCAGAGGCTCCCCCCACAGTGCTAGAGCCACAGATTAATCCCATGGCTGTGGCACAACCTAAGTTGGCACCTCCTTTTGGGCAAATTATGCTGGCTTCTTTAAAGCAAAAATCCAGCCTGCTGCGGTTGCTAAACTGGGCTGTGCTTCTTTGGGTGGCTTTCCATTTTCCAAGAAAAATAAACCACAGGCACTGTATTTTTAGATATGCCATCTGATCAGAGCCAGTCATATATCAGTCCCAATACTGTGAGTCCAGATGCTGAGCTCCACTGCTGAACTTCCTCGGGCAAGAACTAGTGGCCTGAGCCATGCTGGGTGTATTAATACATCAGTGTGTTAAAAAAATCTTGCACTTTCTTAGGTAAGCTGCTCATGAGGAGTAATACCTCTGGGAGTTATTAATGCCAGTGTGTTAGTGGCTCTGATGGAACATGATACTGTTGTGAATGTGAGATGAACAGTCTGGTATGAGACAGACCTAATCTGGGCAGGGGCCAGAGGCCGCAGCACGACTCCTCTTCCTTTCCCTCTCCTGCCTGTGGCTCTGATTCCTGACGTCTGCCCCTTGCTATTTCAGTCCTGGGCATCCTCTGAGATTCAGAGTGAGCTTTATGGTGGCCCCTTGGGAAAGTGTCTGCTCAACCTGCCTTGCACAACAGCGCACAAATGTGGAGTTATTGGAGTATTTTAAACCTCTGTCCCTCGCTGGTTGGCTCCAGCCTTCACAAGTCTGTGTCTCTAACACGACCACAGCTTGGAGATGATTTTCTGTGTGTTTGACCAAAGCAGGAGGAAGCCTTGAGGCTGGTGTGTGAGAAATGGGCTGCCTTGCTCCTGAAAGTTTATTTGTTGTGTTACTTCATCACTCTAATGACAATCAATTTATCTGCATAATTGGTAGCTGGAGACAGCATACCATGGCTTGGCAGGCTGGATTTGTCTCAGGGATGCATTGCTTGGCACATTCAACGAGGGCAAAAGGAGCCAGGCTGGCTGCTGGGGAACTGCAGCCTGTGAGTGCCAAGCAGGTGAAACCCGGCACGACAACCCAGATTTCCCTCTTCATCCTGCCAGAAAAAGGCACTTGGGATGAGAATGAGCTCATACCTGGCTAAATGTCCTGCTTAAGGTCCCTTCCAATGCAAGCCATTCTATGATTCTGTATCTTTTACATGGCCAGATAGGGTTAGAACAATGGGCAATGCTTTTAAATTAAAAGAGGAGAGATTTAGATTAGATATGAAAAAGAAATTATTTGCTATGGAGGTGGTGAGGCACTGGCACTGGTTGCCCAGAGAAGTCCCTCTGGGTTCATCACTCTGAGGGGACCCTGGTGGGTTACAAACACCTGCCGTGGTCTCTCTGTGGGTCTGGGTGCTCAGAGCTCAGAGACATTTCACCTGCTAATGCCATCCTGTGGTGAATAAGCTACTCTAACACAGCTTCACCTCATCCATGAGACCAAAGCCTGCCTGTGACAGCTTCACTATGGGGCAGCTTCCCAAAGTGACCCAAATCCATCTCTCCAGGTGTCCCATAGAGAGGGTGACAACCTCAGTGCACGCAGGGACAGGGAGCTGTCTGCTGGCCCCCACACTGCAGGCCATAACCTGCTTTTTCAGCCTTAGGGGCATTTCCCAGAGCCCCATATTTTGGCAGGTATTTGTAGAGAGCGTGGCTGGAGCCATGAAGAGGAGGAGACATTTGACAGCAAATCTTTTTGCATCGATGTGGTAGAAGAGATCATTTCTGTTATGTGATAATGGCTGTGGTGGTGCTTTTCAGGCTCTGACAGATGAGCTGTACATCTTTTATGGATTATGTGTAAGAGGTAATGAAGAATTCAGTTCCTCTGTGTCTATACACTAATGGCATATCGATCCCAGCAAATATCACACTGAGACTGAACAGCAGCATCCCTGGTTAGTGTCATCCAGATGGGTGACATCATTTCTTTGAGTGTCACAGCCAGCTGAGACTAATCCCATTTGACCCCAACAGCTTTACTGGTCCCCTTTGCTCTGGCTCTGGCCTTCACTCCTCTGTGAAAATTCATCCTTCACCTCAGCACAACTACTTCTGTCTCTGGACTTTGTCATGCTCGGCTGGACTCTGCTGTGTCTCTCTGGGATTTACTGGATGGAAAGAGTTTCCCTGCTAAGCCATCAATAGGATTTGCTCAGCTATCTGTGATCTACAAAAACTTTACAGCTAAAAGCTACAAATTCAAGTGCAAGGCTGAAAAATGGATGAGAGGTAAAAGGGAGAGCAAGAAGGGATATCACAGTCCCCACAGGATTGACAGATGCAGCAGACATTCTTTAGAAGAGACTGTGGATTTTGCCTTAGATATGACAGCACACTCACTAATGTACATTTTGAGGTAATATATTGATTCAACTCTACCTAAACCTGGAAAAAGGCATTTATAGAAACCTGCTATAACCGCCCAGGGTGGAAAGGAAAATCATTGGCATTAAGAAGGAAAGAATGGTTTGGGTCAGAAGGGACCTTAAAGATCATCTAGTTCCAACCCCTCTGCTGTGGGCAGGGGCACATCCCACTAGACCAGGTTGCTCAAAGCCCTGCCCAACCTGGACTTGAAGTCCAAACAATGGGGGGTTTTTTGTCTCACATTTTAAAAAGGGCTCGAGAATTTGGATGTCTCTGTTTTTAGGCATCAGGAGTGACATCTCCTTCATGGGTCAGTTTTCCTGAATGTGCTGAGCACCTGCCTGCTAAGCATCTCCCTTTACATGTCTCCAGCCTGTTAAAATGTGGACAGCCGAAATCCCACAGCCAACTTTTGACAAGTTGGAGTGGAAGGTTTGGTGTTCCCCTCTGAGAGGGGATGTAGGGCCAGGACAGTCTGTATCCCTGTGAGAACCACGTCATCCCAAGGGCACGATGCACATAGTGGGGAACAGAGCTGTGCTGGTGTTGTACGTGCGCCTGGTGGGATTTATTGCTCTGCTCAGCAGCCTCCTCTGTTCCTCTTGCTCTGCCTCTGGGAGAACGTGCTGTGACAGATGTT
This sequence comes from Hafferia zeledoni, assembly GCA_035583235.1. NCBI lineage: Eukaryota > Metazoa > Chordata > Aves > Passeriformes > Thamnophilidae > Hafferia > Hafferia zeledoni. The sequence continues at coordinate 148,084,093 of JAWWEV010000083.1, forward strand.
TCATGTACAATTCCTTCCCTGGCCTTTGCCTCCTGCTCGAAAATGGGGGAAGGAAGACTTGTAGGATGCTTTTGCCACCTTTATTCTCTGTGGGGAGGAAAGAAATGGCTCTTTGTGTTTTATCTCAACACACTGGGGAGATGGGAAAGGAGGCTTGGACAGAGTGAGGCAAAACACTCAGAACTAGATAAATTAATAAAGTAGCTGCTCAATTTCATTGTTGAATTGCCATGCCTTTGTATGAAAGGATTGGGGGAAGATGGGGATTTTCTTTCTAATTGTAGGTTAGCAGAGATTTCTGTGCCCAAAGGTGATAGAAAATTTTCTTAGTATAGACGTTTCCACCAAAGAGAGGCTTCTGCCTTCCCTTGTGCTGGTAGATGCTACAACAGGTGGTGGGTATTTCTGCCTCCCTTTTCCCATGGCTGTCCAGCTTTTGCCTTCTCAGGGAGAGATTTACATGGTGAACTGAATTGCAGCATTGCACCTAATCTTGGGCAACACAGGCATTTGCCTGGGTGGGTTTCAATTGGGACTGTCACGCGCAAGTAATAGGGATTAAACTTGTGTGCCCACTCTTTTATTTCTGAATGGGGAAGTTTTAGCTTTGCTGAAGGAGCTGTCACTTCATGAAAAGGGATGGCTTTTTGCTGAAGAAGAGCAATTGGCCCTGGCATGTGAGAAATGTTAGAAGAAAAGGAGCCTCATGATACCAAAACACAGCTGAAATGAGCCTGAAGAGCCACGCTGCCAATTCATCCCCCTGCCACTGAGCCTGGTTTGTGTACACACTGAGAGATGCTCTCCATGTGATGTACTGTGGCCAGACATGTCTCACTTGGCAGACACTTGCCAATGGAGCTTGTGTGGCCATTCATGCCTTTCACCCACCCCAGCTGACCCAGCCACTCCCCCCATCCACACAGCAACCAAAGTAAGGACATTTCCACATTGTTTCTCTGGGGAAGGTTTTCTGCTTCCTAACCTTATACTATAAAGTTAATTTTGAGTCCCCTCAGACCACTTTTTCATGGCCTGAATATTAAAAACCCTTGTGTCTAGCTCTGCATCTCTATTCAGAGACAGTTATGGGATGCACAGGTGTGTCTGTAGCTGGGCTTGGCAGAGGTCATCAGTATATGGAGCTTTGCCAGCAGCACTCAAGGTTTCACGCAGAATCCCTCAGATGGCTCTTTAGCATCCCAAGAGATCAGTATTTCAGTATATAGAAAACCCCACATTTCCCTCAATGGGATGTTCTTTTCCTATGCACCAGCTGTAACCTCCTCAACCCTCCTCTACCCCTCCAGCACCTGGCACAGGAAACTCCTCTCCAATGCTGCTCCCACCCACTGGAGCCAAACTGCATCCACACCCATCCTTCGCTCCCGACCCGGCTTGCAAGGACTCCCATCCCCATCCTCATGTCTCCAAACTCTCAGCGCAGCTGGGACCGAGCGCGCTGCCCTCCCGAGCTGCAGCTGGTGAATCTCCCTCCCTCTCCCCGCTCGCTCCCAGCCCGAACACGCCGCAGCCGGTACTCACACAGCTGGGATGGATGAGAAAGCTCAGCCGCCGAGCCCTGAGCCCGCTGCCGGATTCCTCGCCTGAGTGACCGACCGTGGGCTCACTCCCCGGCGCTCAGCCCGGCGCAGCGATGATACAGGAACCAGATCTCTTTGGTTTACTTTTACGTTGACGTCAGTGTCTTTTCCAGTTTCTCCACGGCTCGTTTTGGTAAAAGGATGTCTTCAGGGGAGAGGAGAGGGGAGGGGTCGGAAAGGGACAGGAGTGAGGATGAGCTGGAGATGAATTTTTGTGATGTAAGCAGCCAGTGGTGGGAGGTTTTAGGGACTAATGCTAAAAGAAGGGGTGCTTATGGAGACCAGGTGATCCTGGGTGTAGCTCATGGGTGTGCTGGAGACCTGACCCTCACACAGAAATCTCTGGAAGTGACCTTCAGGATCACCTAATTCCAACTCCCCTGCCATGGGCAGGGACACCTTCCACTAGCCCAGGTTGCTCCAAGCCCCATCCAACCTGGTCTTGGACACTTCCAGGGATGGGGCAGCCACAGCTTCTCTGGGCAACCTGTGCCAGGGCCTCCTTTTTCAGTTTAATACCACTCCCCTTGTCCTATCCCTGACTGCCCATGTAAAACATTGCTCTCCTTCAATGTACATGTGCTCAGGAATTCTCTTTCCCACCGACACCAGCACCCTGACTGGGAGCACAAAGCCTGCTCCCCTGACCTTTGGCACCTCTTTGTACCTGGTGCTGGTTCAGGGCAGAGGGAGTGCTGAGGACTGAGGGAGGTCCAGTGCCCCTACCCAGTGCCACATGGACACAGCCACCCAGCTGTGTTGCCTCTGTGCCCAGAGCAGGGCCAGTGTCTGTCTCCAGGGGATAGAGACATGGTAATTTGAGTTGCTTTTACCATCCTTATCCTTTTACAGGTCACAGCATACAGTATTCAGATTTAAGGACCTGAATGACCCACCTCTCCATAGACCCCTGTAAGGTTGGAGAGTACTTGTCTCCTGTTGAGGTCCTGCTCTCTCAGGTTTAGGCTCAGGTGTTATTCTGGGATTTTTGCTGCATGGTGTGTCCCTCTCCCAGCCCTGTGCATCCAAATTTTCAAGGGATATAAGGGCTGGTGCTTGTGAGGGATTTGGAGAACACCATCAGAAAGTGGGACCTGCAAAGTATGATCTTTATGCTGAATTATTAACAGCAGATCAATCACACCTATGTTTAGGGCTTCTTTCTGTCCTGGAGCAAAGCCAGATGTCTTTGCATGGTCAAACAATTTCCAGAAACTCCAAACTAAGACTTTCATGCCCTAACTGCTGATGGCTTTGTATTACATTGGTGAGTACTCACTCACTCGGGTGGTGTGATTCAAACCCTGTGAGTGCTGGGATCACAATTAAGGATAAATATGGAGCTTGCCCCAGTGCTGCTGAACAACTGCAATTAAACTTGGGCTCACTCTGAGTCAGACATCACTTTTCCATGATGCATTTTCCCAGCTCTTAACACAACAGGTCTGACATCAATTATTAGCCCATTCATAGGATACCTTGATGCAAATCTTCTGTTGTGAGCTCTTAATGCAAACCCTGGCATTGTTCTATGAATCCAGGTACCAGCACTCATAAAGAGCACCAACCACCTGATGACATTGATGTGATTGGGTTGGATGACCCCTGGAAGCTGTAACAATAAAACCTTGCAAGGAGCAGGGATTATTGACAAAAATGCATCATCTGGTGAGTCAAGTGATTGGGCTGTACTGGCTCATTTGAAAAACAGTAGTGGGAAAACAGTTTTTGATCTCAATGTACCATTGCTGCAGAGAAGGAGGGACACAGAAAGGGAAAGCTCTTCAGTTTTTCAGAACATCTACGGCAGAGCCAAGTAATAAGTCTGATTTCTTATCCATTGGATCACACACTCCCTGCCATAAATAATGCTAAAGTCTCAAAGGTTCCTGATGTCCTTGTCAGAATCAAGACACTGTTCATGGTTGAAGAAAGACAGAGTCTTATAAAAACCAGAAAAAGAGGTCCTTGTAAATCAACATGTCTATACTTAGAAATGTGTTAAACCTTCTAAGCTCCAGTTCAGAGCACATAAAGAGCTTTTTTTTTCTTTTTCCGAGTTGAAAAATCCATCCAGAGGTCAGTCAGAAACAGGAATAAAACTGTCTTCGAAATCTAAAGCTGCTGTAATAGCATTTTTGGCAGTGAATGATAAACTTGAGCAGTTGAGATTTACATGGCAGATGAAGTGAACGTGTCTTTGTCTATACATTGAATTACCCAGCACTGGCCCTTTTTCATTTCTTCTCCCAACCTATCAGACTATTTATAGATTTTGACTACAAATGGACCTCCTGAACAGAAGAAGGCAGACCAGTTAGGTCTGAAGAAAGCATCACAGTGGAGCTGTGCCCATAAAGCCATCACTCCTGGGCAGGAGTCCCATTTTAGTGATAACCTCCCAGGTAGCAGGAATATTAACTCTTCATTTACCTGGCAGGGATTTTTACAGTCCTTCACAGTTTTTAGAGAGTGTTAAGTACTTTTCAGGGAGGTCTTATAATTACGAGGGTGTTGGATTAAAAGCAAAGTGTGACATATCCTGGCTGGGGCTCTCAGAGATGTCTGGGGAATGACATCCACACCACAGAGACTGCACCTGGCTGAAGGGACTTGAAAGTCATGATTTAGAACTCTTGATGGGTAGATAGTGGTAACAGTCAAAAATGGCAAAGATTTGGGGTCTGTTCTCTGTCACAACTCATAGATAGGATGCTCTTGCTGGAGACCTGGAGTCCTTCCTCTGTTAATGATGGAGGAGTATAGTCATGGTCTGATTTTTTGGAAATATCTCAGTGTTCATTAGAGTGGGGAGTGCCATGGCACCTCTTCCATGACCCTGGTTATGTAACTACACAATAATGTGCCCTGTCTGTACAGGGATTCTTAGTGCAATGAAGAACTTCTGCAGAGGTGAATATGAGGGCGTCATTTCTGAGTATTTTATTGTGGTAACTGGGGGTCAGGTGGTGTGGCTTTGAACCCCTGTGTGTACAGAAGGGACTTTGCAGTGAGGAAAAAAGAGTTCCCTCTCTATTTTGAGTGAGTTTGCAAGCTACTGGAAAAAGAAATCTGAATAAAGATGTGTTCATCCTTTAGTGCTCTTCCATAGGGCTGGTTGTGTTGAGGTGCCTCCTGGGCTGAACTGCTGTTGATCTCAGCAAGACCCAGTGGTGACAAGACCAGATCTGGAAACACAAGCACTTCATGGCTCAAACAGGTAGCCCCAGCCCCCCAAATATTGGGGAAACCCCTGAGGACTTCAGGTTCTAGTGTAGCTGGTGGAGGGGAGATTTAGGACCACAGTTTTAGACATCTGAGCTTCAGATGGCAGCTAGGGAGGCTTTAGGCGACCAAACCCTCCATGAGGATGGGGTGCCACAAGTCCTCTGCTGTGTGGCTGCAGTGTGTGGGATGTTTCCCTCTTTAAAGCTGAACAGCAGCTTTGCAGGCCCTGCAGGTGGACTTGGCTGCTCCTTGCCCTTGGGATGTCCTGGTGCATGTTCATCTGCTCATGGCTCCAAGCAGGATGCTCCTTTTCCCAGGACAGGGAGCCCAGGCACTGCCAGACTCATAAGGTTTAAGCTGCTGGGGAATTATTTAGATGAGCTGATGAGCTTTCCAAGCCCACACTGTGTAGAAGAGCACAGAGCATCTGGGACATGGTAGGCATAGCTTGGCACATATCAGAGTTGCTTTCTGGGGTGGAAGAAAATATTCTCTGCATTTCCTAGTGCTGGGAGCAAAGGTGGTCCTTGGAGGCTGCAGGAGCATGGTCTGTGCTTTGAAGACATGGACATCCAAGATATCCCGGGGAGAGAGAGCAGAATGGAATCTCTGCTCCAACAACTGCTTCCAAACCAGTTCTGCAGGCAGGAAAATCTGCATTGTTCCAGGAACAGCAGAGGCCTCTCCAAAAGGGAACATGCAGAGAGGGAATCCAACAAGGGTTCAGCCTTTCATCCTGCCACAAAAATGCCTCTCACCCAGTGCAGGAGGACACACTACTCTGTTATGAGCACAGTGGAGCTCTTTGCTTCAGTAGCATTTGCAAAAGACATCTCCTCATTCCCAGAGAGCCTGCTGTGTCCTTCTGCAGAGCCAGCTGTCCATGTCCCCATGGCTGGTCCTGCTGGGTGAGTGCTGGCAGCCAGCTCAGCCTGGCACTGTGGGCTCTGTGGGTAAGTTCATTTCATGGCACTGATTGCCATGGCTTGGCTTGAAGGAGGAAACAAACAAGAATCACAGAATCATAAAATCGATTGGGTTGGAAAAGACCTCCGAGATCATCAAGTCCAACCCTTGGTCCAGCTCCAGTCCCTTTACCAGATCA
>JAWWEV010000083.1:148090129-148110687 GCA_035583235.1 Hafferia zeledoni
CAGTGCTGAGGTCACCTCTGAGCCTCCTCTTCTCCAGGCTAAACACCCCCAGCTCCCTCAGCCTCTCCCCATAGGACGTGCTCCAGTCCCTTCACCAGCCTTGTTGCTGTTGCCAGTTGGGGCTGGACTCAAACTCTCTGTATGAGGTGCCATTTGAGATGCTGAAGAGCCACTGAGCTCCCAGGTCTTCAGCAGGACCTGTGCCTTGTCTCCCAGCCCTGGGAGGAGTGTAGAGATTCCTAAAATCATGTCAGACATCACTAGACATGGTAGCACAGACAGCTGGATTCAGTCTGATACGAGGACCTGATGAATGCTGGTATTTTCCTGTCCTCTTAGTGCCCAGATTCCTGCTCCAGTCACTGGCCATCCAGTCAATACAGTCAGGTGGTCTAGACAGAGACTCAGCACAAGCCAGGAGGGTCGTCAGTCTGTTCCCCATGTGCAAATGTCATTTTAGTGGTGTTAACTTGACCTCTTCTTGCTCTTCTTTAATTGCATGGGCTGCCACAGGCCTTAACTGGGCACTGAAAGACAATTCCAATGGCTCAAGGTGCCACCAAGTGCACAACCAAACTGAGCTCCAGCACCCTCCCCCAAGCAGTGTGGGCAGTAGTTTGGTCTCTCAGCCAACTGATCAACTGAGGGATGAAACAGGCCAGATTTCAGCCTCTTTTGCTTTCATTTGGACCCTTGGGCAGTGCCTTATCTGTGTAATCAACAGGGTGTGTGTTGGTGGGATGGAAAGCAGATGCCAGAGGTCCTGCAGCCAAACATCAGCTCCATAGGGAAAACTCCACAGCAGAGTTTACAGGCATAAAGGACTGAAGCAGAAAGTAAGTAGATTTATCCATGAAGACTTTTCAACACTGTCCATGCAGCTGTCCAGGGTAAATAACAGCTGGATTCTCCCAGCACTCCCATGGTGCCCTGACCACGCAGGGACTCACTTCTGTGTTTCCAAATGTGTTTCTTCCTCTTCCCTCGCAAAAGCAGCTTTTTGTGAATGAGAGCTGGTCCATCAATGGGAAACAATGGCTCACCAAGACATAAGGATTCATTTGGAGCCCTGCCAGGGGTTATTGTTCCTCTCAGTGTGCCTTTGCCAGAGCTGAAAGCTGAGTTCAGAGGCTGCGTTTTCCTTGCTGTGCTCATCTGTGAAAGGGGCTTCAGGGTGAGGATGGTGGGAAGTCGGACTCAGTTCACTCTGCTAAGAACTTCTCCTTTCCCATTTTGCAGAAGTTTAGGTATCAGAGCATACCCAGGAAAACATAAACCCATATCCAACGAGTTTACTTACCAAATGAACATGAGGCAACAGTTACATGGATACTTCTTTTCACTTTCTCAGTGACCAAGTGAAGAAGTAGATTGCAACCACTCTGGATCTTTACCCTTCCTGTGACATGAGCAAATCTCCAGGAGTCTTTAATCAATATCCACAAAAGCACTTGAAGGCACAGTACACAATTCCCCCACAATGTGCATATATGGTGGAGCAGCCTGGTCTCGTGAGCTGTCTGGCTGTGTGATGGCACATCTCCTGCTTTCTGTTGTGCAGGAATACATGTTCCATCCCTTCTAGGCTTGCCACAGTAAATAGAGCCCTGAGAAATCACCCTTCTAACACCAATAAAATCTGTCATTTTAAATCTTTTAAAGCAGTTTGTTTTGGAGCTATTTTTGGGAGCTGTGTCCTGTGTAAAATTCCATGCCCATTTCAAATGGACTTACTACATTTCTTCCATCCTCTTGCTCTGCCATTCTGGCTAAAATTAAGATTAAAAATAAAAACAAAAGGCCAACATCAATGTTCTGTACAGCCTGAAGTGTCTCAAACTGGCAAAGCACAGCGATTTTGAGGCTCAGTGACCCAACCTTTGGCTCCCTTAAAGCTTCACTTTCCATTAGTCAACAGCACAACTCATATGGGTCCTAGTTCAGCTGGTCAGAGAAGGACACACATGACTGACTGGTAAACAGCAGGTCACCTGGTACTTGGGAATTTTCCATGGTTTAACCTTTGGTGGAGGAGGTTGGGTTTTTGATGGAATCACCTGCTCCTATCCAGGTAGTGCAACAATGTCCTGCAGCACAGCAGCAATTCCAACACCAGCTGGGCTGGTTCCCAACCTCAGCAAGGGTTACTATAAGCTGGGTACCAGGAGAACACCAGCTCAATGCAAAGGTGCCCCTTTGTGCATTTGACTTTGACAGGTGATGTGCATTTCTTCACTGAAGGGGTGGTCAGGCATTGGAATGGGATGCTCAGGGAAGTGGTGGAGTCACCATCATTGCAAGTGTTCAAGAAACAACTGGATGTGGCACTTAGTGCTGTGTTTTACTTGACATGGTGGTGTTTGGTCAAAGGTTGGACTTGATGATGATGTTGGAGGTCTTAATGACTTTGATTCTGTGGTTCCATTTCATATGAGGGTGTATAATCAGTGACCATCTCTAGTAATACATGAACTTGGAGATTAGAGGGATTTATCTCTCCCAGAGCAGAAAAAGGGAGGGAAATAGCTATTCCCTTTATTTTCCAGCTTCACTGACTCGAGATCTGCCTGCCCTGCTCTCGTTAAATGTGTCCTCGCTCTCTCTTGGCCAGTTTGCTCTCAGGGTGTAGTGAACTCAAAGATTTGTGGCTGGAATGAGCTGAGATGTTTGGAAAGAAAATAACACAGTTGTTTTATGTAGATTAGTACAGCCAATGAAGGAACAGTCAGGGCTTTATTGGGCCAAAGTCAGCCTGCTGGTATTAGGTGGACTTCTAGGTCATCTCACCGTGCTGATGAGTAGCAGTGTAAAGAATCTGAACATTAATGATGCAATCAAATTAGTTAATCTTTTGTAGCTAAGTCTCCTGTTAAAAACCTAGGGAGGGACTTTTGACAAGGGCTTGTAGTGACAGAACGAGAGGAAATGGCTTTAAACTGACAGAGGGCAGGTTTAGATTAGACACTAGGAAGATGTGCCCAGAGAAGCAGTGGCTGCCCCATCCCTGGAAGTGTTCCAGGCCAGGTTGGATGGGGCTTGGAGCAACCTGGTGTAGTGGAAGGTGTCCCTGCCCATGGTGAGAACTGATCCATCTTTAAGGTCTCTTCCAACCCAAACTATTCCATGATTCTATGACTCTATGAAATTAGTAGAAGTTTTTAATTTCTGTCCTTCAGCTTCCAGGCAGGATCTTCCATGTCAGTTATGGTGGGCAAAGTGTCGTGCTCTGGCGTGAATACAAGAGCTGTCACAGGGTTTTTAAGGTCTTTACTTGAGATGTATTAACTGTTCTGTGGCTTCTCCAGAATAGTTATTTTCGGTAAAAGGGCTTCTCAAAGCAATTTTTGAAAAAACAGCCAACTAAGCCTTGAGCTGGAGCTCAGATTGTTATGGTTTATGTTCTGTATAAACACCAGGTCGCTCATGACTCAGTGGTTCTCTTCCCATGAGCAGGGATATGTGTATCTACTGAATGGCCCTGACTACACCTGCATCAGGGGGTGCCACCAACCTGCCTTGGACAGGAAACTTTCTGTGCTGTCCCTGAACTGCAATTTAAGATGATCAAGCTCCTGTATGGATATGGTGAGCCATCCCCAGGCAGAGGTGTGTGCAGTGAAAGGCTCCTAGAGACAAATTCACTGTCCAGCCATAATCTGAAACACACAAAGATTCCTCTGGTGATGCAAAGAAGCCTTAAAAGGATACAAATGTAGTATGGGTTCTTTTCCTGTCTGCTCTGGCCTGGAGCAAATAACGATATGAACAGAGAAGGTCAAAATGATCTGTAGTAGTGACAAAGTCCCTGCTCTCCAGGGCTGGAGGCCACATCCTGAAATTGCCTCTGCTGTCTGTGAGTGAGCAGGAGTCATGCCTGAGGTGCTGTTGATTTGCTCTGCTTTGGTCAGAGCTCTGCAGGCTTTGCACCTTCCCCTCCACCCAGCTGGACATTTCTCCTGCCCCATCTGCACCGGACAAACGCTGGAGTCGGCTCCTAGGAACTGACTCTAGAGAACTGAAGTGAAAAGCTCTTGGAAAAATCAAACATTGCTCAATCCCATGCTGGACCAGTTCCCCAAAAAAGGAGTGTGGGAGCTCATGTGTGGAGAGGGAAGCAGGACTGGCCCTTGCTGCAGCACATGGACTTAGTGTTGGCTGGAGATGACTGCAATGCTACACTCAGGTGTTGGTAAGGGCACAATGTCATGAGTCATTGCCCTTCTGAGCTTTGAAAATGCTTCTTTTCCCGTGTGCACCTGACCTCCAGCAGCCCCCTCTGTGCTGCTATACCAGCCTGTTGGAGGGGCTGTGCTGTGTGAGATTGGTCACTGTGCATCAAAGTGCCGACTTCCCTCCATCCACTTACACAACTGGTGATGCATCAAAATGCCTTCAGCCTCAGGGCCATCAAGAAGATGTATTAACACAAAAGGAAGCAGTAAAATGGTTAAGGAATAGCTAGTTCATTGGTGTATTTTAATTTAATAAAGCCTTTCTGTGTGCATGAGTGAAGAATCCAAGTTCTTTCCTTTAGGAGTTCACTAGAAACAGGCACACATTTCATTCCTGGAAGAGATTATAGGACTGTTATTGATTTGTTCCTATTGATGAGTTTGGGAGCCTTTGGCAAAAGACCTTGGATATAAAAACAAGTGAAAGAGGTAGATCTCAGCAGTGTATTGGTTTGATTCCACACACCCAGTGTCCATGTGGGCCACAGACTGATGGGAAAGTGATGTTATTTATCTTTGTCTACCAGATCTGAGGCAAACCCCTGTCAAGTGCTGAGGAACAAACAGGGCTGTGTGGCTGCTCTGTGCTGTTACCAGAACTGGCTCTGGTTCTGAAACCTTCCAAGGTCACTTCTGACCACTTTGGATGGGACATGACGACATAAAGATGACCTCCCATTTAGATCATGTTTGATATGACCTGTGTTTTATGTCTTTAATCTAGTTGGGACTATTCTGACACCTCATTATTTGCAAAGAGTGTATTTGCAAATGGCGTTCTGATCTGCTTGGTTCTTAGTTTTAGTTCACTGCTCAGTCAAAAGGACTCCTAAATCTTCTCCCAAGTTATTCTTGGTCTTAAAAGTGCTGTAACTATCCCCGTGATCCCTGCCTGTGATAGTTTAGTCAGTGCATCTGGCAAGGGAACCAGCAGGTTTCCTTCAAGTAGTTGCCCTCATGGCAGGTCCTTAAGACATGTCTTCCTGAAGAGATACATCTTCCAGCCCAGAGGTGGGCATGTGAGTGTGGATGTGGATGGATTGGCACAGAATTCCTTGCTAGGTCAAACCATATCCATGTGGTCTAAACTCACCTTCCCTCCTGAAGGGCAGAGAGACCACAGGCAATTTCCTTTTGTTGTGCAATTTCTGTTGTTCTTCTGTGGAGGCAGGGAGTCTGTAGGGACAGGATACCTGGGAATTGTGAGGCATCTGCTGCCAGCCCTGGGCAGGAGAATGTGCACATGGCAAGGCAAGACAGGAGCTTACTGAAGAAAGGAAAAACTCTGGAGGTCTCCACCTGAAACCAGCCTGGAAAGACCAAAGGTTGGTTGCACAGAATCTGAGCAGCTGCTGGATTGCCCCTTGAACAGGGACAAAAGACAGACGGGACTGAGGTACAACCTTCCCGAGGTGCCTGGAAAGACAGATGTGGGCTTACTAGAAGAGGAGGCAGTTTAGTTGGAACACCAAGTGTGGAGCTTGGTGGTTCTGAGGGTACTGCCACAGATCCCTGCTGCTCTTCCCATCTCCCTCCTGCAGGTGCACAAGTTACTCACCAGAAGACACACTGACATGGCTGCATGTCCAGTGAGGGAGATCCCAACTGTCTGTGACTGTGCAGATAAGGATCCTGCTTGCTCCAAGGGAGGATGGAAGGAAGTGGTGACTGCTTGGGACTCGATGTTATCATCTCCTCTCCTGCCTTAGGAGGCTCAGCAAAGAGCAGGCGTTCTCACCCAGGTTTCCCAGACCCTGGAGAACAGTGTGATCTTGGGGATGTCTGTGCAGGGTGGGATGTTCCCAGCTCTAGGATGTGCCTGCACTGGGTGCTGTTTCTTTGACTGGGCTTTGTGCTCTGGCCAATGAATTTGCTGCAGTGCTGCTTCAAGGGCAGCAGGCCAAGGGCTGGACTCACCATTTGCTTTGCTTTTTGTGGGCTCCTGGTCCAGTAGAGCCAGGATGCTTGTCTAGTCCCAGGTCATCTCCTGAGGTGCTCAGATGCTTCGGAGTAGTGCAAATCCCTTCATTTCCTATGTGGGAAATGGACTTCTGTGGAGGGCAAGTGAATAGCCAGCCCCAAATCACACTGAAGGAGGCCAAGTGTGGTGCATGTTGCATTCTGTCCCCATCCATCAATCCTGCTCTGGCCTGAAGCAAGAAGACTGATAACCTTTTTCAAAGTACAAAAGGGAACAATCTGAATCACTTGAGGATGAGTCAGATTTGGATGGCTTCCCCACAGCAGACTTGGCAGCTGGCCCAGCACCCTTTCAAAAGGATTAACCACTTCTATCCAATCACAGCAAGTGGGGAAAGAGTGGCTTCTAAGAGTGGCTTGCGTTTCCAGGCTGGAGCCAACCATGCTTTGCACAGCTGAGGGTGTTTGGAGGACACACATCAGGTGCCAAGTGCAATGTCCCTGGAAGTTTCACTCATGGATAGGGGTCCATGTGCTTGAGGATTTGGCTAAGGAAGCAATGACAGTAGTTTGGGGGAGCTTTAGCAAAATTGTTTTCTGTGTATTTTCCACCACTGATGGCTGTAACTTCTGGCTTTCTCCTCTGAGTTCAGTGTGAATTTTGCTATGGATATGAAGGGAAGAAAGACCTGCCCATTTCTGAACTCTGAGCAGATGTCAGAAGCTGAACCTCCACATTGGATGTAGGTGCTGGGTTTAAGTGTATGGGAAGATCACAGAATATGCTGAGTTGGAAGGGACCCATCAGGATCATCAGGTCCAGCTCCTGGCCCTGCTCAGGTCACCCCAAGAATCAATCACACCATGTGCCTGAGAGAGTTCTCCAAACACTGCTGGAACTCAACCTGTGGTTGATTCAAATCATCAGGAATGGTCAGGCTCCAGTTACCTGAACAGGAGCATTTTTATTTGAGATACCCTTGGGAGTGTTGGCTGATCAGTTGATTCAGAAGGTCATGGATCACCTGTAGCTCCTGGGGGACTTATCTTTCATTCCCAGGAGGACCTCCCAGACACTGGCATGAGATTCTTCTGGAGCTTGGAGCTTGCAAAGGCTGTGGGAATGAGGGAAGTGTCTCTCATCCTCTAAGAATGGGTGTCCCAATTTCTCAGCATGTCTCTCCTGGTTGCTGTAGCTTCTGTTACAGAATTTAGGGCAGGATACCCTAAGTGTCCGTGGGTCGGGGTTTTACCTGGGGAATGCCAGGTGTATCTCCTCAGCATGTAATATCTTCCAGCTCAACACTCCTCCTGGCTGGGAGGCAAACACCAGGTGCTTACACCGTGGATCTGTACCTGCTCACTGGACTCCTTTTTATTTCACATAAACTCTTCCACCTTCAAAGAGGCTGAACCTTTGGGTTTAAAGATGAACTTCCAGGATCTGTGTCAGGTGGGATGTGCAGCAAACCCAACCTACCAAACCTGCTCTTCCCCACTCAACCCTTGCTGTGTAATTCCCATGGTCCCCACACCCATGAAACCCTTTGGCCATGTAGGTGGGAATTCATCTCACTGGTTCCAGGGTGAGATTCAGCTCTGGATGGAGACCTGGATGTGCAGGAGTCTCCATGTCTGTGCATCCGTGTGTTCAAGGTGTCTGAGCTCCCATTATACTCTGCAGAGACCAGCCAGAAAAGTCTACATTCAGTTGCAAGTGTGTGGGTTCCTAGCACAGTGTGAGATGCTCTGCAGCATCTCACTCTGAATCGTGAAATTGTGGAATCATTAAGGTTGGAAAAGACCTTCAAGATCAGCGAGTTCAGCTTATCCTTTGCTTTCTCACAGGGCATGGGTTTTTCAAATCCCTGCTGCATATTGTCCTAAACTTTCCACTCCTCCAAAACATTCTCCTTCCCAAGAAGCAGGGAAAAAACCCCAGGTGTCTCCAGCTTTCCTCCAGCTCCGAGAAGCAAAGGGACAGCACAGCCTGATCCACTTGTTCCCTGCTCTCCCCAGCTCTTCCAAGGGAACGCCATGGCCTGTCCTCCTTCAGTGCTTCGTGACACCACTTTCTCCGAAGGCAACACAACCGCAGGGCAGAGCCGAGGCACATTCCTGACAGGACCAAGATAGCTTTTTCCCAGAGCTCCCAGGCAGTGGGAACGGGGCACTTTTTCAAAGGATTGCTGTGCCTGAAGTTAAAATAACAGGAGGAGCGGAGTGGGAGATCCAAGCTGGATTACGGCACTTGGGACTCGATTCCCTCAAGCTGGAAGAGGAAAGAGAAGATGACAGAAGGATGCACTTGGGGAGTTTCCAAAATACTTCTGTGACCACTTTGATATCTCTTTGATCTCACAGCACCACGGGAATAAATCTGCCTGATTCCAGCTTATACATGCAATCAGAGCTGCAGCTTTGTTTTCATTTACAGGGATTACCCAAGCCTGTGGTTTTGTTGTTGTTTCCAAAAGATTTCTCCTGCTATTGGAGTAGTTGAGTCCCTTTTCCTACTGAGTCCCTCTTCCTACCCTCACAATGGAAGAACAATATTGATATAAGGTCTAAAACACTTAAAATCAGATGGACTGAATGTTGTTTTATAGCTTGAAAGCCCCAAGCTGTCTTTGTCCCTCTGATTTTTTCCACAAGTTTACAAGCAATGGAAAATCTTGTCTGTTTTCAACCCATAAATCTCCACTGGGTACAGAACTGCCTCTCGTGAGAGAATAAATTCATGGGGGCTCTGGGGTCACGATGGTGTCGTAGGTGACAATCTCTGAAGCTTTCACAATGGAGCCTGTAAGAGCAAGGAAGAGGGAAAACTGCTACTTGTTATTTTAAAGCTACATCTTGAAAAACAGGAGCCTGTGCCAGGACAGTTTATTTTGGTTAAAGCCAAGTTGTGCAGCAATTCCCCTGAGGGAACACTGAACTTGAGAGCACGGAGAAGGAGAGAGACATGTTCGGGGGGAGCTGACTGTTTAATCAATGCTGAGTGATTGTCAGTGCTTGGGAGTATCACCAGGGTTGGATCAGGTGGACAATGTTTTCACCTCCATACCTGTCATGAGGAAAACTGGGGATTTAAGCCACAGCTAAACTCACCCTGTTTAACACCTCGATGTCCCTGTAGCTCAGTCTTTGTGCTGTTTTGTTTTCACGTGTCTCACCATGGCTGGAACTGAGAGGATGCACAGGCTGTGTCTGCTGCAGTAAATTACTCAGCAGCATCCCAGGAATATAAATATGATCTGTGCAGTTAAATTGGTTGGACTGCAGGGCACAGATTGGGTGAGAAAAGTTCCTCTCTCTGTAGATCAGGTTCATGACCAACTGAGGAACCTGAACATATGTAAGTCTATGAGACCTGACAAGATGCATCCCAGAGTCCTGAGGGAATTGGATGATGCAGTTGCCAAGCCACTCTTCATGATATTTGAAAAATCATGGCAGTCAGGTGAAGTCCTCAGGGACTGCAAAAAAGGGAAACATTGGATCCATTTTAAAAAAGAATAAAATGAAGGACCAGGGGGATCTTGGGATATTCAGCCTGTCAGCCTCACCTCTGTGCCTCGGGAAATCATGGAACAGATCTCCCAGAAGCTGTAAGACACATGGAGGGTAGGGAGGTGATTTGGGACAGCCAGCATGGCTTCCCCAAAGGCAAGTCCTACCTGACCAACCCTGTGGCCTTCTGTGATGCAGTGACTACACTGGTGGGCAAAGGAAAAGCTTCCTCTCCTTACTGGACAAGCGACCATCAGAACAGGGAATCAGTAGAAGGAACAAACTGTCCCTTGCCAGTGACTGGGCTATTTTGCACAGCCTGTGTTTTCTCCTGGTTGAAATGACAGGAGCAGGGACATTTTGGAGTTACTGTGTGCCACCCAGCTCAGGGTGATTGGAGTCTCCTCTGTGCTCACAGGGGAATTGCAGATTTATGGTCTGTTTGTACATACATTGTAAGCCCACATGGAATTTTTCCTCCAAGTCCTCTCCCTGCCTCCAATACTTGTGCATTAAGGAGCTGCATGTTAGTTTTTACATATTTAGCAACCCTCAGTGTATTTTCCTTCATCACCTACCATGCTGTTGTCTTGTACAGTTTTTAGCACCCACAAAATCTTGTGGTGAGGATTTTCACAGTTTGACCACATCTTACACGAAGAACACCAGGTGTTTGCCTTGAAGCTTCCCTGGGTTGGTTTGATTAAAAGCCTAGATTTAGCATTAAAATACACCATGAAAAATCAGTACCCTTCCTTTTCCTTTCATGCTTTTACAGATCTCTGTCATCCCTCCTAATGCTCATCTCTTTTTTCTTCCGGCCTGAAAAATCCTGGCATGCAATTCACTCCCAACTCTCAGCTTGGTGAAACCCAAGATGATGTTTTCATGGTGCTTCCAAACCAAGATCTTGTTCCAGCCCATCATTTCAACCTGAGCTTTGAAATCCCACTTAAACCACTTCCGATCCTTCCCCCCTGGAATGAGCAGCACAGCTCGAGCCTTAGAGCTGCGATCATTCCATGAGGAAACAGGAGGCATCTGAAATAAATGTCAGTGGGAATGTGTGGCTGCTAAATGTGAGCAGCAAAAGCAGTAATCACCCAAGCCCCAGGAGACTACGTGCCATCTCCTCCTTGTTCACCTGCCAGGAACATGGAAAATGAGCAGCAGTGCGAGGAGGAAGCACAGACTGTGGGATTTGAAATCACACCCAGGGCATTGGAGCCAAATCTCTGCAACTGCCAACTCCAGCTGTGTGTGAGAGCTGTTGAGAGAGCAGGAATCAGCCTGGCTAAACATCCACGCTCCTTCCAGGAACATGACTGTGCAACCAGGGCCCTGGGGACTCCTGCAGCATCTTCCAACCCCCTGCAGTCCCTTGGAGAGCAGGATTCTGGAGAATCGGTTGTTTGGAGTGTCTGAAGTGCTGCATCCTCTTGTCTCCCTCCACGGGCTTTTCTGTCCCAGGAAAGTTTTGCTTTCTATTCTTTTCTCACCAGCCAGAAGATTTTTTTTTCTGGGAATTACCTTCCTGAATCTGCCAATCCCTTTATGTCACGTCTTCTGTATCACAATTTCCCTGGCTGCAAAGGAGCATTTCAAGCTGGCTACCATTGTTAGGACTGACATACCCTTGTCTGGAAATTGCTGGACAAGTGAAGGCTGCTGAGAAGGCAGATTTTCAGTACAGATCCACGTATTCCCACCATGGACATAGCCAGTAAAAAAAATGTGTGGTTTCATGGCTTTGAGTGTTAACTACTGCAGTCCTGTGTGTGCTTTTATTTGTTTTATTTATTTTATTTTATTTTATTTTATTTTATTTTATTTTATTTTATTTTATTTTATTTTATTTTATTTTATTTTATTTTTATTTTATTTTATTTTATTTTATTTTATTTTATTTTATTTTATTACATTTTTGCTCTCTAAATAAATCCTCAGCCTTTTTTTTTTTTTTTCAAATAGGAAGAGCCTCACCTCCCAAAATAAAAGAAAAAAAATTTATTTTGCTGCAATGAGATGGTAATGAACATCTTAGTCAGGATTCAACAGCCACAGGTGGTGGCTGGTCCACAGGAGCAGAGTGGGAGAAAGGGAGGAAGATGGGGAAAGGCAAATTTTCTGACTCAGAATGGGGTGAGGTGAGAGTCAGGTTCCTTGGACATCACTCCCAGGACAGGGTCTGGCTGAGAGAAGGAATTTGGAAAGAGTAGGGATGGCATTTTCAAGGATGTGACCCCCTTTGAGGCCATGGGTTTCAAAGGGTTGAAGAACCCCCAGGTTTTGTCCGTCTTACCTTGCATGTGCCTGCTGGGTGCATTTCATTCAGGAGCACAAGGAAATTTGGGTGTATCTGGTGCTGAGGAAGGACAGGAGAATCGAGCAGATGGCATTCACTGTGGGAAAGCATCTCCCAGGGAAATAGATTGAAATAAAACCTTAGCCATGAAGTCAAGAGGCAAAAATTAACCATAAAGAAACAGGTGAAATGCAAACAAATTTTACTCTATTTTGTTTTGTACACAATAAGGAGGAACTCTTTGCTTCAGTGACTTCTGTTGGCTGGATGCAAGTGCTTGAACCCCCAGGTGTTGGTGCCTGTGTATCTGACATGGACTTGGAAACAGGAGCAGAAAGAGGAGAATGAGGTGGTGAACAGTCTCCAGGTCCCTAAACAGCTCCTGAAAAGGGAAGGATCACTGTTTGGAAGAGAGGGATGATCCTGTGGTGTGCCCTGACATGAGGGGGAGGGATGGTGGGGTCAAACACAAGCAACGTGCTGGGGAGGAGCTGGAGGGGCTAAAAATAGTGTGTGTCGCAAATGCTTTCGTAGAAGTGGTCCCACCTCTGCACAAAGGGATGGACTGGGAGGCTTCTCAAGGCTTGATCCTGCCTTATTTTTAGCCTGGTTTTGTAAGGAAATGGGCGCCTGTCCATCTCTCTCCCTGTGTTTCTCCCAGCTCTAAATTTTCAGGCTTTTGGCCACTTGGAGCCAAACATGACCACAGGTCGGAGACCTCAAAGATAAAACGGGCTGGTGAGTTTCTCAGAACCCAAGAGTGAATGCACATGTTGAGAGAGGTTTCTGCACCACGGACACTTCCCATGCTGCACATGCACCATCATGGGGGGACATGGGAATGGCCAGGGTTTGCTGCATGGGGAAGGGACACATGTTTGTGGGTGTGGGTGGCACCTGTGGTGACTCAGGGGTGGGCCAGGGGCACCCCAAGGAACTGTTGTGTGGGGAGCACTGTGGGACATGTTGGTTTGTGCCCAAAGTGGGCAGGGGACCAGGGGAACACACGGGGCTGGTGGCAGAGTATATAAAAAGGCACCTTTGGTGTTGGGTTTCCTATTTCAGGAAACATGGGGGAATACAGAGTTCCCATATAAGGAATGGCAGGAGAAGAGCCACAAATCGTGGCATTGCAGTGAGCTGGGGTAGGACTGCAGGGTACCCTTGGTGGAGAGGTTGGGCTTGGAGGGAGCCACAACAACCCTGGAGCAGCATGAAGATGTCCTTGGCATCCTCCAGCCTGGGAGAGGACATGAGGAAAAGGGGACTGAGTGTGTGGGAAGAGCACAGCCCCCTGAACCCCCTTGGGTGGGATGATGGGCCTGTCTCCTGGGGACAGATGAAGGAAAGCTGCCAGGATGTGTCCAGCTTCAGCAAACATGGACTTGTGCCTCCTCCCTGTGCTGCCTCCTTTGTGGGTGCTTTGGACAGAGCCTGTGGGGGGACCTGACCCCAGCCCAGCCGAGGTGAGTGATGAACAGGTGGCAATGCCAAAGGGACAGGTTTTCCTTTTGGAACGGGATCCTCAGGGTGGTGGTCACAGCACCAAGCCTGCCAGAGTTCAAGGATCATTTGGGCAACACTCTCAGGCACATGATGGGATTGTTGGGGGTGTCCTGTGCAGGGCCAGGAGTTGACTTGATGATCCTTGTGAGTCCTTTCCAACTCAGGATATTTGATGAATCTCTGATCCTGTGGTTTGAGCTCTCTCTTCCTATCAAGACTAGAACCAGACTGCAAATATCCAGTCACTGGCAGACCTCTTCCTGACTTCAGCAGCCTTGGGATTTTGCATCATTCCTTGGTAAATTGCCGAAAACAGTTTTGTGAGGAAGTATTAAGAAAAAGGATCCTGTAGATGACCAATGGTCAGCCATCACATGTGTGTCTGGATGCTCTTATTCACTGCCTCTATTACCTCCAGATGTGCACAGATTGAACAATATGTTTGAGGAGCATCTACTGACCTAACAAAGTGAAGTATTTTCCCTTTTTGAATGATTTGTTCCTATCTTTCTGGACACAGCTCCTTTGCCACAGAACTTGTGGGATTGCAGCTGGAGAGGAGGGACATGGGACAGCTTGATGGAACATATATTGGCATTTTTTTTCTGTTCCAGGGTGCACCTGACTGAAAAAAGGACTGTCACCTCTTTGAGGGGAGCAGCTCATGAGAGAGCAGTGACTCTTGGCAGTCCTAATGGAAGGTGTACCAGAACTGTGTGATGTGGGAATGGCACAGCAGGGTGGATCATCACCCACACAGTGCCTAAACCCAGCTGTGAGCTGTGACTGTCCCACCCACCCCAGCCCTGGGACTATGGAAGGTCTGTACCACCATTAGCTCTGTGCAGAGCATGTTTGGAGCCCAGAGATGTCATAGAATCATAGAATCATAAGGGTTGGGAGACCTGCAAGATCACTGAGTCCAACATTAATACAGCACTGCCAAGCCCACCACTAAACCACGTCCCCAACTGCCACATCCACATGTTTTTTCTAATTCTTCCAGGGATGGTTCAGTTGTTTGTTCATGCTGGGACACAACTTTGAAGGACATGATGAATGCCATTTTGGGAGTGTGGATTGTGTTTGGGCTTTGGGTCTTACCCGGTCACTTCTGGTTTTCCTCTTAGCTGGTGACAGGGTCAGTGTGGGGATGGCTCCACACTGGCTGCAGATGCATCTTTCCTGCATGGTGTGAGCCCCCACTCTGCCATGGTTTGTAGCAAAGGGGGAGAGCATCTCACTTGCTGTAAGTTATGTTTGACTAGAAAAGCCTTTGGTTTTGATTTGAGGGCTCAAGAACTGGCAAACCCAACCCTTTCCATTACTGACTTGCTTTGGTGGTATTGTTAAAACATGTGCTCCACTTTTCTTTTGAATTTGTTTGAATTTATTTCCTAAATACGAGTTTGAGCCATGCTGTCAGACATTAAATCTCTCCTGCAGACACTCCAGAGGTCTGTGCTGACCTTATCTCACTCCTCCTTTGCCTGCAGACAGCTACCCTCTGGGGCAGAACAGCTGATTTATCCCAACATAAATCAAAGCACAAACATAGCCCCAACCTATTTTTATTTGGCCAAGAGAGATTATGGAGTATGACTGTGATTACGTGAGTGCAGGGGGTGACCCTTGTGATATCTGGGCTTCCAAGAGGCACAGATAATCCTGTGTGATGCTGTTATGACTGTCACAATCACAGCATGACCCATGTGGTGGGCACAAAGCCTGTGCAGGTGCCAGGGAGGGGTCGGTGTGCAAACACACACAAGCACAGAGAGCCCTGGCATTCTGTGCTGAATCTAGAAAAGGCCTGGATGGGGAAATGTGGTCCCTGCCCATGCTGTCATGTTTCTGCCTCTGCCTTTGGACTTGAAGCCTCTGGCTTGTGGTCTCCCTGGGATCCTGTGGTTGAATCTTGCCCTCCAGCACATTGTGTTGTGTTCCTCAACCTCCTCCTTGCCAGCTGAGGAGCCAGGGAGCATCCTGAACAAAAGCTAAGAGCAGGACACCCGCCAGAGAACTGCAATTTCTGCCTCAAGTAGATGGGTATGAGCCAGATCTGCCCTGTGTCAAAGCTTGACCTTTCATCATACATTCAGCACCCTCAACTAACGCTTTTCTTTTTTAATTTTATTGCTGTTTTGAAAACCTGAGAACACCCATGGCTCTGCTGTTGTTTTCTCCAACAGCACCTGCCACAGAGGGATTTAGCTGCCAGGAACAAAAACACTAACCCCAAAGCCTCTAGCTGTGCTGCCTTCCAATCCTTTCCCTGCTGCAGCAAACATCTACCCCATGGCAAGTGTGGAAAGCTTACTCTGCACCCACTCTTATCTAAACATGCCTAAGCCCCAGCATGAGGCTTCAGCTCCGCTGGCTTTACACTTCAGTCTGTTTTGAAAGTGAATTTGTGAAGCCATTAGCATTGTTTAAACAGTTTAGCCACAGAATTACCCGGTGGTGCAATCCAGCTGCCAGAAACAGAGACATGAGGCTCCTTTGCTCTGCGGCTCAAACGAGCATTGGCCAAGGCACGTGGGCTCTGGAGGATGCCAAAGCCAGGAGTGATGGAGGGGAATGAGAGTTCACTGGCTTTTTGCTTAGTGGGAAATATCATCCAGTGTAAGGTTGTAATTTTTTTTTTTTTAAATGAGCTGCTTTGGGTCCAAATCGGACCAAAAACGGAGTTTTTCACCACCTGAAGTTTCTGGAGGGCTGGAAGGCATCAGGCCCCTGGTTCTTCTGGTGCAGTTGGCATCCCAGGGAGCCCATTTCAGCTGCTGGGTCCAGGGCTTGGATTAGGGACACATGGGGATGTCTGGGTTTGCAGACAGAGCTTCCCATACTCTGGATCTCATGGCAGACCTCACCTCCTCTTGAGCAACACCCTCCCACCTCCTGGTTTCACACACACTGAGGCAAAGTCTTTTTACAATGCAGGAAAGTTCGGGGGAAAGATGCCCAAAAATGTGGGGAAAAACTCTGGAAATGGAGCTTTTCTAGGCTCTTGCAGATTATTAATTCCTCCAAGATGAAGATGTGATAAGAATGATAGGAGTGGTGAGGCCCTGGAACAGGTTTCCCAGAGGAGCTGTGGATGTTTCATCCCTGTTCAAGGCCAGGTTGGATGGAACTTGGAGCAACCTGGTCTAGTGGAAGGTGTCCCTGCCCATGGCAGGAGGTTGGAACAGGATGAACTTTAAATTCCCTTCCAAACTAAATAATTCTGTTATTCTCAGACATGGCCCTTGTCCTGATGCAACTATAATAAAGATGGACAAAGCATAAATGAGTGGAGAAACTGAGGCAGAGACATCTCAGATATCTCTGAGGCTTAAAGGGGGTTTCCAACAAAAGTCAAGCTTTCCTCCTGCAGATCCCACTGTACATGATGTTCAAGGCAGGATCTTTTCTAATACACATGAGAGCAACTGGCTAAAAACAAGCCAAAGTCGAGTTGTTGACATTGTCAAGGAGTCTGAATGAGGATTCTTTTCTCTTGGTTGTCTCACTCTCTTGGGTGCTGTCTTAGGACAAGCCCTGAAATCTGCCTTTATTCAGAATAAAACATTCTCTGACGTACCAATATTCTTCCTTTTGAGTGCATTGCCTTACTTGGATATTTGATTTCATTCCTCAGAAACTTTCAGCCGTGCAGCTGGGAGAAACAATGGGTATTGTTTTATATTTAGAGTGAGCATTAAAATCTGAAACATGCAAAGAAGCATCAGCTGCTGGAAGGGCTCAGACCATCAGCTCCCTCTGCTGACCTGCTCTGGGGAGAGGCAGTGCTGCCAAATTTTAGGACTTTGGGAAAAGTGAGGACTGATGGGACATGTTATAATATTACTCCAACAGCACAAAGGTGGAGCCCAGGGCATGACTCTTCCCAACCCTTGGCAATGCAAGGACTAGAGGACACCAACAGAGTTATTGAGAGCCAAGTTCAAGAGAAACAGAACTGGTTGTTCACATGGTGTGTTATAAAAGCTGTGGAGTGTCTTGCTGCAGGAGGTTGTGCATCTGGAAACTTTGTATAAGCTCAGAAAGGGTCTGGGAAAGTCTGGAAGAAAAGTTCATTGAAGACTATGAAATGCAGAGATCTCTTTTCTTACCTGGGAAATTCCCAACCCACAAGCTGCTGAATGCTGGGAAGTGTTTTAAGAAAATATTGTTGTATATTTGTTCTAAGCCCATGTTCTTTCTTGGGCGTCCACTGTTGGAGGCAGGATGCTGACTCACCCTGCCTGTTCTCCCTGAGTCCCAGGGGTGCAGGAAAGGTCCAGGAGAGGTGATGCACATACAGCTTGGTGCACTGGAGCCAGGGAGTGAAAACATTTTGGATGGAGTCAAAGAAATCCTTATTTTAGTAGGAAAATGGATGCAGTTAGGGTTTGTCACTGTCTCTATGCTGAAGGAACTGGCAGTGTGGAAACATCTACACTGAGTGGAGATGCTGCAATAGCACTGAGGAGATACTGATCTTGGGTTCAGTGACTGTGACTCAGTTTTTTTCTGAATTCTAATTTTTTGAGCTGGAATGGACATGGACTGACACTCAAATGTACTTACTAGGATGAAGAAACTTGTATCACACAGGATGATCATAATTTGAGTGGAGGTTCCACCATCACCAGTGAAGCCACTGCAAGAACTAGGTGGGAAATGGTGTATAAACAGCAGGAAGCACAATAGATAATGAATATTTCTGAAAATCAAGGGGTTGTATTAATATACTATGACAGTGAACTGGAGAATGGTCATTCTTTCAAGAGTTTTCTCAGAGGTTTCAGGAGAAATGCTGGTCTGGCACCCCTGTGAGCTGAAGGCAAGAGATTCTGTCAGGCCTTGCAGAAAAAATAACACAGTTTTCTAATACTGTTTCCAAACTTTCTGGGATTATTTAGGTAAACACAGCATTTAGGTTGTCTGGGACAGACCTGGGTATCTGATTTGTCAACGTCATTGGCCACCATGGGGTAGGTGAGGATGGGATTCAATTGCTGAACCACTCCACATTTGAGGTGGATCCTGTGTCTTGTCTAACCCGCCTCGTGTAGGTGACTTAGACTCCCTTGGGTACCTCAGATGCCTCTTGGTGTCTCCTTTCAGACAAATAAATCCACCCCAAGCTGGGTATCTACTGTAGGTTGGGCTGGATTGAGCTCCAGGATTGTTGACTTTATCTCCAGTGCCTGTAGTGGAAATCCAGGCACCAAATTTCCATGGGAGCACCTAAACTGGGCTGTCCTCATCTGGAGGGAACCTCAGTCTGCTCTGCCTCAGAGAAGCAAGTCATGCAAACCATTTCACCCTATATTCATTTTCTTCTGACAAATTTAGGAGGAGAGAGCAAACATTGGTTTGTTACTCAGAGTAATGGCCTTATCTTCTGTGTGTAAACCTTTGGCCACACCACAGGTTTCTTTTGTACCCTGCACTTTGCAAGGTAGGGATGACAAGGAAGGACTGGTACAATTTTCTTGGGGCTTTTCTGTCCCACTGAGGACAGTGGTGGCACTCCTGACAACAAGGGCCAGCAATTTAGGTCTCTGTGGCCTTTTCAGGCTCTGTTCTTTTCCCAAGAGCCCTCTGGCCAGCTGGACAAGAGCTTGCTTTGCTCTCAGAGCAGGCAAGGTAACCATTCAAGGAAGAATTTGACATTTTTGTCATGGTTGGCCCCAGCATTCCTTTGTTTATTTATTGTGACATCAACTGTGATGATGGCTTAAACAAAGTTGTCCAGCTCTGGAACTACATTTCTTTTTGCCTTTGAAGAGCTCTCAGGAAAAAAATGTTACATTCCATGGGACATAAAGCCTTCACTTGATGGATAAGGGTTTTGTTTGTACAAGAGCTGGAGATGAATGCCTGAGAATCCCATGCCCTAATCCTTCTCCTGATGGTCATGGCTCTGTAAGGTGAGAGCTCATGTTGCACCTGCCTCCTTCTTTCATCTTATAAAATATTTTTTCCTCCTCCCCCATAAAGGTTGTCAACACTTCTCTTCCTGAAAAAAAAAAAAGAGAAGAAAAGAAAAGAAAAAGAAATTGGCATATCTCCAGGAGAACAGTTGCATCTCCAAGTCTATCATGTTCTAATTTTCTCTGTGGGATTTTCGTGAGAGAGGTTTTTTAAATAGATGAAATGAGAAGCTATTTCTGCCCCACCAGACTGACTGTCCAAATGATGATCTGACAAATATAATTACACTTATGTTGGGAGTATAGTCCAGACTCTGCCATACCTTGGAATATCGCATGGCACTGACATGTCAGCAGACCCAGCTGGGCTGATAAAGGTCCAAGCAAAACAGACTGCAAGGCACATTTACCTGGTTCCTGCCATGTTTCCCTGCTGGGCAAAGTGACCTTTCTGTGGAGCTTCAGGATGCTTCACAGGTGAGATACCCAGAGCTGGAGGTTCCAGGATCCCTGGCTGGTGAGAGTCTTGGCTCTACTCCTTTTCCTGGGAAATAAAGAATCCTGAAGAAAGCTGTGATTTGGAACAACACCCAAACTCCCCCTTCCCAGCAATAACACCTTCATCTTCAAAGTGTCAGCACCGTGGGGTGATGTTGACATGCACAGCCTCTGAAATCAAGAGGGAATGACAACACTGTGTGGCAATGTTGGGAAGCTCCCAGCCCTGATTTCCTTCATCTGCCTCCTTGGTCTGTCATGATGGATGGGCGAAACCCACGTGCCTCCTGAGCAGTACCTAACAGGGAAGGTCTCAGCCCATGGGGCCTCCCCTCTGAGCAGAGCAGAGTTCTGGTGCCCAGCAGCTCATTGATCTACATCTACCCTGCCATGAACCTGCCCTGACCACCCACGTGCTGGAGGTGGTGACAGGAGGAGGTTGGCTCACACAAAGCCTTTGCAGATGGAAAGATGATTTGTAGGCACATTTATGGCAACAGTGGCTTTGCTGCCTTTCTTTGAACTTTTTGTTCCTCAGGGCTGTTTTCTGCCACTGAAATCACTGTGTGTTTTGCTGTCATAGAATCATAGAATTGATTGGGTTGGAAAAGACCTCCGAGATCGTCAAGTCCAACCCTTGGTCCAACTCCAGTCCCT